>MNCI01004834.1:436819-485475 GCA_015680685.1 Gnetum montanum
TGCACTGGGAGAAAGGGTTGAGAGGAAAAACTGACAAAAAGTNGATCGAGATTACTTCATCATTGCAGCATCCACTTAGCTTAATTATTTAATTGTTATTATTATTTATTGCTTTCTCAATTAATATCTCTCTACCCTTATCTCCTAGTAACATGGAATGATTATGACTTAATCACAAGCATTTAAGTGTGACTACGTGGTAACCCAGCAGTGTACCTAGGCCATGTGCTTGGTAATCCCAGTGGTAGTTGTGCACGAGGTCCAAGATGTGTACGGATGATTAAGGAATGGATGCTCATCGCACTTAGGCTAGTTTAGATTTTCTTTCTCATCCTCTCTCCTAGCTTAGTTGATATTATTTCCCATCATCTTAGAAGTAGCATTAGTGTAGGAACACATCATACACCTCACTCTAGACTAAACCATATGTGAAAAAGCTAATACTAGTCCAGGTGGGAAGACAACAAACTACGATCTAAAAGTAACTGTTTAGATACCACAACTAGTCCGTCTGCGGAGTTCGACCGGATCGTGCGTGAAATTCTTGTATTTGTATGGTTGAGTGTAGGGGTACCTCGCCACTCATCAGTTTTATTCATTAAACCCATGGGGGAGTTAGAAAAATTTCAAAAAAATTTCTATCAAAAACCTAAGGTTTGTGGCCCCCACGACATAGAGCATACCTTCAGTACCTAGAGCATTAAAAAATGATTAAAATCAAACAAGCGATGTGAAAGATATGTTCTCTAGAAGGCTTGGAGCTCTAAAAGATCACAAAACTCCCCTTTTGTTTGAAGAAAAATGGAAAAAGTTGTAATTGTTGTGCCTAATTTATAGCATTTTTACCATGCATCAACTGGGCCATGCTGACTTGGCTGCGTTGACATAGAGACTAGCGTATATGGGGTTGCATCGATGCATCTGTTGGCCACCATTGAATTTTTAAAAAGTCAAGAAATACAAGGAATTTTTACATGAAATTGAAGTTTTTGGAGGCCCATGAAGCCAAGAACATGATGAAATGCATGAAGAGGGTTTGACATTTCACAAAAATGGAGGAATTGATTGGAGAATGTAATTTTATGGGAGAAATGCCTTAAGGAGTGCATAGTTGGATGCAACTGATAGTGAATGCAAATGCTTTGATTGTAAAAATGCCTAAGGATAAGGAACTTAACTAGCCCAACCAAGAGCCATGCAATTGGGTCCTCCCCATAGTAGGCTCATGCCCTTTTTACCCTTGCATAACTACAACCCAAGGAGTTTGTGGACCCCACAATTGATTAATGGTTATGAAAAGTTAAGGACTAAATTTGAAAGGATCTACCTAAGAATTTCAACACATCAAACTATGACATTGAGCAAGAACATGGACAACCAGCAGTGAGGTAAGTTATGAAAAGCATTGATGGATGAGAAAGGAAGTGGAATAATGTTTTGAATCATGGTCACATGAAGTCCCTTGTGGATTTTGTGATTAGATGACTTAAAATCCAACCTTAGTCCAGATCAAAACCAACCACGTTCAATGACTTCGCAGCATCACTTTAAGACTACTCCACCCCCTTGAGACACAAGAATGCTCCCATAGACAGCTATCATTCCTTATTTGAGAAGAAAAGAGAAATAGGAAGTGAAAAAGGGCCTTAGTTAGAGGGGATCTTCAAGCATGGGTAACATGTCTTTCTAGTCCCATAACCAATGTTTGTAGCCCATTTATTTTTTCTAAGGAATGTGCTTTGAATTCTCATCATCATTTCTTTGGGATTTTATGTTTTTATGGATTTCTGGATGGGAACCACACCATGAAAAGACTTATTCAACTTCTTATTATTGGTTGACATAGAGCAGTAAGAAATCCATGAAAACACACATGCACTCAAGCAAGTAGAGAGGTACAAAGAGCTTTGAATCCCCTTGAAGTCACACCTATTCAAACCTTTGAATCTTTCCCAAGTTTGAAAACTACTAAGGTCACAAGTTCATTAAAATTTTATTAATGAAAAAGGGAACTTAAGTTTCCAAAACAAGGAAAACCATAGAATTAATGGATGGGTGGATGATGTGGGCTCACTGCCTATTCCATGAAAATGAACTTTGTCTTAGTTATCAATCATCAAAATTAAAAATAAGAAACCAAACATTAGCAATCAAAACATTAAATACAAACCACCATTAGTAAACAACTATAGCATCATTGTGTCCTGTTGGCAATCATGCACTTTATTAGAAAATAAGAAAAACTCACACTAAAATAAAGTAAAATATACAAGAAATTGTAAAATATTCAAGAAAAGTAAAACATACTAATGATATTGTAAAATAAAAATTTGGAAAAATAACAAAGTGTAAAACAAAAATGGTATAAAAACAAAAAAAAAAAGTGTAAAACAAAAAGATGTAAAATAAAAAAAGTAGAAAAAATGAGGAGCCATTGATATGTTTAGCATGGATGGCCATCTTTGCCATGACTAAGTTGAAAGAAGGAGATCCAAAAGATTGAGTGAGGTCGTCCATTTTTTGAGGTGTTGCTTCCATTGGCTTGCTTGGGCTCATGGAAATGTTTGACTTGTTTTGTGTTGACCAGCTACTTTTTATTTAGGCTCTCAAGTTTGTAGATCAATAGGACCCCATAAGGAAAGGTTTCATAAATAATATAAGGCCCTTCCCACAACATCTAGAACTTATTTTGATGAGGTATGTATGTGGGTTTCTAGTAGAGGACCTTGTCTCTAGATTGAAATTTCACTTTCCTTATCCTAAGATCATGGTGTTGTTATTGAATGCTTTATGCACTTCATTCAAAGACAAGGCCATAATTCAATTCTCATTTAGCACATTTAGGTTGATCTGTCTTTCTTTTTGTGCTAGGCTCAAGTCAAGATCTAGATCATAGGCCATTGAAAGTGTATGGAGCCTGGATTGAATTGAAAGAGTTGGTAAATTTTTTGTACACTAGCTCATAGGGAGAGTAGCCTAAAGGAAGTTTCCATGTTGAGTGGTATGCCTAGAGGGCATCATTAAGTTTTGTGCTCTAGTCTCTCATACATTTACTAATTATTCTTATTAAAATTTTCGTGATCTCCCTATTGGTAACCTCTGCTTGACCATTGGCATTCAGGTGGTAGGGTGTTATTTATTTATGCTCAACCCCTAAGTGTTGCATGAGCTTGTGAAAAGTACCACCTATAAAATGAGTACCATTATTAGAAATCAATGCACCTGCACTCCAAACTTGTTTACAACATTTTGTCGTACAAGTTGAGTAGCAGTGGAAGATGTATAGTCAATGACGACTATTACTTCTGCCCATTTGGTACAATAGTTAACAGTGACTATTATGTATGCCTTTCCATTTGACATGGGCATGATGGAATCCATGAAGTTGATGCCCCAAATATCGAAGGGTTCGAGTGGTTGGATCCACTGCTGAGGTCCCTTCATTTAAGTGGTCATCCCACCATCTCGTTGATAGTGTTCATAAGAGTGGACAAATTGGTGGGCATCCCTGAAGATTGTTGGCCAATTGTACCTTGCCATCAAGATTTTAATGGTTGTACATCTCCCTGCATGGTGGATCCCACAAGGACCCTCATGAGCATCTTGGAGGATGCATAGTTGGTTAGCATTAGGAACACCCCAACAAACTAGGCCATTGGCACACAACTTGTAAAGGTGTCTATTGATTTCCATAAAGCCTTTGGCCTAATGAAGAAAATTTTGTTTCTTCTTGTGGTTTAACTGTTATGGCATCTCTTGAGTGAGAAGATAAGTGAGGATGTCATCGTACCATTTTGGTTCAGTGGGCACCTATTTATTTATGACATTAGCAAAAAGAAGTTTATCAAGAAATTGATTAGATTGTGGGCTCTCATCCTCTTTGTTGTCCCATCGTAATTGAGACAAGTGATCAGCAACCACATTCTTAGTCCCCTTTCAATCTACGATTGTAAGATCAAACTCCTGTAAGATCACCAGTGACCATATGACACAAGGGCTCACCATTGGTTTATTCATTAGGAAGTGAATGACACTATGATCTATGTGCACAAACACCTTGTATCCAAGCACACAGTGCCTAAACTTTTTCAAGGCATACACCATTGCCATCAACTCTTTTTCTGTTGTGGGGTAATTGAGTTGTGCACCCACAATGCTTTGGCTTGCGTAGTGGATATAATATGGACGTTTTTTTATTGTCCAACTACATAAGTACAGCTTCCAAGGCATACTTTGATGCGTTCATCATGATGTGAAATGGATGGAACTAATCAGATGCTCATAGAATTGGAGTTTCTACAAGCTTCTTTTTGAGTTGATGGAATGCCTTTTCACATTCCTTGATCCATATGAATAGAGCATCCTTATTCTTAAGCTCGACCAGTGGTTTAGTGATCTTAGAGAAATTCTCTATGAATCACTGCTAATAGCCAATATGTCCAAGAAATGATTAGACATCTTTAATGGTTTTTGATTGGTGGGTTATTCCTTAGATGACCGTAATCTTTTATGGGTCTACCTCAATCCCTACTTGAGAAATTTTGTGTTCAAGAACAATGTCTTCCTAGACCATGAGATGGCTCTTTTGCCAAATGAGCCAAAGATTAGTCTCCACACACCTTTTAAGCATTTGCTCAAGGTGGTCCAAGGCTTGCTCAAATGTAGCACCATAGGTGGAGAAGAATCCATGGAGACTTCCACCCTGCTACCAATCTATTGTTGAAAAATACTTAGGATAAGGTGTTGAAATGTTGTAAGGGCATCACATAGACTAAAAGGCATCTTATGATATGCAAAAGTCCCCCAAGGACTTGTGAATGTTGTTTTGGCATGATCCTTGAGAGCGATCCAAATTTGGTTATAGCCACTATAACCATCCACAAAGCTGTAATAGCAATGTCCAAAAATAGCATCCAACACCTTGTCCACAAAGTGTAATGAGAAATGATCTTTGAACATCATCATGTTCAATAGCCTAAAATTAATACAAACTCACCACTTGTCACCTTTCTTTGGCATAATTACAAGTGGGCTAACCCACTCACTATTTGCAATTGGATAGATGAAGCTTGCCTTAAGGAGTTGTTCAATTTCCTCTTTGATGATATGCTTCAATTTGTGGTTTAGCTACTGTTGTGGCTACCTCTTTGGCTTCATGGCCATATTAGTATAGATGTGATATTGGCATATCCTAGGATCAATCACTATGAGTTCAGGGTATGACCAAGCAAAGGTTGTTGACCAACTTTAACAACATCTTTTTCTTTTCAGAAGCAAGGTTGGCATTGATTATCATCAGCTTGCCATTTTTTAGAAATGCATATTCCATGTTGGTAGGTAGAGTTTTCAACTCTAAGGGCTCCTATTTGAAATTTTTAGGGATCTCCAACTCTTCCCAATTAGTATCATCAAGTTCATTATTGGAGAGTTGGTAATGAACTTGCTCTAGTACATCCATGCCTTTAACATGGGCACAAGTTATGCTCTTAGTAGGTTCCATGCAAAGTGTGTTGATTTCAAAATCAGCTGTCAACCACTGGGTACCCTCCTGTTTTGTGGCTGTTGTGTATAGGCACTTTTGCATTTTAGATTCATCTATGCACTCTCTACATGGTTTGATTGATGTGCTTTTGATAGACCAAAGTTTCTACACATAGTTGCACCTGGTATCACTGTACGTGATGCATGGAACTCTCTTCTTCTCAATCTTTTCAAATGCATTTTCCTTGGAAATTTCTAGGGAAAGATCTCTTATGTCCATTTTTGCATCAACAGTGTTCAACCAAGTCCTTCCCATAATGATTGGGAAGCCCCCTTTGCAATTGTCAACCTTGATCACAAAGAAATCGATAGGATACGACCATGCATAGACAGTAATCACAATGTCCTCTACTAATCCCAAGAAAACAAGGATAGACTAATCTATTAATTCCAAACAAATGTGGAGAGGAGCCAAGTTCCAGGCCTTGTACATTTCATAAAAAAATCAAATTAACACTAGAACTTGAATTAAGAAAAGCCTTACATGGCTTATTTCTAGCAATTTGCAAGTAGATGAGAGAACTTCTAGAATCAGCTCCTTTCTTGGGAAGGTTTCCAGCATTGATCCAATTAGATACAACGTGGGTTAACATGACTATGTAGATCTTGGGAGGTGTTTGGTTTGAAGGGCTCTTGAAAGGAATGGATGAAGAGGATGAAGGAAACATAGGATGACCAGTTGCATAAGTCAGTGAAAGCTTTGTAGGGCTATTAGTTTAGAAGAATGGTCTTTTACAGGATGTAGGTTTCAAACCACTCAGCTAAGGAGCCAACTATAAGTTAACAACCCTAGTAGCATTATGTTGCTGTAGTTGTGTGGGAATTTCACCCTACATGGATGAGGCAAGCAGTAATTGGGTTGAGGGTGGAGGAACATGTGCTAAAGGATGAAGAGGATGATAAGGGTATGGGCATTTTCCTCTAGGAGATGGAGAATGAGTTCTATAGTACTATGAAGGGTAGTAGCAATGCTGAAAAGAAGCATGACTAGAAGAGTCACATAGGGACATTGGGTTTTGAACATAGTATCCATATGAATCTGGTTTCTTGTAAGGGTACTGCTACCTTATTGGTGGCATCCCCCATGACTATGGGTGCTACCATTGATGGTACTACTCATATGGTTGTGGTGGAGCTCCACTTGGATAATAAGCTTGGTATTATTGGTGGAACTACCTTGGGTTGCCTAGATGATAAGGCAACCTTCTAGGTGCTTGCCTTTGTGTTAGTCTAGGATTCAGAGTATGCACCCTAGATTCCTGGAAGTGTGACAAAATAGGGAAACATTCCTTGGAATATTCATATTGGTAGATGTCACACCCACCATCATCATTTGATTCTGACTCCAAAACCTCTTCTACTACAGTAGCTTTGCCCTTACCCCTTTGGTAGGCATGTTCATCTTACTTTCTTCTTTTGCAGTCATGATCACTACCTTGTTCTTTGGATTCTTCTACAATTTTCAGAGCAGTTTGAAATTTTTTATCCAAATATTCCTAGATTTTGTTGATCTTAGTTGAAATTTTAGACATAGATTTTTGAATTGGCAGGGTTTTTTTGCTACACCACTTCATGAAAGGATGCCTCCCCCTCACTATCACAGAATTAGACCTCCCTATTTTTGATGGAAGGGTCCTAATTATACTTCTCAATGCTTTCCAATTTTTTCAACTCACCTTCTTCTTTTGCAACTTGCTTAATTAGCCTTTGAATATGATGGACTCTTAGTTTTAATAGTCTCCCTTGGCATAGATCCTTAGAGTTCTCCTCGTTTCTAATTGAAGCCCATCTATGATATGGCAAAGCTGCTCCTATTGAGAATAACCATGACCAAGACATCTATACAAAAGGGAATAATACCTACCCATGGCTGCGTCCAAGGGTTCATGTGTTCCTTGTCACCAACCTTGAATTTTCTTTCTCAAATTTAACACTTTGGAGTATGTCATCGTACTCCATCTGCGAATTAATTCTAGCTCCAAGGAGTGGTACTAATTTTTTGCTTATTTTAGGAATATCCTAGAAAATAGCTTAAGTTTTTACCAGTTGTTCTCTATGTTCTGCAAGGCACAAGCATTGTGAAAGGCTTGAAGATGGATCTGTGGATTTGAGTTATATCCCTCCTCAAATTTGGGGATATATCCAACCTTTTGATTCTACTATCTTTCATATGCTTGGTTGGAATTCTGACTACCTCTACGATATTCAACATGCTTTGAATTGCCAACAAAGGCTCATCATCATCATGATTTTGATGATGTCTATGATGTCCCTTACTACCCCTTCATTCATGGTGGGGCATATGATCATTGTTCCAATATTCACCTCCATCGCAGTTTCATCCCCTACAGTTTCAATCAGATTTAGAGGAAGAAGAAGATGAATATGAAGAGGATGAGGAGGGAGGAGGACTACCACCACCATAGTGTCTGCCACTACCTCTTTGCTTGTCACAGCCATGATCATTAGGTTTACTGTCATCATGATGCTTGCCCAAGCCCATACCTTGACTCCCATTCTTACTTGAACCTAGATTGTTGATACTGGACCTTAGATTTAGGTTCAAGCCCCTTTCACCAAAGTTAAGGGGTGAAGAATCTTCATGTTGAGAACCCCTAGAGGGAGGATCCTCTTTGTCATTTTAGTTCACCAGGAACAAGGGGTGAATGAACCATTTTCCATCATAGCTTCATGGTGCTTTTCTTGTTGCTAATCTTGCTTGCATTGGGTTTCTATAGGATAGTAGTTCCAATAGTCATGGTCCTACACAATGTATTCATCATGGAGATCTTGGATGTCAAACCTCTTAAGAGTTTAGATCAACATCCTATAACAGATCAGTCGAGAGGCAACATAACATTGTCCTCCATATCTCTCCATTACAGTTGTTCATCTTAATGTAGGATGAAGATGAAATCAAGTAGAAACTTATCTAGATGAGTGTACACCAGTTTGAATTCTTAGGGCACTAGTGGTTTTGATTCATCATGCTTGTGAAAAAAAGACATTTTGGATTAAGGAAAAATTTAGTGTGCTTAAATTATAATTATAATTATTATTTTTTGAATGTTTGACACCTTAGGGTTTGTTCCAATGAGCTTAAATAGTATTCACCAAGTCCTAGAAAGCGCACATATCAAACTACAAGTCCTTGGCAAGTATGCCAATGATGAGTGGCGGGTACCCCCTATGCCCAATCATATGAATCACAAGCATTTGCACACGATTCGATCGAATTTCGTAGATGGGACTAGTTGTGCATTTAGATCATTAGGCATAGATCGTAGTTCATTGTCTTCCCACTTGAACTAGTGATAGCTTTGTCATGTATGGTTTAGTCCAAAGTGAGGCATACGATGGTTGATGTTNTCAAAATTGATCACACTCATTTTGCCAATTCATTAACTTACATGAAATGTAGATATTAACTAAGTACATAAAAAGTAAATTGCATGGAAAGTAAATCTAACCTAAGTCAAAGTGGTGTAGTGAATAAGAATCAATCTCAATCTTATTATTGTTCATGGAATGTGTCCAGGTACATTGCCACTCAAATAAGACACCATACAATTGACTCAAATCCACACTGCGGGCACTCATTGACTGTTCTCTACAACTACGGAATAAAACTGCAAGAGTTCAACTCCTGTATTGACAAAAGATGTCATAAACATAGTGAGTGAGCATGTATTCATAGGCAAAAATAAACACTATGTCGACAAGGTCACCTCAATGCATCAAATCATACATCAACATGGCCACGTCAATGGGACCACATCAACGAGGCCTCATTGACGTAGCCCATGGTGCAACTCATCACCAAATATTCCAAGAGATGAACTTCATGAAGGCACAACACCCAACTTAGTTTTTTCTTCAATATCCATAATAAAATTAAAATAATTAACTTTACTCAAAATTAGAAACAATTGGCTTATAGTTTTAATGAGTCATATTCTCAAGTTTTTACACTTTAGGATTGCTATATATGATGTGTTACTTCATTCTCTTTAAGCATAGACACCTTTTAAAATCATTGTATAATTTTTGGGAATTTGAGGTGTTTCTTAGATAGTAGAATTTGGAGGTGATACCTTCTCTATTTTTTTTCTTATGATGCCTTCTATCCATTCATCTTATTGGGATTCGTTTACTTTTTTAAGAGTTCATTTGACAAGGTTTTGATTCCTTTTTAAAAAAAATGTTTAAAGCTGATTCTACTTCCTTAATTAATTTAACTTCAACAAATTTTTTGGTAATTAATTTGGAATAATTACAAATATTTCGAGATGACTCATGATAATGAAATTGAAACTTAAACTAAAATTGAAAATTTTTTTATTACATCTCATGAGACCCTTTGGATCTATTGGACCAATTTTAGAATTCCTTTTATGGAACCTTTTTTTTTAAATTTATAAATTTGTGCTACCTAATGGAATCGAACTTATAATAATTAAAACATGCATTACAAAATATAAGAAATTTTTATAAGAAATTTTTATTACAAAAACTTTCCTCTATATGTTAGCTCTATAGAAAGTTATTTACTTAAATTTAATTCTCCACAAACCCATCAAATTGACCAAGTACAAAAACCTTTGTTTTTCTTAAAAAAGAATAACTCTCTCAATCATACTAGCAGTAGTTGTAATTAGAGAGACAAAAACCATATGCAAATTGAGAACTTAATCAAAATGGATAAAATCCATTTTTGTACTTTATTAAGATTAAAGGCTTCTTGCCATTTGTATAAAACTAAAAAGGTAGAGTAGTCATAATAGCATTTTTTGTTTGTTCCTCTGTTTCAAACTGAAAAAGAGAAACCATTAATTAAATTCAACCATTAATTAAATTCAAAGCACGGGCATTGCATATACCTCTACAGCTGAATGAGATCCCATCCAATCATTCAAAATTGACAGAAGTGAATCCTTTCAAAAAAACCCAATAGCATTGTTGTTTAAGAAATTCTAAATAACTATGTTCAACAAATCATCTTGCAGAATGAAGTGAGGCTTAATGACTTGAGATTCATTTTCTGTTTTTATAGAATTAAACCTTATGCTCCTATTTGCATCTTTAGCCAAATCTTCTATGTAAGCCATAGGGCTTGTAAAGCAATGACTGTTGGTGTCAAAAGAAGTTATTGTATCCTTATCCAAGGTCATTAAAAGATCTCACCAAAGCTCCTTTGAAGAGAACTAGATGACTGCTGTCAGGATGAATGATGGAAGACTGATTTCAAATAGGTGATTCTGTTAAAAAAATGATATCTTAATGATGATGATCACTTGATATATGGGTGAAGACCCAGTGCTGCATTGTTTGCAGCATGTGTTTACAATTTGTCACTGAGATGATACTCATCAGGTAATGAATAAAAAAATTAGTTTGACACCCAAATTACAAATTGTTATCAACCCAAATATTAAAAACAAAGAAATTATCGAACTGTTTTAAAAAACAACACATTGCAGAGTTATAACCATTCATGTTGTATCCTTTTCAAAAAAGAATTTTAAGAAAACGGTGCAGTATAGGAATAGAGAATATATTACACTAATGACAACATCAAAAAATGCATACGCACTGTAACAATGACATCAAATATTGTATATGCCTTAACTGCCAAAACAAGAAGAAATTTCTGGAAGTTTTCCCTTGCATGAAAACTGCAACCAGTGTTCTACATTTTTATCCTAAAGTAAGCCAAACAATTTAGGCTTGCTTCCGCTTACAAAGTGGCCACAAAAGGTTTCCGCTGGAGTAGAACAAAATTCAAAGTATTAATCAAATATTTGGATTTTTAATCATCCGGCCCACCTTCCAATTTTTTAACAGCTTTTTTCCACATATTTGCACAGGCCTTCATAGATGCAGCCAGACCACTTTTAATAATGCTGATACTTTGGTCCTCTCCTATTCTATGAGAGGCTTCTCCTATTTTCATGATGCCCAAGAAGGAATTCACAGTGGGATGAGCTTTAGCACTCTCACATCTCATTAACGCAGGTTTACTTACAATACTTATTTTGGGCTGTTGCTGCTTCGCCTGAAGTTCTGACTTTCTGACATCTTGAGAAGGAACATTTGAATTTGGATTGGAAGGGACACAATCATGGCTAACAAATGACGATATTACATTTTGCCTGTCAATCCTTTCATGTCCAATATTCATGCAACCGGAAGGAACCTCTGAATTCGGATTGGAAGGGACACCATCATGGCTAATAAATGATGATACTACGATTTTCCCGTCAATCCTTTCATGTCCAATATTCATGCAACCATGGTGAGACCACATACCATCAGTTGTTTCATTGTTTTGACACACATAGAATTGATGGTTATCTTGTAGTTCTCCACTGTCCAACTCTTTTTTATCAATTGACAAGTTGTTTGTCAAGCTGATTATACTTTCAATGTCAGCATTTTTGGACTCATTATAATCTTTCAAGGAATCCTCCATTGGGCCAACATGTGGAAGTTGTTTGTCAAGCTTCGCTACATTTGCAATTGTTTGATCCAAACATGTATTTGCTGTTTCTGGGCTTAGTTTATGCCTCTCTTCTCCTAATGGATTATAGTCTCTAATTCCTGATCCACAGTCTTCCTTGCCCCAGTTTTGCAGATGCTCTGCAGACCTAAAATTTGTACATCCTACTAGGTTATCTCCCACAGACTCGGCCTGTTTAGTTCTTACTCCTTCATCACCTCTATACTCATAACCCACAACAACAACATCCAGCTCGCTTCTTAGCATGTCTGAATGGCTTGATATTTGCTTTGGATCTTCAGCTTCTGTGCCTTCTTTGATGACATCATCATCTAGCTTGTTGGCTAGTGGCTTGACATCATCATCTAGCTTGTTTGTCAAGCTGATTATACTTTCAATGTCAGCATTTTTGGACTCATTATAATCTTTCAAGGAATACTCCATTAGGCCAACATGTGGAAGTTGTTTGTCAAGCTTTGCTACATTTGCAATTGTTTCATCCAAACATGTATTTGCTGTTTCTGGGCTTAGTTTATGCCTCTCTTCTCCTAATGGATTATAGTCTCTAATTCCTGATCCACAGTCTTCCTTGCCCCAGTTTTGCAGATGCTCTGCAGACCTAAAATTTGCACATCCTGCTAGGTTATCTCCCACAGACTCAGCCTGTTTAGTTTTAGTTCTTACTCTTTCATCGCCTCTATACTCATAACCCACAACAACAACATCCAGCTTGCTTCTAAGCGTGTCTGAATGGCTTGATATTTGCTTTGGATCTTCAGCGTCTGTGCCTTCTTTGACGACATCATCATCTAGCTTGTTGGCTAGTGGCTTGACATCAGCGATAGGGGAAATAGCTGGTAAATCCAAATCTGAATCAGGCAAGTTGTCTGTTACCATTTCAATGAGCTTTAAACTGTCATTGTTACCACAGTTACCACTTTTATGTTTTTTCTTGACCTCTTCCAAGTATGGATGTAAAAGTGCCTTCAAATCCTCTTTGTCCTTAAGCGTTTTCAAAAGATTCATTTCAGCTGCATCACGTGTAGCCTTATGCGCTTCCAGTGTGGCAAGGAGTGTTGTACATGTAGCTTGGTTAAGCCTGCCTTGCTCTTTGTACATAACACTCCTGTAATACAAAAGGATTCATTTTAGATGTTCCTTAATTAGAGTATATAAGTGATAATCACTAGACAGAAATGGAATGTTAAAACGTACTGATGCATGGCATCTCTTATCATTTTCTCCAAGCAAGATTTGTATGATGCCTGTGCTTCAGACCACTGTCTGTCCTTTTCCACCTTCCTCCTCTGCTTGATAAGAGCACATTCCATGGATTCTATAGCTAAAAGTTGAGCCTCATTATGCTCTTGTAGTTCTTTCAGCTCACAGTCTGTTTGTAACAGTTCTTCTTGCTTCAAAATAATTTCCTTCTCCATCACTTTTTTCAATCGTTGTTCTTTAAAAAGAGATCTCGACAATGTAGATTCCTGCAATATGAGCTGCTCATTTTTGTTTTCCTTGTCGTGTACCCAGTTTCCTTTTATTTGTCGGTACTGCATATTCAATATAAAACGTCAACAACAAACTAAGAGAAACACAGAATATGTATCACAAATAATGTCTACCGGTACTCCAGTTCTTTATTTATGAAAATACCAAATTCTTGCCTTGTCTTTGATTTGTACAGTGGATCGATTCTGCAACAATGGTTCATGTTCCTTGATTTCCTTCCAATTACCAGGCCCAAACATTAGTACCCCACGTCTAAGGGCTTCTTCTTCTTCAGCGCTCCATCTTTTTCTAGCTGGCGAAGCTGGGAAAAAAATCTGGTTTCTTTAGTAATATTTACCAAACAAAAATTTTTTAAAGAAAACCCACAACACGCAACTACTATTAGTATATGATGGAAATCATGGCAATAAAATTTGAAATGTATTTACTGGAACTTACAAGGTATGGCAAGCCTGGATGAATTCATGGAGCGTTTGTCAGAAGGTACCTTAAATGGTTCCCCTGCATTCTTTTGCACTCTTACTATGGCAGCTGGAGCAAGCCCTACCAAGCCTCTTTTCTCTCTAAACTGATGAGGCCACGAATGACACTCTGTTAATGATGTTTCATGCATAGGCTTGTCTTCCCCTGCATAAAACAGCCAAGAAAATCCCTTTTGCCTGAAAAGTAAAATTGACAAATTTCAGCTTATGATAATGATAACGTCATAATGCAATATTTGACAGCATTCACTGTTAGCAATAAGCAACAGTTTTGTGCATTAGGGTACAATGTCACACTGAAATTAATGGAATAATGATTTTTGTTATGAATATAGGAATACTAATTTCAAAGGGTACCTGAAATCAGAATTCCTGGAGGCAAATATACTTAGGAACTGGTTTACTGCAATGCCAAGTTGCAGATCCCACCAAGGTACAAGAAATTCAAGTTTGTTTTGCTTTCTCTGGTTCACTTGGCATTGCACTATCCTTAGGTTTGTGGGAACTGTTATGCCTCCTCCTGCCATGAAAAACAAACTATGAAAACATTTAACAGCAATTCTTTTTACTAAAAAAACTCGACCATGCAAATGTATTTAAAAAATTATTTCCTAAATGAGATGGGTAAGCCTAGGATATTCGTACTCGAATGTGGAAACCAATGATCAACCTCCCAAGCAAGTGGAGAAGAAGCATCAGCATATTTGTACAACACGTTTCCATACAGATCTATTCTGAACTTTTCAGGATCAAAGCCTGCATTTCTGCAAATCATGAATGTGCAGTATGCTTGTTATCCCGCAAATTATCATTAGTACTAATGACAACCAACCACAACTGCTGGAAATACAAACCTCAGCTTCTAGAACTGAGGACAGCCACCTCATACATATGACTATATGAGCATTATTTATAGGATTACAAGCCATAATGATGCAAAAAAGTACTATTAGTGAAAATGGTAAAAGGAAAGACTTTAGGTCATTACTACATATGCACACTACTAACAGCTACTACTGGAAACTGGAAAATTTTATTATGTTGAGGAGATCATAAAGGATTTGTTGGATGGTTACAATGCCTCAACATAGTTTTGAAGAAAGGTAAAAACATCATTGATATAATGCTCCAATTTAAAAGAAAGAAATCAGCAGATAAAAATTAATAGTATAATTCACTCAAATGTGAGCCAAAAATGTGCAAATTTTTTTAAAAAAATATGTTAATCATCTTCTATGCTTTGTTTGCAAAGTGTGCAAATACCACAGAACCAAAGGAATTCACTTAATCAAGGCAAGGATGAATTCCTCTGCATTATGCACACAAGAAAGTTTGAGTAAAACTGTTAAACTTTACATTCTCTGTTAAAAATTGGAGATCTTTAAACACTCCACCACTAATTTTGATATTTCCAAGCGACAGAAGATATATGTAAATGATACAGAAAACGAAAGTAAAGAGACTCAAGCACTGTTAGTAATTTATTGGTTGAAAAATCATAGTCAGTTGCAAGCAGACTGAAATACAAAGATTCAAGCACCGGTTACACATTCGGTTATGGAAAAGAACATTCCGTTGCAAGCCGATACGAAAATTGAAGCACAGTCATCTCACTTATTTCTCTAACAAAGAATTTTCATTGGAAGAAGTCAAAAATTGAAAGATTTAACCACAGTTATTGATTCCCTCCTAAAGAAATTCGAACAAAATTCAAAGGAAATTCGTCGAAAATAACACCAAAAAAGGCGTAGAAATTCAGAAAACTGAGCAAAAACAGAAAACCTCGGGAGCAATAACAGCAGAAAAAACACGAACCCTAGGTGATCGAGATGCGGCCACAGGGAATCTGCGTATCTTCTTGCATTTGGAGGATCTCGTTCCTGTGATTCCACCGGAGGAAACAGCTCATCCAGCTCCTTCATCTTCTCAATCTACGAAAAAATCCGAATCACTTCAAAATCCAACTAAATTTCACTGAAGAAAGGACAAGAAAACAAAGAACGAAAAACAAAATAACATCAAGCGATTCAATCGAATCCGTACTTCATGGCGAGCAATGGCATAAGGCAAAAATCGCTGAGGCGGCCCTTCGGTGTACGGCGTAATAAGCCCTCGCATATGAGCATGAGCATTTCTGCAGAGCTTGGCATATCCTCTCGGGTATCCTAAATTCGGATCCACCATTTTCTCTTCATCCGTAAGCAGAGCATGCGCGGGAGTCGCCATTTCGGAGCTAGAAAAAATCCGAAACTATGAAAAATTTTTGTTTTGTGAAACTCCGCAGATCTAGAACGTTGAGCGGAGAAAAAAAAAACCACGGCATGAATCTGCTTCAGAGAAATGCAGAAATGAAGAGCACTTGAACTGGAGGCGAAGGGATAACGGAAGTTAATTTGCAACACAGGATAAATGTCTGATTTTTTTTGTTGAAAATTTGGATTTGAACACGCAACGGTCATTTGCCCCGCGCGTGCGATTGGAGGTTTTCCCCAAAAGTTGGTAGTCATTTAAGGCAAATTTTGGTTAAAAAAATGGTTGATATTTTAGGTGACCGTTAACTCTGCCAAGGGTTACAAAGAACGCTCCCGTGCTGCCCGGAAAGGTGGTGTGGCGGTTTGTTTAGCTATTCCAATGGCTTATTAATTTTAATTAAGTGTGTCCTTTCTTCTATGGTTAAAATAGCAAAGGTTTTACCTATTTGCATTAATAATAATTTTATGTGGTAGATCACCATCATCATCGTTATAGCCTTGTGTGGGAATAAAATGAAATGAGTTAGCTATAATATATAAAATAGGTGGTACATCTTTTGTGCCATAATATACAAACATATCATGTTATCCCATAACATGACCAACCTATTTGCATACGTAATCTTATGTGATACACTCTCTGTATCATAATATATGTATACATTATAGCAATTGGAGACCCCCTCGATCTAGTATAAGATTTAGAGCAAAGCCACACTTGAACTATCTAATCCATGTGGTCCTACATATCTACAACCACCATAGAATCAAGCCTCATGTAGTTCTATAAATACAAGGATGTTAAGAGGGACAAAGAAGGGGAATAAGAGTGGTGTCCCATCATTCTTTGGAATTGCCAAGCTAGAGTGATTTTCCTAACACTTGAGTGCCATAGACAAACAATTCAAAGTTCTTTATAGTCCTTTAACCATGGGAAGAAACCTGGAGAATCACTAATCTTGAGACCTTTTTGACATGTCATTTCTTCCCTTTATTAAGTAAAGGTTGATATACAATATAGGAAAGGCTACTAGCATCAAAGCAATGGCTCCACATCAATAATATATCAAGGGCCTTACCAAAAGTATATCCTATGGTAAATACAACAGGTAAAACTTTCTTGATCCAATATCAAATATGATAACCAACTACAAGGACTATAGAATAGAAATCTAAACTCAAAAATTAAAACCATACCAAACTGGAAAAACACGACAATCATCACAACACTTTAAAGGACACTACACTACCATTTATAACAACATTGTCCTATTGTTGTCTGATATCCCAAGGAATTTTCTTTGATCCAATAGATGTAAGGCAAAGGACATAGGGACAATGCCTCCATGCAAGCAATGCATCCACTTCACCCTGAAGAAGGGAACATGCAAAACAATCAAATCCTCATAAGTTATGGATACATTTCTAGGAGAACATCTACAACTCCAAACAAGGACAAGCAAGCAACCAAACAAATAATCATGTAGACATCAACGATGAGGAATAACGATGTATTTATATATGGTACCTTAACCCTAGACCTCTCATGATCTAGTATAAGGTTTGGTGCAAAGTGACACTTGAACTATCTAATCCTAGATGTCCTACATATTTGCAATGACCATAAAATCAGGCCCCATGTAGTTCTATAAATTTAAGGATGATAAGAGGGACAAATAGGAGGAACTAGGGTGGTGCCCCATTATTCATTAGAACTATCAAGCTAGAGTAGTTTTCTTAATACTTGAGTGTCATAGTTGAACAATTTGAAAGTTTTTCATGGTTCTCAAACTATGGGAAGAACCTAGGAGAACCAATCTTAAGACCTTTTTAACATTTCACTTATTTCCTTTACTTAGTAAAAGTCATGTAATTGAATTGAATACATGTTACGTTTAAAAATATAAAGCTACACTTTGAATTTCATAGTCACATATTCAAAAGTTGGTAGCATGTATATTTTTGCTATTGAGTATATCTAAAGCCTATAAATATAATAAAATTTCAATTTTGAAAAAAAGATCATTACTTGGAACCACAATGCTCATCTCACCCCAACAATGTCCTAGGAGGGTTGATAAATGAGTGAAAGCCTAAGCTCTTTAAATTGTTGTGCCCACACTTGAACTTAGGTTTTTCACTTAAGAAATGAGTGAAAGCCTAAGCTCTTTGAATTGTTGCACCCATGCTTGAACTCAAGTTTTTGACTTGAGAAATGAATACATCTATCAACTATAAATTTAATAAAATTTCAATTTCAATTTCAAAATGATGTATAGAAACTATAAATTTAATAAAATTTTAATTTCAATTTCAAAATGATGTATAGGGACTAAACTTGAAGAATATGCACCAGACATCGCCTAACCAAGATAGATTATAAAATGCTACTTTTGCAAGGAACAAAATAGTGGTGGTCTACAACGAACCAATATTTATCTAAAGACATACATAATAATGGTGACCAACAACATATGTGCTTTGTACATCATCAATGCCAACTCGAGGTAATACTAAGTGTAGCTACATAGCCATTTGCAGTTCTATTCCTGTTTTTGTATTCTACAAAACACCAAAAAATCTTATTTCTTTTTTGGTCAAAAAGAGTATGAAGATATTCTTGCAAAATATACCAATCTAAACATTTATGGAGCCACTCATTCGTACAATGAGCATCTACTACTGAATAGTAATTACTACTCTACTACCTTGCACGCCCTTTCCTACATCATGAAAGCACATTTAACTCAGGTTTCAGGTTCCATTTAAGTGGATAAAGCCAAGTTATATATTTCAACAAATTCTATGGAAAAGAATTCTAAAACTCCTTAGTTAAGAAGTTCTGGTCTAGTTATAGATTAAAAGAAATTGGATAGAAAGGAATTTTGAAACTCCTTGGTTAAGAAGTTCTAGTTAGTAGACTTAAGTAAAAACTCAATTTCATTGAGATAAAGATCTTTAAAATTAAGTCACTATACTAGGACTAATTTAAAATATGAACTTATGAAATTGAAACATAAGATTTTATCTTTAAAAAGTGTGATTATTTTTTTAAAATTTAATTCAAACCTAGGTAGTAGAATTGAACATAGAACGTAGGATAACCAAGTCAAGAGCCTTACCACTAATTATAACAAAAGTAATGCCTGCAAATCTATTGTAATCCTAGGCTATGATTGGTTGCTAGAGCTAAGAGTGGCAGCAACATCATAATTTGTAGCTCATTTTATTAATTTTTTCCCTATCTTAAATACAAAATGACTAAAAAATTATATTAAATATATATTAAATTTAATACTATTTTGACCTTGCTCCTTTGACCTTGTTCCACCAAGTTTACTATATCTTATTCTATTTTAACTTTATTTTTTACTCAATTTTACCTTGTCTTTACCTTATTATTAGCTTGTTTTATTAAGTTTTACCTTGCTTTGCCTTATAGTGACCCTACCTTGCCTTGTTTAGCCTCGTTTTACTTTTTGTTGACCTTGGTTGACCTTATTTTACTTTTTCATTACAATGTTTTGTAGTATTTCAACATTGTTTAACAATTTTATCATTTAGATGCCACTTGATGTGCTTATGTTGACATGTAGGAAATGAGCTAAGAGGATGAGGAAGCAAATTTGACTAGCCTTAAAGCCTAAATGGGGCCCTCTTGTGATGTTGTTAGATGAAGTTGAACTTAAAATATCCAAGCCTTAACCCTTGCAACCTCTCTACCATACATCCTTAACATCTTGAATGTATCTTGATTACCATTGAGCTTGAAGCTAGAAACATCATAGAGGGTCCTTAGTTGAAGTTTCCATCTAAACAAATATGGTGAGAAAAAACACATGAAACCAAGTTCCTCATTGAAACTTAAGCTTGCTCAATACATTAGCAAATCCTCGCAAAGCAACATTAAAGCCATCACATAGCCCTTGATTACATCTAACATTAACATATTTGCTTTTACTATGGTTGACCTTCTGTTCATAAGTTTGGGTAGATGACCAACGTTGACAACTATTATAGCATACAACAGACAAGCCTGCATGACCTCATAACTGTTTTTGACATCATAAAAATACTACAAACTTGGTATAAATCTATGGAATAAAGTATAAACTTCTCCTATATTTGCTAATTATAACCTAGCGACATCCTATATTTGTTGATTGCATCATGTTGCCTTATGCAATTTCTTGCAAGAACATGTTTTCTTTGTCTGGTGTACTTGTCCTCTTGGAGTTGTGCTTGTAGGATGAAGCCTAAAGTTGTCATGAAGGTGTAACTCATCATGATAACAAGTGACTGTGTAACTTTGATGCACCAGATTTGGTTAGCTTGTCCTACTGTACCAAGGGTGCATGTTTCATATCACTTCCATTACCCCTCTTGAGCCACAATCCTATAGCCCAATTAGAACCTTTCTTACCCTAACAACAATGAAAGCCTATGCTTGATATTCATGTATTATGATCATGTGACATCTCCTTCATTAAGCTTCATTGTCAAGTTCATTGGATGTAACACATTTCATTCAACAAGAAAATCAAACTACATTTGGCCTTGGCAATGAAACCCAATGAAGGTTTCACCAATTAAAAAAAAAAAGAAAATGGAGAAGCAAACTACCAAAAAAGTTAAAAGGCCAAATAAGCCCAAAAGTCATATCAACAACTCCAAACAAGCAAAGGGAGGAGCCTAATGGTCAAAGAAGCCTTGTAGTAGGGTGTTGGTTCCCCAAACACATTATTGAGGGACCAGTACTTCAAATCATGAATCATGAAGATCACATTGATCAGCAAGCATGTCACTGCCATATTGTAACTTGTTGATGCATAAATTTTGGATGTACCAACACCAAGAAAGAAAAACTCATTTTTAAAAGGTCATGTAGCCCTTCCCCAATAAATGGTGACAAACAAAACCATGAACTACAATGGTGGTAGTAGCTGTAATGATGGTAGGTGGTGTAGTCAATAGCGGAGTAGATCTCTCATCCTCCCCTCACTCCTATCGATGTGTTAGTAGACACTGTAGGCACGTGGTAGTAGTCAGCAATTGTAGCAAGGTTTTCTCTTCTTTCTCTCTTCAGCAACAATTATGTGCATGTCAAGTGACTACATAGCACACATCAGGAGCTTTTGATGGCAACAACGTTGTAGGCGTTAGAAGCTGTGGGGCATGTGATGTTTTATTTTTCCTCCCTTCCAATGGTGGTCAACAAGTGCATGACTCACAGTAGTTAGCAGCAATGCAGATAATGCGTGGCAAATGGCAACGTGCATGGTAGGCTATTGTAAGGTTGATGTCATCAACTGCAGCAAATGGATTTTCTCCCACCAGCAGAGGCCAAGGGGTGGTAGTGTTTTGGTAGTAGGAATGACCTCTCTTTTCCTCTCAATGGTGGTGGCATGCGTAGACGGTGGCAGATAGTGTGATAGCGGTAGATGCATCAACTATTTGGCCAACAGTGGCAGAATAGATCTCTCTCTCTCTCCCTCTTTGGTAGCAGTCATGGTCTTCCTACTCGGTAGTGAGCACCATTGATAGCAGTAGCAGGGACTAGGGAAAAGTTTAAATTTTCTAGTCACCTACTATATTTTCAAGAAGTCTTGTTAGGACAATTATCCAATTTAAATTCCCTTGATTTTTTTTTGGTTTACTTTACGCTTTGAACGTCACATAGCCCTCTTCAGCTTAGACTATTCATGGGTTTTTGTATCCATACAAAAGGCACTCTAGGAAATACCCTCCTCAAATAAGTTTTTTTTCCTAGTGTTGGTGCATCCAAAATTTATGCATCAACATAACCATGATGTTAACATGTAGAATTCTTTGTTAACCCATGTGACCATTTTCCAATGATCAAACATGACCTTTATCTCATCTCAAACCTATATCACTCCATTGTGACCTTATTTTACCATTGCGATCACTCTTTAGCATGGTTTGATAGCTACAGAATCAAGTGTGAAGAGGAAACATTGGTGATGGACCTGTGGTGGTGTTTTACATTCTTTGTTGATGTCTCTTGGGTTAATTCTTAAAACATCAATAAAGAGGTGCTAATGAAAGACCACAAAGAAAATCCATGTTGAAATCCATAACCAAAATTATTTGTAATTTCGTGAAAAATAATGGCAAGCACAATTGCCTTATTTTTTCCTATTGTAACCTTTATCACTGGGATTTGAGGTAGTAGTTTTAATGTCAAATGTAAAATTTACAATTCATATGCTATAGATCTCACACATCTTAGCTTATGAAGGCTAAAAAATGCTTCATAAGCTTTAAATGCCTCATCTTCCAGGTGGGAAAAGCTATAGATTCATGTACCTAGGCTTGGAAGGGTTGAAAATGCCTTGCAGACCATCAAATTTGACATTTCTCAGCCTATACACTAGCTATGCTAGTTTTATATGTTAAGAAACTTCCAAAGGCAATGTATAAAATTTGGGGTTTGAGTTTTTATGTTAGGTATTCCTATGCCATATGCTAGGCAACATATGGAGGTAGTGTAAAAAGCATAAAACTATTTAAATTTGCTAAATGTTGCACGTGAAAAATTCCATCACTGGAAAAACTAAAGACTTTAGGTGTAGAAATATTTTTCTTGACCTTAAATCCCAAGGGCCTCTAAGAAAGAGGATTCAAGGTGCCTTGGATAGTCTAGCCAATCACCTAGGGACTTAAAAAATGTAAATGGGAACAATGAACTTCATAGGTTGACATCATGGCTACGGTATGACACTAGCACATTAAATAATCAATTAAGGCTTTGCCCTTCATGCTTTGAAGTGTTGGTCACTTTGTAATGTTTTTGAGAAACCAACACCTCACTCCAAGGTTTCTTTGGTCATTGGGCTCCTTCCTTTGCATGTTTGGAGTCATTGGTTTGTCTTTTGGTTCTCATTGGCTACTTGTCTTTTGGGCAATTTGCTTTCCATTTTTTTAGGGGGCGAAACCTTCATGGGATTTCATTACCAAGGCTAAATTTGATTTGGTTGTTCCATTGAATGAGATGTGTTACATTCAATGAACTTGGTGGAGCATGATGTAGGTATTAGCGACCATTTGGGACCACCAACACTTGCCTTTGGTCTTGTAATTGGGATCATGGGAAATGAAGATGTTCCTTCAAGCTTGGGTTTAAGTGCTTGCTAGTCTTTGATAACACCAAGGCTCATATACCTCCAAATAAACTCAATGATAATAGAGCAAAATAATCGTAAATGTGTGTTTGTTATTGTGAATGTTGAAATGCTTGGTTTTGCATATGAAACTATAATTGGCAATTATAATAGAGATTTAGCTAAATTTGTCGAATACTATGAGTCATCAAAGATTCCTATTTTGTCAAGTCACTTTGTCTATATAGTCCCTATAGTACGTTGCTTGAAATAAATAAAATTTCACAAAAATGCTTAAGCACAGTTCTTCAGAAATTTACTCTTAAATTTCCCCCAGAGAGAAATTTCCACAAGAAAACTACAAATAGAGTGAGATTTAATGGATTTTAAAAGAGAAGAAGAAAGAAAAGCAAATTCATGTGTAATCTCAAACATTTACATAAGATAAATTGAACATAATGGAACACACCATAATAAAGTTATTCTAGTTTAATCTAAGTATTACAAATTGTCCAAACTCTCTAAGCTTAACAAGAAATTTTGTAAAAGACAATCTTATTAAACTACTAAAATATTTGGTAAACGATAAAGTACAATATTTTATTTTTCTAGTTAATAGTTGTCAAGAATTGAAAACAATAAAGTTAGTAAAAAAAATTTGACAATTTTATGATTGAAATATCAAGGCAATAAAATTTTAAAAAATGAAGCTATTTCAAGTCATCTCAAAGTATTAAAGATCTTTCTAGATCCTATAGACTCAAATAGGCAATTTTATAAAGACATTACTGTTAGATTGCTCAAGATGCATTTCAAAGACAACATAAGCTCTTATATGGCAATCAAATAGAAGTCTAAAATTATGCAAAAATAGAGCTATTAGAGTAATTAGAAAATCCTAAAATTAAATGTCAAGTGATGAGTGGCGAGGTACCCCTACGCCCAACCATACGAAGCATAAGCGTTCATGTGCGATCTGGTCAAACTCCACGGACAGACTAGTTGTGGCACCTAGATAGTTATATGTTGATCACAGTTCGTTGTCTTCCCACCTAGACTAGTATTTACTTTGTCATGTATGGTTTAGTCTAGAGTGAGGTGTATGATGTGATTTCTAATACTATGCTACTCCTAAAGACAATGAGAAATAACTTAAGTGAACTAATAAGCAATAGGAAGCAAACTCTAAGCTAGCCTAAGTACGATGAGCATCCATCCTTAATTATCCATACACATCTTGAACTTCATGTACTACTTTTGGGATTACCAAGCACACATTATTTGAACCACTACTGGGTTACCATATAGTTACACTTAAATGTTCATGATTAAGACGTACTCATTCCACGTTAACAACAGGTATAGTAAATGACGATAAAGAAATATTAACTAAGAAAACAATAAATAATAATTAATAATTAAAGCAAATAAAAGCTAAGTGAATGCTATAATGATGGAGTAATCTCGATCTTTATTGCTAATCATATACATGTCCAAGTATGTCACACTTGAACAAAGGT
Organism: Gnetum montanum; assembly: GCA_015680685.1. Taxonomy (NCBI): domain Eukaryota; kingdom Viridiplantae; phylum Streptophyta; class Gnetopsida; order Gnetales; family Gnetaceae; genus Gnetum; species Gnetum montanum. The sequence continues at coordinate 461,750 of MNCI01004834.1, forward strand.
TCCATACAATTACAAGCATCACACTGCAGGCATGCACTTGGGAAAAGAATTAAAAGCTAACTAAAAACTAACAAAAAGACTTAACCTAAAGACTTACCAAAAAGACTCCCTCACTGTGTGCTTGAATGCTATATTTATAGGTTGACACAAGAATCATGATATTGTGTATATGATATCGTATCCAGGCTGAAATATTGTGTACTCGATATCGGGGCTTGGCAAACTGCCATTCATAATGCCCCCACGACTAAATAAAAACTCATCCTTGAGTCAAACAAAATGAGGAACAAGTTCATTTAATTACATAGTGGAGAGGTATGGGATTATGTATTGACTATGGATTCCTTCATGTCACAATGTGGGACTTGACAAAACAAAATTGGGATACCAACACAAAATACAAAATACAAAATTATTTAAAACTTAGGTGGTTCTTGGTGGCAGTGGCTCCTCCATGGGCTTCTTCCCCTTATCCTATGCTCTAGGCTTTGGAAATGAATACTTATGAAGGAGCACCTAAAGCTTTTCTTCCTCTATTCAAGGATCATGTGTTGTCCATGTAGATGTCCCAATGTTTGACAGAGTTAGCACCTCCCATGAACATGGCAGTTGCAGGAACATCTGATTAGCTTTGATGTACCATGCCTCAAATAGTCATCGTTCCTCCTCATAAGCTTTGGCTTTGTCTCTAAATTTTTGATAATTTGTGAGTTGTCTAGCCAAATTTTCCACAACATCCTTTTGACCTTGATAGCTAGCTTTTACCACCTCTTATTTAGAATTTTCTACCTCCAATTTCTACAATGTCTTTTTGTGTTTAGAAAACTCTGTCTCATATTTGGCATAGGTGGCAACTACCTGCTTTTCCAGCTCAATCCTACTATTAACATGGCCAAGTTTGTATACCACAGGTTTGTCAACTCCATGTATTTTGTGAGATCCTAAATCTATAGGTCTTGGCTCTTAATTTTGCTTGGTGGATGAAGGCGTAAGTGTCCAATATGGCCTGCTAGTTAGTGTTTGAGAATTGAAAGAGTTGATGTGGGTCTTATCCATATGAATCTATTTTTTAATAATCTCTTTATACATCCCCACCTGATCCCAAAAATGCACCTTCAATTTTTCATGTTGCTGAGCTTTGTTTTGCAATGCGCTTATTTCAATGACCATCTTTGGACAGATGGTGCATACCTCCTCCATTGAGAGGGTCTTATTCTCTTTGGCTAACTGACTTATGTCTTGGTTAACTCTTATTAGTTGTTCTTACATTTTCTAAAAACTTTTCTTGAGAACATTCTTTTGTTTTTCAATTATTATCAACTGAAGAGTTTTGGCAGCAAGGAGTTTATTTTCTTCTTGTAAGGCTTTGAGTGCTTTTGCATGTGCATATGTTTAAGCCTGTGCTTTCAAAGCATCCCAATCAACCTTCTCCTTTCTCATTGCTACCCTTTCATTCTCCTCTAATAATTTATTTAGTTGCTCTATCCTAAATAATTCTAGTTGATTAGCTAGAATAAGTTGGGATGGATTTCGCTGTTCAACTTGTAGGGCAACAAACTTCTCTTGGAGTCTCTTCAACTCATCTTCTACATGTTTGGCCCTACCCTTAGCCATAACTAGCTTTCTCTTCATGGAAATGAGGTCTGATTGTGCTACTGTGACATCTTGGGGGATGTTAAACAAGGACATCATTACTTGTCCTATTTGTAGTAAACGATCCAGAGCATCCTCATGTTCCATAGGAGTCATTAAGGGATTAGCTAGAACTTGAGCATCGCATGCTCCTGTGAGATCCACTGGTGATACAATAGGGATGTTAAATGACTCTTTAATGTGGTCTGTGATCACTTTTGCTACTCTGGTTGCATCTTGGTGTTGCATGACCACCATTGTGAAACCTTCACCAATTTCCAATTGTACTTGAAATGATGTAGCATTCTCAAAAATCTGTTATGAACAATGCAACTCCCCTCCTCTTGTTTGTATTGAGATCTCGCCCCTTACATGATTGATTGAGATGGTGGGCTATATGGCATTGTCAATCACCTTGAAGAGATTGGCCTCATTGTGACTTTCCCAACTGATCGTTTCTGTGATGGCTCATCAATGGTTGATAATCTTATGGTGGTGATGGTGGTTGGTCCTGCTGGCCCATGGGCTACGTGTTGGGCCTTGCTTCTAATTGTCGACTGAGCCTCATGTCTGGAAGTTGGCTAGACCCTACTGTTTGAGGTGCAATGGGCCCAATTATCTACTCTTGTTCAAGCTCCAATGTCTCAGCAACATCTTTTCTTGGTGCTGGTGGCTTTAGGAATTTGGCATATGAAGCATTTTGAGCCTTCCTAAGGACATCATTAGTGTACCTCAGAATTCTAGCATGCTAGAACAACTTCCTGATTAGACATGGAAAGGGCAATGTAAACTTCTTTATCTTGTGTTCTTTGAACCACCTTAATATTTTTGTTAGATACAAATAGGGAAAATTGGCATCAACCTTGCCCATCAAGATTGCGCTTCCTCTGGCTGCATAGGTAGAGATCCTATTTAGCCCCTTCATTGGGAAGATGTGATAGGTGCCAATTTTAAAATAAATTCACTCTTCAAGGGTTATTTCTTCATATGTTTTGTCTTCTTTGTTGTACATCCTCTTTAGCCATACTTTTCTTACATCAAAATTAGACCAGATGGATATATGAGCAACTTTGAGCCCTGTATTCAGAAGATTTAGGACTTCCATAATGGCCTTCGTGGAGAAATCAACTAAAATTCCACCAATGTTAGTGGTGGTGCCTTCCTCTTTATTATGCCGAAATTGATAAGTTTCCCCCAAATACCATTCTCCACTTTCTGAGAGAATAGGCCATAGTGGAGATCCCTTGAGTTGATCTTTGACCGGCTCAATTTGGTAAAAGGTCCAAAATTAAGTTCCACGATCATTGCAGTGGATGTGGACCTTTCCCAAATGGCCTGAACGCATTTTGGGAACAACATGAGATGTTGTCCTTATTTAGGTGCCTTGCCTTCTCCACCTTCCACTTGACTAAATTATGTAGTAATAGGAGTTTCTTGATGGATGCTAAACGATTGTGCCTCTTGTTTTGCATGTTCTATGGGAGGTACTTGGCCTCTACCTCTCCTTGGGCGTTTGGCTACACCTTGAGAAGGTCCTCATCCTTATTTAGGGGCCATTTGTAATTACATCAGGATCAATTGTTAGTAAGGTCATTTAACAAAGTTTAATTATCTTATACCTTACTCATTGTCTTTAATAACTTTTGAATTCTTGCTTAGTGTGATTTCAAAATTAGAAAATTTTCAAGGAAATTTCCCTAAAATTTTTAATGTCAGGTCCAATTTGATTAGGTGACTCAAATAATAATTTACATGATTTGGGTGAAGGGAGAAAATTAGTTTGGCATGAGTTCTTAACATTCTTAATATTGCTGACCTCTATGATATCCTTTGGGTGATAGCGAATTTCAAAAAAGTTATGCACAAATTCTACCATACCCCTCCCCCATGACTAAGTTAATCACTTCGAGTTTAAGTAGGTTTGATAAGAAGGGAAATTGAAGCATTAATGAGCAAGATATTGATGGTTAAATGGTAGACTCGCAAAGCATGAAAAATCGTGGAGGAAAACTGCAATAACTCCCCTTACATCAATAGTTGAAAATGACTTCTACACATGTAGGGGGATCCATATATATAAATTTTTTGGACACGATATCATGTACGTGATAACACAGACCTGATATCACATCAGACCCAATATTGGGTACCCGATATCACATCCCTTCCAAAATAGGGTACTTAGTAAAATTGATAAAATTTTGAGTTTTCACGGCCAAAAATAAAGGATTTGAGGTAGATTTGAAAGGTCTGGGGTAATGTGAAGTGGATATTAAGGCACCAAAAGTGTAATAAAGTGGAATTATACAATGAAGTTCTTTAAATAGGGTGAGGAAAAAGGACATGTAGTGGTCCTAAGGAGCATTTGGTTGAAATGATGACAAAGAAAAGAATAGATTTAGCAATGGAATATTTGGAGGGTATAAAATGATGTGGTGGTGTGCAACAAGTAAAAATTACAAAAGTTACACAAGTGGATCCTACCCAAAGCAGGTGCCAACCTATCATGCCCTTGCGTAACCATGCCTTAAAATGTCTGTAGGTACTAGAAGGGTTAAATGCAATCTGCACCTATGTAACAAAGCACACAGATGTTAAATACCATTGCGATGAGGTATGAATTCTATACCACACAAGACACAAGTTAGAAATACTTGGACAGTGAGATGAGATGAATTGTAGGAAGGATTGTAGAGATTGGGATGTGAGGTAATTTAGCCTGGGCACAATGAATCCAAAGTGTTATGCATGATTAAGGTACCATTAGCCTTTTGCTCCAAGATCATAACCAAGTTCATACCTTTGATTAGTGACATTGCATTGTTTCATCCCAATGATAGACAATCATAAGAGCATCACAGAAATAAGGTGTATGATCACTTGGTGTTTTGTGCAAGGGAGAAGTGATCTGAATTTATCTACAGCATGCTTTTCTTGAGCTTTCTTTTCTTTTTCTTCTTCTAGCCACTTTGGCACTTTGTCTTTTCCAAAGGTGATCTGGAGAAGCTACCAAACTTTAGGCATGGGTGCATGTCTTTTCAGTGGGACCCCCCTAGAACAACATTGAGTTCCTTTATGACAACTCTTACTTCCATTTTTCATTAGATCTACAAGGATCTTAGTACAACCAAGCTACATGATAGCACACACAAATGTCACCAAAGAGAATCCACAAGTTCCCTTGATGTCACACCCTTACCATTCCCTCTTAGTCTGTCACTATTTGCTCTGGGCATAATGAGTACAAAGTTACTTTAAGTTTTAATGATAATAAGAATATCATCATACCCAGAGTAGAACCTCTTATTAATAGAATGGGTGGGTGGATGTTGTGGGCTCACTGTCCAAATAATTAGTCCCTTGTGACTCAATAGCATAGAACAATGTCTCAACCGATAGGTCACATGAGTATTTTATTCACAGATGAGATCACCCTCAAAAAGATAAAATGACAAATTGAAAAATGAAAAATTGGAAAACAACAAATTGTAAAACCAAAGAAAAGGAAAACATTTACTAATTATGCTTGTTAGAATGGGGGATGTCCCCCATGACTAAACCTTGGATCATAGCAAGAATTAGTAAATAGAAAGTTTGGATCCATGCATGTTGGAAATATTAGGGTTTCGTCATATCCAAATCACTGGGTGTCTTTTGGTGTGGTGGTAGGGATGTACCCAAATTGGGGTTCACACACTTGATTAAAGTAGGCATAGTGGGGCAGATTATAAAATGTGGTTATGTGATAAGGAGCTAACCCACTATGGCACCCGTGACCTTAGGATGGTATGCAAGGATTGATATGCCTCCTCATGTTGTCATATTCATTGGGCCACATGGTTGTTAGAGTGTTGATTGGTGGCTTGAATAAGGTAATAGGAGGTGTTGAGTTTGAAGAGGAAGATGCATCACAGTGTTGGGCTTGTGCTAAGTTGGAGGATGTAGTGGTTTCAGAATCATGCTATCTCTTCCTCCAGCCATGCCTAAAGAAAGGGCACTTTCAATGTTCTGGAGAACTCCCACTACTATTAATAGTAGCAGCACAAGTAATGCTTGTTGGTTGGTGCTATGGTACAAAACCTTCCAATACTATTGGTGGTGATGTAGAAGGAGGTGAAGGATGAGAATATTGAGAACAAGAAGTGTAAGGAACATGAGGTGGTGATCTTATGGGAGAGGACATGGGTTGATAGTATTCAGGAGAATGATGATAATGAGGTGAAGCAAAGGATGTTGATCTAATTGGAGAAATAGGGTGTTGAACATAATAAGCACTTGGTGTTGGGGCATACGATGGTTGGGGCTATTTTGGTGATGGTCTTCCCTATGATTGGGGGTTTTGCCACTATGGTTGAATACAATACTTTTGTATGAAATCTGGATGTAGCATTCTTCCCCAATGCTCATGTAGATGTGACAAGATTGGGCATTGGCCTTTGGGATAATTATACAGGAAAACATCACAGATACTTCTGATTTGTAGTTGGACCTATCTTTATTTCCTTTAGCCCTTCTTTCTAATTGTCGAATGGTGTTCTATCCTGTTTCTTGCTTTGGCATCCTCTGTTTGTTCTAGTTGTTAGAGTGATCTTGCATGGTTTTACCTCTAATAATGTTTGCATATTCTCCACATTTTTCATGTACCCATTCCATCATTTTATTGATCTTTGCCTCGATTTAATCTAGTGATTTTAGTATTAGCAAAGATGGGGATGGTTCCACCTCCTTGAGGTGAGTTAATTTCTCCTCTTCATGATTATGGACCTTCGTTATTTTAAGAGTTTGGTCCTATTGAGATCTTTCAACATTTTTCCATTTGGCTATTTCTCCTTCTTCTTTTGCTACTCACTTAATAAGCTCTTGGAATTGATGGATTTGTAGTTCATATAGTTGACTTGGGGCATACATCCCTAGGGTCTCCCTTGTTTCATTATGGAGCCCATCCATGATGTGGCACATTAACCTTTCCTTGAAGAACCCATGGCCTAGGCAGTTGTTTAATAGCTAGTAATATCTTTCTAAGGCCATGTCCAAGGGTTCATGTTGCCCTTGTTTTCACTCTTGGATTTGTCTCCTCAAGGCTAACACTCTTGCATAGGTTTAATATCTTTCATTGAAGAGTTCTACCATTGTGAACCAACAATGAATTGATTCTGGCTTTAAAAGCCTATACCATACTTTTGCTTGGTCAACGAGTGTCATAGGAAAGAGCTTAATTCTTTACCATCCATTATCAATGTTGTTCCATGCACAGACATCTTAGAAGGCTTGCAAATGGTGTTGCGGATCTAAATCATAGCCTCTTGAGAACTTGGGAAAGTTGTTTAAATCAAGCCTGGGTAGATGGCTTTCCTTACGATGCCTGCAGGATATTTGAACAACCTCTATTATATACATTAGGCTCTTAGTGGCTAGCAAGGGTTCATCATCACTAAATAGGTTGTAAGTTTGTGAGTTGAGATGATGTTGTCTATGTTCATGTTGGTGTTCTTGATTTTGCCTATGGATTCAATTTTTATTGCTACGTTGAGCCCTTGAGGAATAGTCATCTGTGTCATGACTTGACATTAAAAGAGCAAAGGAAGACAGAGAACTGGAAGACTTATCATGACTTTTGTAAGTCTCCCAATCATCCCGTGATGTACTCTTGCGAACCATTAAGAAGGTCCTAGGCCTTATGGGCCCCCTCATTCTATGGGATGTCCCATCCTCACTAGAGGTGTCTAAGTTGGATGACAAGAGTCCTTGAGTATCGTTGGGGTGTCCATGAACATATGAAACTCCTGCATAAGATTGAGTACTCCAAACTTCTTCATCATAAATTTTGTTGGTTCTCTAATGAATTGCCTTGCTAGATGTTGCAATATCATTGTCCTGTGAAAGAGACATTATCATGAATCATGTGTGACTTAATTGAATTGAATTTAATTTCTTTTATCTAAAAGATATAATGTTAATACCTTGTTACAATGATCTTATATGATATAACTGATCGAAATAACTAGCACCGTTCCTCAGCAATAGTGCCAATGATGAGTAGTGAGGTACCCCTATACCCAACCATTCGAATCACAGGCATTCATGTGTGATCCGGTTGAACTCCGTGGATGGACTAGTTGTGCCACCTAGACAGTTATACATTGATCGCAGTTCATTGTCTTTCCACCTAGACTAGTATTTACTTTGTCACGTATGGTTTAGTCCAGAGTGAGATGTGTGATGTAATTTCTAATACTATGCTACTCCTAAAGACAATGAGAAATAACTTAAGTGAACTAAGAAGCAATAGGAAGCAAAATCTAAGCTAGCCTAAGTGCGATGAGCATCCATCCTTAATCATTCGTATGCATCTTGAACTTCATGTACTACTTCTAAGATTACCAAGTGCACATTACTCGAAGCACTAATGGGTTACCATGTAGTTACACTTAAATGTTCGTGATTAAGACGTACTCATTCCACATTAACAATAGGAATAGTAACTGATGATAAAGAAATATTAACTAAGAAAATAATAAATAATAATTAACAATTAAAGCAAGTAAAAGCTAAGTGAATGCTACAATGTTGGAGTAGTCTCGATCTTTATTGTTGATCATGTGTGTGTCTAAGTATGTCACACTTGAACAAAGGTTCTGTACAATTACAAGCATCACACTGCGGGCATGCACTAAAAATATAACTAAAAACTAAAAGCTAACTAAAAACTGACAAAAAGACTTGACCTAAAGACTTGCTAAAAGACTCCCTCACTGTGTGCTTGAATGCTATATTTATAGGCTGACACAGGAATCATGATATCCTGTATACGATATCGTATCCAGGCTACAATATCACGTACCTAATATCAGGGCCTAGCAGACCATGATTCATCATCAGACATGATACTATCTAAACCATTAACTAAGTAACTAAGACAAACTAAAAAGAAAAGAACTCATAGGATTAAAACAAAGTAGTTGAATTGATGTAATTAGCAAGCCATGATTTACAAGTAATCTTCAATAATTCTTTTAGGTTTCTTCCAAATCAATCCCTTCCCCTCCCCCATTTTCTTTCTACCTTTGAAGCTCTTTTTATAGTAGCTTTTGGGTAGTTACAAGCATCATGAAAAATTAGGGTGAGTTACAAACATTATGGTGGTTAGTTATAACCACCATAGAGTTAAATGCAATAGTTGACAAGTGTCTAGTAGTTACAATCACCATGGTAGTGTTAGCACATTCACACCATATGATGGAGAAGATTGTAATAGACATCTTGCATTCTTAAAATTATTCTAGCAACTTGGAATAATTTTATCAAGTTGGATACATACATTTCTTTGAGTTCAAAGATGATGAAATCATGAGACTGATTAATCATTAGATAAGTGTAATGAGTATATTTCTGGTAAGGCTAATGGAAAGAGTGCAATATATCCTTTGTTGCATTACCATTTTCTCTTAAGTTGGTTTACACTTCATAAATCGGTGTATATACAGTCATGAGTATAATAGAGATTGTCACAACACAAAAGTATTTGGATGTAAAATATGGTTATTATGCTAAGAAATTAAAGGCAAAGTTTAAGAGAAAAAATGTGGAGTAATGCAATGAGATTCAAGGGGTATAACCAATGAAAATGGAACTCATATACAAGTTCCAGTATGCAAGTAAAATGTTGAAAAACACAAAGTTTATTCCTTTGAACAGCTACAATAATGGTAGTATGTTACACAATATTTTGATATGAATAGCTATGGTGATGTTATCAAATGCATCCATTAAAAAATAAAGTTGGGCAGCAGAATGCTTGAATTTTGAAAATAAAAATCAAAGGTATAATATTGGATTTTCACAATTATTAATTTCATTCAAAGGGAGAAACAAATAGGAAAAATTAATAGTATTATTGCATACAATAAGAATTTAGGGCTCGAGCACCACCTCTATTAACAACACAGGCTGTTAATGTGCTCATTAAAATTGATTCTAAAATTCTAGGGTTGAGCTAGATGTCCACGTTTTGCACCCGCCATTGCTGTCAAAATTGAGTTGGTATGGGTAGGCCCTAAGCAAGCAAATACCATGAAAAATGTCTTTGCTTGAATAGGGTTGAAACCATAATCTTCATTATGCCAAACATCTACAACAAACACATAAAATTACAAGAATGGTCTACTATACTTTGGAGTTAAAAATGAAATTCCAAATCTAGAAACAAAATAAAGCAAAAAGACCATCGATGTCTTCATGTTTTGTTCATGATTCCTCATCAAAACATGATTTTAGATCACATAAAAAAATGGCAAGCAATAATAGGGTATCAAAGTACCAACATCATCAACGCCCTTGTTGCAGCTTCAGCTGACAACAAGAGAAATGTTATGGGCTTGGAGAAATTCTATTATTTTTGTTCATCCACAAGATTTGATAGGTAGATGCAGCCTTTGTTGTTGAGATGCAATAAAGAAGGAAATTGTGGAAACATTAGGAGCAGACCAATGGTGTCGTGGAAGGAGCTCATCCATCGGCAAGTAAACAAGCAACAATCATGGAACTTCTTCTCCATCACTGCTAGCGCATGTCTAGATAGAAAATTTGTAGTGATTGATGACCATGAGACCCGACAACTTAAGATCTAGGAGCATGTGCAACAAAAGACGGAACAAAGGTGAACAAGTAGTGGGTAACAACAGTGTTACAACATAGAGCCAAGAACATGTAGCTTTTGGCATGAAAGCCATGGGGACTGTGTAAACCTCAAAGGAGGGTTACACATCAACACTAATGCAGCAATATACAAAGCCCTAAATCCACATAATCTTATTTTTACAAATATCATTGACATTACTAGATGGTCATTTTTTGTTTTTAACGTTGAAAGGAGGTTTTTATGAAGAAGTTATAAAAATATGACATTTACAACCTTATTTTCTATTAAGATTTTTTAAAAAATTTATTACTCCTTATGGAAGTTACAACTATATTCCATGATATTTGTAAGGTTTTAATTACTCATAGGACACTTGTCAACTATGGCATGTATTTCTCAAATTTTTGTAACTTTCTATGGTTATCCCATGATATTTGTTGTCAATAAAACACTTGGCAAGCATAGCGCAAATATCTAATCACTTCTTGTGGTGTTATAACTTCTAGGGTGGTTATAAATTAATGTTCCTAGATATTTATAATATCCTTAAATTCTCATGATTAATGTAACTACCCTAAGGTTACTATAAAAGGGCCTTCAAGGGTAGAATAAAGAAGGAAGAAAGAGAATTGAGTGGAGCAACTTTGAAGAGTATTGAAGATTGTAAAAGCATGACTTGCTAAAGACATTAATTTAGCTTCTTTGTTATAATCTTGTGAGTTCATTTCTTCCCATTTTGTTTTAGTTGCTTAGCTAATAGTTTAGGTAGTATTGTGGTTAGCATTTAATTTTGGGATTTTTCCTAAGTTGTTTCTATAGCTCTATTTTTTGTGCAATATTAGATTTCTATTAATATTAGCCATAGAAGAGTTTATATTGTTGAAAAGCCTCAAGAGTAATTTAATAGTAATGTCTTAATGAAATTGCCTATTTTGAACATAACGGATTTAGGAAAATATTTGGTAGTTTGAGACGACTAAAATAGCTTCATTGTTTTAAAGTTTATTGCCTTAGTATTTCAATTCTAAAATTGTTAAATTTTTATGGCTTTGTTGAGTGCAATGTTTGACAACTATTAACTAGCGAAGATAGAGACTTGTACTTTGTCATTTACGTAGCAATTTTTGGTAGTATAATAAGATTGTTATCACGAAATTGTTTGTTGAGCTCAAAGGGTTTGGACAATTTGTAGTTTGATTGAATTGGAATAGCTTTATTGCAAAGTGTTTCCTCATGTCAATTTATCTTAAATATTTGAGATTTCATACAAATATGTTTGCTTTTCTTTCTCTTTCTAAGTCCATTGAATCTCCTTCTATTTCTAGTTTTCTTGTGGAATTTTCTCTTTAGGGGAAATTAGGATTGGATTGGTAGAATTGTGTTCAAACATTTTTGCAAAATTTTATTTGTGACTAGTAATGTACTATAGGGACTATAGACTAAGTGATTGGAAAAAATAGGAAACTTCAACCACTCACAACATTTAACAAAGAAAACTAAATTTCTTTTATGATAGCCAATTACAATTTCACACACAACCCAACCATTTTGACATTCATAATGATATATACATACTCATGTTTATTACGTTTCATAACTACTGAGTCTATTTGGAGGTATTTGGGCCTTGGTATTGTTGGAGACCAACAAGCACCTAAACCCTATTTAAAGAACACGTTTGATCCTGTGATACATCACAGGTCATGAGACTAGAGGCCCACAACATTGACAGTCCCAAATGGTTGCCAATAGTAGTTAATTATAACTACCATAATTGACAAGTGTTCAATTCATATGAGACTTTGAACAACTATCCCATAAATTCCTTTTTTTTTAAATAATAATATTTTTTTTCTTTTTTTACTTGGTAGGGAATTGAAATTTCAAACGTGAGTGTCATCAAAGTTCAAGAGACAATATTGGATGTACGTTTAAAAAGATAAACCCTGATTTAGAGGCTCTTGCAAACAACAACATCATGGTGGAATGAACTGTACTGATATTAGCATTTTTTCTTCATTTTTGGTTGTTACACTTTCGTGTACGTTGTATGCTTACTGTTAGCCTATCTTACCTTATCTTGGCACAATCAATAAAAACGATGAGGACATTGCAAAAGAAAACCTGTAACGAACATAAACAGTAGATGCAATGAGCAATTATTGCTTGAAGAATGCATTCAGAAGCACTAGAGCTAACACTGCATGGATGAGATTATCTATGCACTAGAGCTACCTTGTGATGTCTGAAGTTGTCGACAGAAACCCATGCATCAAAGGCCACCTTGTCCATGCACAACACTCACATTGAAATGATACTTCAATATGCCAATCTACAAATCTGCACAACATAAACTGCATCCTACTTTGCTGAAATTGCTACGCATCCAATGGATAGGAAATCCATCATCCATGACTTCCATGACTTGTTCAGATTTTTCTCGATAAAGCAATTGTTGATGCCAACATCTTTGATGTTAGGCATGAGGCCATGATTAATAGTTTTTGATTCCATGACACAAAAAGAAAAAAATCCTATAGGTTTTCTTAGTATGAAAATCATCTGTGGTGGTGTTATAGATAAAGCAAAGTAAGCTCAACAATTATGACATAAATACTTTTTAGTGTATAAATATTGATAGTTAGGGTCATCCTAAATAATTATAAAACTAATTATTATCAATGGTAAGCCCTCCCTATTTTTGAACCTTCCCAGCCAGTTTTAGCAACCTTTAACAATGGTTTCAAAAATTTACATGCCTTGAATACCTAAACCTTGAAAGACAATGATAATAACCATCCCATTATGCTATGGGCTTCATAAAAATAGACCCAACAAAATTTTATGGGTGATTCAGTGTGCCACGTTATCAAGATCCAATGGTGACACATGCTGAAATGCCACGTGGGTGGATCCCATTAAAGAGATTTGAACCAATGTCAAGGCTAAGGTTAATCTAAGGAAAATGGTGTTAAAATTAAAGTTAGAGTTAGAGAAATCCTTTCACACACTGTTTCTTGGTTTTTGTCTTTTACTATTCACAAATTGTACCAATTTAAACTTGCTATTTCATGCTTGTTTTCTTTCACAAATTTATGCTTTTAATTTCTTAACTTGTTTGCCATAAGGTCACGGCAGAAATGTGGCATGGCAGTTACGTAATTGCTCAAGTCACAATAAAAGGTGTTAATGAAGATGGGTGATGGTGACCGTAACGACCATAGGTAAATGTGAGCATTCCATAAAAGGCATGGCAGACAACGTGGTTGCGGTTATGTTGATGCGTGGTGGCTGAAACTGACATGGGACGTGGGCATTCAATGCCCCACGTTGGCATCCACTGTTAAAACAGGGGGATGATTTTTCTGTGGGAAAAAGAAGAGAAGGCCTTGGGATCGGGGCTAGCGACAACAGAAGACTAGAGATCATCGGCGATGTCTGTCTCCCTTCTTTGACCGGGAATGGGTGATGGACAGTGGGGGTCTCCCTCCCTCTCTCCAGAGCGGTAGTAACTACAGCAGCATGTCCTTGTGCACAGCGAGATTTCTGTCTGTCCTTGCTGTTGAAGGGTACTTTGCCTAGCAACAACCACCAATGATAATAATGACCACCAATGATAATAATGATTGGTGGCAAAACAGGTCTCTCCCTGGCTGTGACAGTGTTTGCCATGACATGATGGCATGTACGACGGCAGCAACGAGAACAAGGAGAATTTAATTTTCAGTTAACTATTATATAAAGTCTTGAATTTCAAAAACAATTACTCAAAGTCCTGGTTTAATTTATTTTGTTGAAATATCACATAACCCTCACATAACCCTCAGTTGAAACTATTGTTAGGTTTCCTTACCGATACAGAAGGCACCCTGGGTAATAGTCTCCTTAAATGAGTTTTTTTTACTCGGTGTTGGTGTTGGTGCATCCAAAATTTATGCAGCAACAACAATCTAAGAGGTTCATGATGGAGCCCAAAGTGTAAGCATGATAATGAAAATGTGAACCTACCTATATAATTGCAATAGGGAATGGAACAAAGAAGGAGACTTGATCGTCCAGTACATAGCCTTGAGACGAGATTGACGAAGGAAGCCGTCCAATTTAAGGCAGTAAAGGTATGGATTCCTAACTTGAAAAAAGATATGGATTCCTAACTTGAAACTGCTGTTCCTTATTGTTGGTGACGTGGCACATGGTGGTGGGGATGCACAAGAAATTAGTTTGCAAAAGGAAGGCTACGCCAACAAAGGATCTACCATTACTGCATTCATAGGTGCCTTTCATGATTTTAACGCACATCATGGTTAGGGGATGTGTGGCACAGGTAAGAAAGCTACATCGACTTTGCTGCCAGTGGTGGTGACCATCAGGACTAGGCACAGCTCCATGCCCTTACAAACAGAACAAGATTAACGAGGACTACTCAAAATCTTCTAAGAATTCCTGCAATATTATGGGCACATTTATCTACATTGGCATGTATTTCATGATGGCCGAGGTCATCGAGGATCCCAAGATTAGGTGAATGACGGAGCTTGTGAAGATTGCGGTGTTGAGCAGGAAGTCATACAAGCAGTATGAAAATATGCCGCTAAATTGCTTTTTGGTTTGCCGTGGTGGAGATATAGGTCCATAGCCCAGGCCCAAGACATTGGCTGTGGTGGTGAAACCCTGATTCTCGATGCATCAGCCCAATGTTATTTTGGCCTGGTCGACCACCGCCTCCGAAATCAGCGAGCTGCTTGACTGGGCATCGTCCTTTGCAGGTGAGGATACCCCTCTAGCAAAGGTAGCCTGTGCCACCTAAAATCCAGTAATGGTGAGCATTATCACTGCCACGCATGTGTGCATCATTAAAAAGAGATGTGGGATAGTTGTTGGAGTGTAGAGTGTGGACGTTCTTGAAGAGCAGCGAAAATAGTGTATTTGCATATCATATGTAGCTGTCTTGTATTGCCCTGCAAAATTTAATTATGCTTTGGTTTGTAGAAGAAAAACATTTGATAGACACCACTTGACTAGACTTTAGAGCACCTCTATAGACCTTTCCTTGTGTACCTTCACCTATCAGATTCAAAGCACTAAATTTTTTTTGTAATCCTAGAAAGTTTTCTAATCAACAATTTTAAGAAAATTTCACCTAGAGATAATCTTAATAAATTTTCATTTATTCTTGTACACTTTGCCTTGACCCTTCTGAAGAGGAACACCCTTCTTGAAACAGTAACCAATAGCAGTAATAGGCCACCTAATATGCCAAGCATAATTTTTAAAACATCATTCTTCTTAGAGTGAGATCTGCTATCTTTACTACATCCTTGATAGGCTTTTAGACCAAAACATCTTTCACATAAACTTGGATTTCCTATGAAAGACCATCTACTTAACTTTAGCTTGAATGAAGTGTTCAAACATGGAACTTCATCATTAAAGTTGGATGAGCTTGTTTCCAATTGATTTGAAGAGGTTACCACTGCAATTATTGAATGTTAGGATGATTTCCTTGGCATCCAACCATCCATCCATCCACGGTGCAATGTTCCCCCACAATTGATTGCTTGAAAGATTGATAAATTGTGCCATCTTCAAGTTACAGAGCCTTGCTGATGTAGTAACCTTTTAACTCTGAAATTTTAGAAGAAAATTTTCAACTGAATTTTTTCTTAGCAAATTTTTACTCCATGAAATGGATGAAATGTGCCAAAAGGAGATGTTGAATGGCCATAATGCATGAGTGCCAAACATAGGTTACCATTATTGTTTAGGGCAAGGAAGTGTTGGCACATTTTTGCCATTCCATGGAGTAGCGATTTGTTAAGAAAAATTCAATTGAGAATTTTATCCTAAAATTGAGGGGTTAAAAGGTTGTTGCATTAGCAAGACTACACTTGCAGCTACAATGTATATAAGTTTAGAAGATGTAGATGATTTTAGATTTTGTAGTGATATGCTGGTAATTTATTGTGTTCAAAAGAAATGTTTAAGCTTATTCATAGACAAGAAACAATTAACATTATAAACAAGTGTATCAAAGAAAGCATAGGAGTTAGGTCAAAGGAGATACTCATGAACTAACTACTTTAGTTGCATTCAACAATAATGCCAAACATGGGTCTTTTCTCAATTAGTTTATTAGGACACTTAACTAAGAAAATAAAAAAAAGGCAAAAAGGTATTTTGTGGTGAATAGTTGGGGAGGAGATGATCCATGAGGAAATAATTAAAGATTTCATGTATGATAGACATTGATATTAATTCATAAAGCAAACTACTAACATATACAAGTAAGATAATAATTATGATCATGATGATGACAGTAGATTAGTGCCTTGGTATTTTTGAAAAGGGAGTTGCTCAAAGTGTATAAAGACACCATAAAAGAGGGGAATGCAACACCCTTCAATGTTATCACGTGGAGTTGAGTTTCATGTAAATGGCAAATGCAGCAACACAAGTGAAGGTGATTATTGAAATTCATGTGCATGGATTATGAAAGCCATTTTGCCTAACCTCCTCACACCAAATCAGAAACACTAGAAAAAATGCTCCTTCTTCAGATTTTGTATTATTTTTGGCTGGGTTTCTTTAAGAACTTCCTCTTTTCACTCCGATTCCAGGCTACAAAACTAGTGCCACCAACAAAACACAGAATCACAAACTATCTGCTACTAATAATGTCAATTGTGGCGATGTAGAACAGTGATAGGCCTGCTGCTGCAACAACTCTACTACTACTCTTTGGCACTGGAAGTGCAGAAACCCAGAAAATCTTGGACTTTTGGATTTCAAAAAAATATTAAATGTTTTGTGTTTTGACACGACATTGGTATTGGCCACGCCTAGCTAGGCAAGCAAGAAAGCTAAGTTTAGTAGTCCCAGTCCTAGTACCAGTGGCAGTAGCTATTAAAGAACTTCTACGCCAAGACTTCTTCACCAGTGGAATTCATCATGGTAGACACGGTAAGAGCAACGATAGTGAAGGAAAGATGGATGCGAGATGTCACTGCTATGATTACATTTCCAAGTTGCTTTGTGCAGGGTTGCGATGCCTCCATTCTCCTCAACGGAAACAACACCAAGAGGATGTTCACTACCAACAACAACTTCGTACGCGGTTACGAAGTCATCGATGCCATCAAGACACAATTGGCAGTCGTGTGCCTGGGAGTGGCGTTGTTCATGGACGTGGTAGCACTGGTAGCATCTGACTTGACATTCATTGTAGGAGGATCCTTCTGGAAGGTCAAGCCACTACCTCCCTGCATATGCTTCCACTAGTGTTCTTCAACGTGGATCAGCAAATACAACTTTTCACTAACCAGGGACTCTGCATCACCAACCTCATCACTCTCACTGGCATACACATCATCGGGCAAGCTTGTTGCACCAATTTACGAGCCCATATTTACAATGATATATACAGGCCCCAACTTGACCACAAAATTGATAGTGAGAGCTGTGCATTCGAGGCTGTGTCAATTGTGACACGTATGATCAACTGGAAACCTATTTTATGGATGGAGGAAGAAGTTTAGCATGTTAAGGATTTGGCTGAGGAAGAAATTTAGCATGTTAAAGATTTCGCTAATAAACATAACCAATGTGTCATGAGGTACATTGTTGGGAATATTGGTCATAGAGAGCCCATGAAGGGAACATGGAGAGGCTCTACACGTGTCTTAACCTTATGGATTGTGTTCCAAAGCATGAGGTCCACCTTTAAAGGTGGGGCAATTTCTGCCACCTGGCCTAGACACTTTTCTTAGCTTATATAGAGGTTGAAGCATGTCACCGCCTGTTGTTGGGTGCTCCTGTGCTTCGTGATCTATGGCGACGTTGCCACTAGTCACTTCACCTCACCTTGTGACTGGTGGTGAGTAGATGTAGCTATGTCCGTTGCTATTGTAAACCCCAATCACAATTTTTTGTGATTTTGCTTTGGTTTTTAGTTGGAAGAAATCCTCCTCTTGCCATGTTGCTCGGGGTTATTGTGCTTCATGCCTTGTCTCGTTGGTGTTGGCCGCTTTGCCTCTCTCTATGTTTGGTGATTTGCGAAGGTAGATTTTCATGGTTTTCTCTACTACGATTCTGCATAGCTATTTTGCACTATGGCTGGGTGGATCTATATTGCCATGTTGTTGTGGTGGTGTGGGGCTTCACTGTTTTGCGTGGGCACTGTGGCATGTCTCTACTGCTGAGTGTTTTCTTAGCAGTTGAAGGTTTTCTTCATGGTCGTTGTTGGTGTGGCCACCTCTACACTCACCTTGTGGGTCGATGTTGTGGCTGGAGGTGCTATTCTACACCTTTATTATGTAGTTTGGCATTGTGGTGGGTGGCTGTGTTCTAGCATTGCATGCTATTCTACATCGTTAGAGTGTGGTGGTGGTGTTCTCTCACTCTACGATGGTGGGTGGTTTTGCTAGTGCTACAAGGTCAATTCCATGTAGGTTTTGCAATGGCAGATTGTCTAGTTTTGCTCTCCATTAGGGAAGTTCCTCTAACTTGCCTAAAATTGACTTCTTCTTTTCGATGATATTTTTGATGAGGTTTTCAAAGATTTTGCAACATGCTTTATTTTTCTTCAAATAGTGGGGTTTCTACCAAAGGTCTTTGAGTACTAACATGCAAATACAAAGCCTCCTTCAGCCCTAGGGCATTCACATTTCTCATGCCCATTATTACACCCAAAACTTTATTTTGGTGGAATTATTTGAGGCCTCTCAGGTGGAGAAGGCTCTCTTTCTAAAAATTTTTCCAACACGGAATGCAACTCTAATTGTGTGCATATGGAGGTTTGACTTTAATGTTAATGACCCAGCATTTAACATAATTTTCTATTATGTGGAATTGCCAAATCTTCCACTCATTTTTTCATATGCAGAGAGAGACATCATGAATACCCTCAGCCCTATAATTTTCGATCATAATACTATGATCAATGGAACTCAAATTTTTCGTTATTGTATCAAACTCGATATAACTCTTAGGAAGACCTCATTAGCCTTTACAGCTAGTGGAAAACTCTTCACCTAGAAAATCAGCTATTTTTATCTTCCAAACTTGTGTAGCTACTGTCATCGACTGAGCATCATATCTCAGAATGTCCCTTCTTAGCTAAGAAAAAAACAATCCATTGTACCTTAAAAAACCCATTCCCTAGACACACCATCTTGTCCACCCTCAAAATCCTTTAGGTTTGGATCCTTTTCTAAAACAGCTCCAAAGTTCTCCTCTCCATCTGGCACCCTCAAGGCACAAACGCCATAGTCGGGTACACACACCTCAGTACATATGTCATCTCGTCAAAGTCATTGAAGGACTCCGTCTTGGGTGAGGAGTTTGTGATAAGCAGTGGAAGGAAATGAGTCAAAGCTTTCTCCCTTACAACTCCATCCTCCACTTCCTCTCCATTGAACACTTCTGTAGCCCATGTCTCTACAAACAACTCCTTTGCCCTCCTTTAACAAATAATGGAAGTTGATACTTTGACTTTCAAACCTTTTATTGACTGCTCATTCAACATGCTCTCTGCTTCCTCATGAACCTCCTATCATGGAACATCCAAGGCCTTATTGATAAGCTTCGACAAAAGTGTGCAGGAAACTTTCTTTCTAGTCTTAATATTGCTTTTAATTTCATTCTCCTTCAAGAAATTAAGATTTTAGCTAACCATTTATCTCTTTCAGCCCATTGTTTTCTCCTTCACTCATCAATTCTTGCAATGTCCCATGTGAATGGGAAAGGGGGAGCTGCCATTATTCTTTAACCAAGTGAGTCTAAAGAATTGCCTCAAGATAAGCTTGGGAAGGGGGCGACGCTGCCAAATTCTGATTATCAAAATTGGTATGCCTTTATGAAAAATTTCTACCTTTCTAATAGGGTGGATGCCTTTGCTAGTGATCTCCTTCATAAATTTACTTGGAGCAATCTCTGTCTTGGGCAATTTTGCATCTACAGCAGGTTAGACAGGTCCTATTTTTTGACCCTTTCTTTTTGGTGTGCCTTCTCCACTACTACGGTTCATCAACATGCCACCTTATTAGATCATCTTCCCATCTCTATATCTATCTAGATTCATGGTAGCAATCATAGACATAAATTCCATCTTTTTCGACTACATAATAACTACTCTTCCCCTTTCACTCAACTTCTTCTCTCTAACCTTTAAAATGTCAAACCTAGGTCCTTAAATTAGGTGGGTTTGATTAAATGGTGGCATCATGCTTCTTTTAAAGTGCAAAACTTTGCTTGTTCATATGGTAAGGTAGTGGTTGCTCAGGCCAAACAAGAATACAACAACATTCACCTTACTATTGAACATCTAACTGATAGATTAGCTCAAGATCCTTTCAACACTCTAGTTCAAGAGGAGTTAGCTAGCGCCTGGTTAGACTTCTAACAATGGGAAGTGTATAGAGTACAAAGTGCCTTAACTAAAACTAGAGTCACTTGGTTAAATATTCAAGATGAACATTGTAAGGAAATTTTCAATTATCTAAATAGCTCTTCTCTTTTGCATTCTTTAGACAAAATCTCCAGTGATAGAACCATCCTCACTGACCATAACAGTATCCTCCTATTTCTTAAGAACCATTATGAAACCCTTTTTGTAGCTACCCCTATGGACATCTCATCATTTGAGGCTACTACCCTTAATTATCCTAGCCTTATCAAGTCTACTATGTTGCAAAGTCTAGATGCCGATATCACCAAGGAGGAGCTTTAGGCAACTTGTTCCAAGTTGAGTCATGGAAAGGTTTCCCTGTTGAATTTTTTCAAACTCATTGGGATTTGATGGAGAATGATCTTCTCTAGGTCATTAGAGAGGCTATCATTATTGGTTTCGTTAGGCCCAATCTAAATCAAGGAATTATTCATCTCTTGCCTAAGTCCAGGGATCCTACTTGTATCTCTAATTGGTGTCCCATTACTCTTCTCAACATGGTGTATAAAATTTGGGCCAAGTGCTTAGTCTTACGACTGAAAAAAATTCTTGGATAGATTATATCTCCCCAGAAAATAGGATTTGTTCCTAGTAGATATATTTTAAACAATGTGATTGTAGTGGGGAAAGGTATCAAATGGGCAAAGGATGATGGTCAAGATATTCTCCTAATGAAGCTTGACTATGCCAAGGCCTATGACAACATAAAGTGGGACTTTATTCTATAGACAATGACTAAACTTTGTTTTGGCCTTAAGTCCCTACACATGGTGAAATTCTTATTCTCAGATGCTACCACAAGAATAGCCACTACCTTTGGCATCACCTCTCCCTTTCCTATTCATAGGTCAGTGTGATGAGGATGTCCTCTTGCCCCTTTCAAAATAAAGTTCTGACCAGGCTCCACCTTTCTTCACCTCAACAAGAGCTTCTTAACATGCATTTTGCCGATGACTCTTTTTTTCTTGTTCAAAACACTATTGCTAATTTACACTAGCTCTTATTGAGGGTGAAGCAATATTGCTCACTCTTAGGCTCCACTATTAATTAGAAAAAATCCTCTATTTATAGCTTTACTAGTAATTACAGTCATGTGACCAACTATAATTGGAAGTTTCTTCAAGATTAAGGCATCATTAAGATTCTTGGAATTCCATTCCATTTTATTAGAGGTTCAATCTTTGTTCTTTGGGAGTAGGTTTGGATTCAAAAGAAACTTGAAAAATGAAAGACTAAACCCCTCACTCTTGCTAGTAAGTACCTCGTATGTAAGTCCATATGTGCGTCTACCCATGTGTATTACTTTTCATGTTGTGCCCCCTCCCAAGCTGCTTATTAGAAGCTTGAATGATTATTTCGTGAATTCATGTGGTCCTCTAAAAATTCTCAAAAAGGCTTTCACCATGTCGCCTGGAATATTGTTACTCTTCTTAAGAATAAAGGCAACATAGGTCTTTTGAACTCTTTAAGCAGGGGATTACCTTAGTTGCTAAGTGGTTGGTCGAGCATCTAGATGCCCTGAATATTATTGGGATTATCCTCCAATTAAGACTTCATCAAGCATTTCCCAAAAATAAGCTCTTTCAGAAAGGTATCCATTTCGTTAATTGGATCCTTTTCCCCCATACTATCATTATTCCTAGATCTCATGTTTTCAAAAGCATTTGGAGCACTTGGAAAACTCTAAACTATTATATTGATTAGAATAATGTTAAGATCAACCCTACTCTCCTCTCTAAGTTATGTCCCTGGTGGTTACCTTTGCCACTTGCTCCCCTTACATTAAGAATAATAAGGTTGTTACCTCTTAGTATCAGAAGGGTGTTATTTCTCTGAGTTTTCTTCAACTAGCTAGTCATTGGATTTCAGGGGTTGAGTTTAATAATTTGTATGGGAAGTCTGAAGCAATGCACCATTTCCTGGCTCAGGTTTACTCCTTCATCCATTGCCATTTGCAGCTAGATGTTTTAGTGCAAAGCACTCCTCATGGTCTTCAATGGATTAATGGGTCAAAACTTCTACCTTACAAGTTGCATGTCCCCTTTCACCTTTTGCATGAATCATCTAGTATCATTCAATGATATAACAAGTCTTGGCACAAACAAGAGTTGGAACAATTCTGGATCCCCCTCTTCCAACATATTTGGAAACTATTGATCCTCCCTAAAATTAAGTAGTTCCTTCGGTGTCTCTTCCACCAAGGTTTACCTATTGGAAAATGTATCAAATATCTTAGGATTCATAGTCCTAATTGCCCTCTTTGTGGTGGAAAAGAGGACTTTGTTCATGTGTTTTGGCATTGCCCCTTCGCACAGCACATGTGGACATGGGCTTCTAAAGTAATTCCATCATGCATGCTATCTCAAGATGATGTTATATTTGACCTTTTGGCCACCACTTTTGCTAATTTTAAATTTCTATGAAAAGTTATTAGGCCTATTATTCTATATGATATTTGGAAGTTTAGATGTAATTTTATCTTTCAAAGGATTAATTATTCTAATAATTGTCATCTTACAATGATGGAAAAATTGTAGATCTTCTGCCTCATTCATTTCCAACTCAAATCTCAATCATCAAAGTTCAAAATGGATATTCATTAGTTAATTCATCCACTACAACCTTGGAAAAGACCTGTGCATGCAAGCAACACTCTTCAATAGGAATCTCTGCATAGAAGCTTCCTTTCTTAAACTTGAGTGGATTCACCATATGGGAATCTCTCTGTCTTGTATCAAGTGCTATCTACCTCATCCAAATTTTTGCCACTCTCTCTTGTAATAGGCTAGTTGGTCTTGGTGGATGGTAGTTCTCTAGATTGGATTTCCTCTTTTTGTCAATAGTTACTTATGCAGACGTTTCCTAGAGTCTCTCCCTAGTTATCTAAGTTTTCCATTTTTTTTATCCCTGTGACTTAATGCAGTTTATGAACTTGATACCCTTTTACTATTAATAAAACTTCTTTTTGGGGTCTGACACCCCTCCTCACCTCCCCTCCCCTCTCTCCTGCCC
>MNCI01004834.1:485571-519084 GCA_015680685.1 Gnetum montanum
CCCCGCCCCCCCCCCCCCCAACAACTAACATGTCATGTGTCTCTACAAACAAACAAAGATGAAGATGTCTGTAGCAATGGCCAACGATGGCATAGAAAGAAAGTGGCATGGGTAATAACCAAGGTTTCACTACTTCTTTACAGGGGAAGTGGCATAGATGAGGTCAAGGGAGTTATAGATCTATTGATTAAAGAGAATTGGAAATAAAAGATTCTAGAAAATTCCTAAAATCTAAGGAAGCTAATAGATTTTAAACAAATCAATTATGGAGAACCAAAAAAATCAAGGCTTGGTTCAGTGAATCAAATCATGAGAAAGCATGCTATTAGTGGAAGTTAGTTTCATGTTTATCAATGAAGAAGCTTTAAACTAAATTCAGTGAATCAATATTTTTTGGAAAATATAGTTATCATTTAGGAAGCTCAAAATAAAAAGATTCATAGAATAGTTATTTAATGTCCTATATGAACAGGGTACTTGGCAACTATAGCTTGTATTTCTATAGTGGCAATAACTTCCCATAGAAGTTATAACTTCCTGTGGTAGTTGTAACTAAACCCGCATAATATTTGTAACTAACCTTAATTTCTCATGATGTTGTAACTATTGAATAGAACACTTGGCCACTATACCTTTTTAATTTCTATGGTAGTTATAATTAACTTCCATGGTGGTTGTAACTAACCTTAATCTTTCATGAGTTTATAACTATCCACTATAAAAGAGCTTCAAGGGTAGAATAAAAAAAGGGTCCTAGATTGNACATCACCAATTCAGCTACTTTATTTAAAACTTGTGAGTTCTTATCTTCTCATTTTATCTTAGTTACTTAGTTAATGGTTTAGATAGTACTATGCTTGGCATTTAATTTTGGGAGTTTCTAATTCTAAAATTAAGTTTAAAGGAATACCTTCATTTCCTGCCATTCTAGTCACAAGATTGAAGGAAAACGTTTGTGGTCCCAAACGGTAGCCAACAAGAAGGTCATAATCAGGTTATAGGATTGTCGCTTAAGGAGAGTAATGACAGGGATTATGAAACAAGCACTCTTGGTATGATAGGAAAAATTCACAAAATTTTGTGCATTAAGGTCACATGGTGACTTGCTACTACAATGAGTTAAACCTTTGCATGACTCCAGGCTTCATTGTGCAAACACAACTCCAAGAGAACAACAAAACAAGACAAATAAAACATGTCATCATAATACAATGTATAGGGCTACATGAAAGATTAAGCAAAGCAGGCCACTAAAGGTCATAAT
Source organism: Gnetum montanum (assembly GCA_015680685.1). NCBI lineage: Eukaryota > Viridiplantae > Streptophyta > Gnetopsida > Gnetales > Gnetaceae > Gnetum > Gnetum montanum. Next base: position 486,836 of record MNCI01004834.1, read on the forward strand.
CATTATACCCAAAAGGGATTTGCATCTTGCATTGTAGATGTTACAAAATTTTTCATTCCATTTGTCATGCAAAAAGAGGTAAAGAAAGGAATACTGGCTCGCTTATTACTGGTCACTGTGGTCGTGGATGTCGATGTTGATACTTGCAAAGAAAGCATGTTAGACATAATAAGGTTTTAGATAGAAATGATTCACTAGATTGACCAATTCATTTCCATCCATGTCTACTATTCTGAAGGCTCCATTTCCATAGGCCTTGGTGATTAAGAAAGGCCCTTCCTAGTTGGCTAAGAAGCTATCTACATGCTCACGGATAGCTTTGAGGACTAGGTCTTCCTTCTTGATGTTTCATTTATTTAGGTCATGGTAGTGTTGTTGCTTCTACCCCTCTTGATAATGCTTAATGTGAGCAAGTGTTCGCACTCATTGCTCCTCCATTGAGTATAAGTCCATGGCATGTGGCTTCTTGTTTTTTTCATCGTTGATGAAGTTTGATAGAGCTACCATGAGTGATGGAACCTACAATTCAAGAGACAAAACAACTTCAAAACCATAAACTAGGCTATATGGGATTACACTAATTGTGGTTCGATAGGTTGTTTTATAGGCCCAAAGTGCATGGACAAGCCACTCATGCCATTTGTGTCTACTGTGATTCAACATCTTTTTCAGAAAGTTTATGATGGCCTTGTTGCTAGCTTCAGCTTGTCCATTTTCTTGAGGGTAGTACAGTGATGAAAAGGAATGTTTAATGCTTAGGTCTTAACAAAAGACTTTTGTTTCTTGGCTACTAATCTATGGTCCATTATCCATGACTATGGTCATAGGTATGCCAAAACGAGCTACTATGTTGTCAAGTATAAATCTATAGAATTGTTGAGTTGTTGTCTTCCTTAGGGGAATAGCTTCAATCCACTTTGTGAAGTATTCGGTTATGGTGATGATGAAGCTATGCCCTATGAAAGACTTAGGTCTTATAGGTTTAATGATATCCAACGCCCATCATTGAAATGGCCAAGTTATCTGAGTAGTGTGTAACTTAGTTGGTGGCACATGTATTAGGTTGATATGTTGCTAACAAGTGTCACAGGTCTTGAATTTCTATAGGCAATCATTTTCCATATAAGGTCAGTAATAGCCTAGCCATCTAATCTTAGCAACCATGGCTCTAGGTCCTATATGTCCTCCACATACACCCTCATGAATGTGTTTAAGGACTATGCAGGCTTCAATTTTGCCCAAGCATACTAACAATATGTCATCATAAGATCGTTCACATAATGTATTATTGCTTACAGTGACATAATATTTTGATCTTTTACGTATAATGTCCTTCTAAGAAGTATTAAAGCCTTGAGAAGATTCACCATTCATGAGGTAAAATTTGATATCATCATATCATTCCCTTAGAGGAGTGGTATTGATAGAGGCTATAAAGTTATCCTTAGTGTTCTGTGTGATGGGAATAGCACAGTTCATGGTTAAGGTAGGTAACTTATTAAATACATTAGGAATCATATTGAGAGCCAAGGTTGTAATGGCATCGACTAATGTGTTCTCGGTTTAGAGTACGTGTTGGATATCAATGTCTATGAATTGTTATATTAGTTTCTTACCTAGGTCACATAAGGTTGTAAATGGTTGGCCTTACATGCATAAACCTCTATTATTTGGTTAGCCATAAGTTGTGAATCACCTTTAATCTTTAGACACTTGATTCCTTGGTCATAGGCTACCATCATTCCCTTGATTAATCCTTCATGCTCTGCTAAATTGTTGGTATATGGGAATTCGAAATAGTAAGTGAAGGATTGGATTTCACTTGACAGGAGTGTTATGATGGCAGCAACATTGGCCCCATGGGAAATTGAAGCTCTATAAAAGTGCATAACTACCGCATAGCCCTTAGGTACATTATTAACAATGTTGACATGTTTATCTAGGAATTTGGGGTCTATGGCATCATGATCTTCTATTGGCGAAGTAGTAAGTTGTGTGACTATTGCTTGTCCTTTTGTTGATGCTTTAGAAATGTAATGGAGGTCAAATTAGGCTATTATGGCTTTTCACCAAGCAATATGACTATTTTCATAGATGTTGGTTGTTATGGCTCTAAGTATGTTGTCCTTACAGATGACATTAACTTGGCTCCTAAAGACTTAGTGTATCCACTTCTTCTATGAGAAGACTAGGGCTAGAAAATACTTCTCTATTTTAGTGTATTGAGTCTCATGGGTAATTAATGCATGGCATAGGTAGTATACGAGAAGCTCTGCCCCATTTTCTCATTTTTGACAAAGTAGAGAGGCAGTGGATGTGTTGGAGATAGCAAGGTAGATGTAAAAAGGTTTATCCTCTTGTGGTGAATAGACTATTGGTAATTATGCCAACTCTTGCTTAAGGTTTTCAAAGGCTTCTTGGCATTAATCCATCTACTCATAGTGAACTCCTTTCTTAACCAAGTGTTGCATGGGTTGTAACTTATTCGTAAGCCTAGCAATAAACCTATGGATAAATTGTAATTTTCCTTGTAATCCCTAAAGCTCCTTAAGGTTGGTTGGTGCTACCGAGTTGGATATGGCTTTAACCTTATCAGGATTAACACATATTCCCACTTTGGATACTAAAAAGCCAAGCATCTTACTGGTTTTGAAATCAATGACACACTTCGTGGGGTTAAGCCTAAGCTCATATTTGAGACATCATTTCAACATAAGGTCAAGGTCATGTGCATGGTCTTTGACCACTTTGGACTTGATGGCTATATTATCTACATAATCATTAAGTAATCCTAGCATGTAATCACTAAAGATATGTCATAGCTCTTTGGTAGGTTGCTCTTGCATTCTTGAGGTCAAAAGGCATCATGATGTAACAAAAGGTACCCCAAGGAGTCATGAAGGTCATATTAAGTTGATGTTATGGGTTAATCCTATTTTGGTTGTATCCTAAGAATCCATCCATGAAGGATAACAAGGCATGCCCAACCATAGTATAGATAAGTTGGTCAATACTAGGCAAAGGGAAATAATATTTGATGGTTGCCTTATTCAGGTCTTAGAAATCAATACATATATGTATACTCCCATTTTTCTTAGGGACTACCACTATGTTGGACACCCATTCTGCATAATTAACAACTCTAATGAAAGCATCTTAGTATAACTTGATGATTTCATCACAAATTGCCAAGGATAAATTTGTCCTAATCTTGCAAACTTTTTTCTTAACTAGTCTAATACTATAATTGAGTATGATGTTATGTTGCACTAGGCATGGGTCAAGACCTAGCATATTTTCATATGACTAGGCAAAAGCCTTAATATTATCCTAGAGGACCTTGGTGATGTCTTGAGCTTGTTGAGGTTCCAGTGAGGAACTTAGTTTTAGTGGTTTCTCCTCACCACTATGTGTCAGGACAAGAATCTCAACTAGAGAATCCTAAGTGATATCCCTAGCCTTAAGGTCAAGGGTTATAACAAGGTTTTTAGGACACTCAATAGTTTTTTCTATTGAGGCTATGTGGTCAATAAGACCCTCAGGCTCAAGATCTAGGTAATTAAAGTTGATGCATCATTCAACATCACCATGAGGTTCACTTAGACTCAAAGGCCCATTGAATTGCTCCCAGATGTCCATACTACTATCTTGCATATTAACCATAAGCACATCAAGTAGCAGCTATGTGATAAAATGAGTACACAAAGCCAAAATAAAGCAAAATACTATAGCAATAGCCAAAATATGTTAAGAAAAAGGCCAAATAGGGTTTAAGTTAGGTCATTTAAAGGTTACTAGAGGTAAGTGAAGACAGATAAGATGAAATAGAGGCTAGATAGGATCAAACAAGGGCCAAATGATGATATAATAGAGTCAAATGAAGACTAAATGATGGTCAAACTTCATTTGATGATGTTAATCAAAAGCAAAACATGGTCAACAAAGGTCATATAAGGAGATTTAAGGGTGAACAAGATGTATTGAAGGGTAAAGAACATGAAATAAGGTTAACCTAGGCCAAATGGTAATAAATTGAGGTCAAATGATGCTCTAATAATGATCAAGAACCATTAAATAAGGTCAAAAAAGGATAAAATATGGTCAGCAAAGGTCATAGGGGATAGGATAAGGCAGATGGGTTAAACCAAGAGGCTAATTGTCATGGCACAAAGCCACATGATAGCCAAACAATACCAAATAAGGTCAAATGGAGCTCAAATGGTGGTCGAATAAGACCAAATGAAACTTAAGAATGATCAAGCACCCCTAAAAGATGTCAAACAAGGTTAGAACATAGCCAACCAAGGTTATAAAGGTCAAAATAAAGTGGACAGGGTAGACCTAAGGTCCACTAATGTGGAATATAGCTAAATGATAGCCAAATAATGATAATTGATCTTAAATGATGGTCAAATCCCATCAAATAATGCTCTAAAGGGTAAAAAAGGGTACAATGAGGTCCAATGGTGTAAGTTGTTGTAAAATCTAGTTTTCCAAGGTTGAGTGACACTAAATGAAAAAATTATTTGGTGGCACATGGCCAAATGATACCAAAATGAAGCCAAATGACATCAAATGATAAGGCAACAAAGGTCAATAATGCAAACCAATGTCAAATGGAGTCAAAATACAATGAAAAAAGGCCAAATGGATCAAGCTAGGAAACAAATGTTAGAACATGGTTAATATTGGTTAATCAAGGTTAGATTTTCCCAATTTTAGACCTTAGTGGGTCATGGTATAGGTTTACAAGGTTAAAAAGTGAGTTTGAGCACTTAGTGAGGTCATTTAGAGGCTATTTGAAGTTAAAATTGAGATCTTTTTTTGTGACTACGCTGGGCCTAGCTAGGACTATGCTAGCCAGGATAGTTGGGATAGACCCTAGTGTAGTTGGTGATAGTAGATGGTTTCCTAGGTTTGTTATGACCAGTTCTGGGTTCCTAATGGTTTGTGTGACTAACATAGTGGATTAGGATTGAATATTGATGAGTTTTGACATCATTTTAACTATTGAAAAGTTGTAAATTATGCAAATACTAGTGACTATGCTAGGACTATGCTGGCTAGCATAGTCCTAGTGTAGATGCATGGGAAGAATGGATTTTAGGGATTTCAGAGTTGTTACTGGTGTTCCATTAACTTCCTAGAGTAGCGAATGGTTTGGAAAAGATTGAATGGGTCATTTGAAAGTCAAAATAGGCTACTGAAAGTGAAGTTTTGGCACTTACACCTCATGACTATGTTGGCCAATGTAGTTGGGAGTTGCTCTAGAGTAGATGAGCTAAAATCTAGATTTTTTAATGGTTGAACAAGACCAAAATGCAACTAGCTTCAAGATTTTAGGGTTCTAGGCTATCAGAATCAAGTGTTTTTTTTTTTACCATTCTAAGTGCTGTTGTGTTGGTTAAATCATCTTGGGGTAGGGACTATGCTGGGACTACATTGGTCACTATAGTCCTAGGCCTACCTCAGCATAGATGAATGGAATCTAGCATTCCCATGGTCAAAACAAGGTGAAATTATAACTAGGTAATGTTGAGCAATGTTGTAAGTATCTGAAGTTAATTTTTAGGAAATTCAGGATGACAAGATACTAATTACAAAAATTTCGAATGATGAATATGTTGGCTGGCATAGTCATGGCCTACTCCAATGTAGTAGGATATGAATCTTAGCTTCTAATGTGTTATGTAGTTAATCGACCAGGTTCTTAGGTTCCTAGGGTTACTGGTGTTCCAAGCTAGGGTTTGGCTCAGGATGGTTGATTCTAGGGGTTGTTTGAGTACTAAAATGATGATTTTCCTTTTGGACTATGTTATCTAGCATAGTTGAGCCTCACCTAAGTGTACATAAGGTAACACATCTAGGGTTAAAATGAGATGCAATTGTAGCTAGGTAAGGCCAAATGAGGTTTTGGGTTTTCAAGTTAGGTTCTAGGATGTTTGGAGTGTTAAACTACTAGTCAAATTAACCTAGGATCATGATTACGCTGGCTAGCATAGTCCAGGCCTACTCTAGTGTAGTCATAAGATGAAACTTGAATTGTGATGAAATTTCATGATTGATCAACTAGGTTTTTGAGTTCTTGGGTCACTAGTATTTGAAATTAGGGTTTCAAGCTCAAGATGGTTAGTTTTGATGGTTGTTTTGGTTTTGGATTGATCCTACACCCTTGGATAATGCTAGCTAGTGTAGTTGAGGGATGTAGGCTGAGTTTGTTGATTTTTGACTTAGTTTGCAAGGTTTAGTGGTCTCTAAATTCTCTGGTAGGTTTTGGAGTTGAGATTATGCTTTCGAAAGTCAATTTGACATGTTGATGTCCTATTTTGTTGTTTTAGAGGTCAGACTATACTGGGACTATGTTGGTTAGCATAGTCCCAAGCTTCTTCATTGTAGTCCCAAGGTGGAAATGGGATTTTCCTTGCTTTTGTCTCATAGTTTGCTAGTGCAAGGTCACTAGAGGTTTCAAAGGAGATTTAAGGCTAAGATATGTTAGTTTGGAGGTTTTTTTTAGTTTTTAATGATTCATCCTCCCCCAAATACACTGGGACTACGTTGGCTAGCATAGTCCTTTCCATCCCTAGTTTAGTTTGAAGGTGGAAGTAGGAGATTTTCCATATTTGCTTGGTTTCCTAGGGTTGCAGGCTTACTGAAGGCTTTGGGGTTCAAGGTGTGTCATCTTGGAGGCTATTTATGATTTTTTGTATTCATTCCTTGCTCAACTATGCTAGGACTATGCTAGCCAGCATAGTTGAGATCTTTTCCAGCATAGTTTAGGCAAGAAAGATGATTTTTGATGGTTTTCAATTAGTGTTTTGGAATTTTGGAGTTGCTAGAGGATCTGATTAAGGTTTGGTGCATGGTTTGGTTGATGGTAGAATACATTACCCTATTTGTAACTATGCTGGCTAGTGTAGCTAGCGTAGTTACTATAAGTAGTAGGTTTTGGTGTGAGTTTTGGCCCTTCTTGAAGTCCAATTTCCATCAATGCCAACACTTGGTTTCCCAATTTGAGCATAAGGTTTTATGGAATGTATGATGGTTGGAAGGTGGGTTTTGGCAGTATTTAGGTTTTGGCAATATTTAGTGTTTGGAATCCATTTTAAGGTTCTCAAATGCTTAAGCCCCAGTGTAGTCACCATGGAAAAGTTGAAAATCTAAGTGTTTTAGGATTTCCATTGGCTTGTTAGAGAGGTGCTAGTGGGCCCCATCCTAAGTTTGAATTTTTAAATGAACTAATTTTCCACTCACCCAACATAGTTCCAATTTCTAATTGCTATCATTGAGTTAAGTGAGGCTTTGATAAGTGTTTTGGAAAACCAAGGTTTTGTTAGTGGGTGCATAAGTTTGGGATTGGTTTCCAAATTATAAATTTGCATAAATCATAATTCTCTCATCACTATAATCATATTCTTGCCTCCACACTCACTATTCCTAGTGTAGTCCAATCATTCTACCCTAAAGAGTAGGCGTAGTTACTGTAGGAGGCTCTAGAAGTGTAAAGGTTTTGTTAGTTTCAGTGCTACTTGTTCAATATGTTAAAGAGGAAGGCTCTAACTAGAAAAAATATAGCCTTTAAGGAGGCTTAAACTATTGCTAAAGGCCTCTTCAACCTACCATTTCCCTTGATTGATGAGGGTTCTCCTACCATCACTCCCAGGCACACAATTCCTAACCATTTCGTAAGAAGTCTTGCTAGAAATTTGGGTGTTTTTGTTTAGGTAGGCTTATGTATTTGTTAAAATTGAATTTTCTAAAATTCCTATGTTAGATCTAGGTTATATTCATGAGATTTTTGCATTACTTGGATTTTGAGATTGTTCTATGTTGTGCTATAATTTTTTTTAAATTAATTCTATGTGTTTTTTGCACTTTATCCTCTAAAAAACAATGTCACTGTTTTAATTTTTTTGTCTAGAAATGGTTAGGATTTCTTAATTTTTGTGGTCATAGGATTGTAGCACTATGTTTAATGGTAGAAATGGTATTTGAACCATTAGACTTTGACTTATGGTGAATTCTTCATGAATTTTTCCATAAGCTAGCACACAGGGGTTTTATGCAGTTTCTATTATTTTTCATGTCATTTTCTTCATTTTTTGTGAAAAAAAGCTAACAATTTGTGTTCTAGGTTTTTATTTTATCATTTTATGGTTCAAATTATTTTGGAATCACTAAATTTTTATTTGTGATTAATTTTTGGTGAATTTTTTTGTGAGTTGGTGCAAAGTGATGTTTTTGGTTTTCATGGTTTTTGTCATGTTATTTTTGCATTTTTTTCTATATGAATGGTTAGGAAATTTTGGATTTTTATTTTGTGGTTTAATAGTTCCAATGGTTATAGAATCATTGAATTTGAATCTATTGTTAGTTTCCTATGATTTTTTTCGTAGATTAGTGTATGTTGAAAATTTTTAGTTTTTATGGCTTTACCCTTGTGAAAGTGGATAGTATAGACACTTGAAAATTTTTTTAGTTGACATCCCAAGTTCTTGGGGATTTCTTGAGGTATTGGGATGGATTTGGAATTGGTTTTAGCCAAATTAATTTTTTTTGATATTTTTCATTAGTGATTCTCTATGGTGGTTTTCTATAGTTTTGTGTTGTTATGAAATTCTTGGTTGAATTTGGTTATCATTTTAGATAGTTGTAAAAATTTATTCTAGGCTTGGGGCTACAATGTAGATTCCCAATTTTGTTGAATTTCATGTATACTTAATCCTTCACCTTGGAAAATGTTTCTTAGTTCTAAATTGTCATTTTTGTTCAAGTGCAAATTGCTTCACACAATTGTAGTTTTAGTTGTAAACACTGCAAACCTCCTTGGGTATGTAGGCTAAGTAGGGGTAGGTATTGTATTTTTGTGGTAGTGTTCATAGGTTCATAAGGTTATTTAGATGTTATATTTTAGTTTTCAATAGTCACTTGAATTTTTCTAAAATTTGTAATTAGTCTCCTAGAGATTTTACTACTGCTAATTTCACTGTTAACTAGGATTTGTAGTAAACATTTTGTAAAATTCAATTTAAACTTTTGTGACTATTGTAGTAGGTACAAGCTAGTTCTCATGGCCTTAATGTTTCCATGTAAAAAATTTATTACTTTTATGTATATCTCACCATGGAATTACTATCAGTTGTTTGTTGATTACATGGTTCGTTTTGGTTTTTTGTACGTAAATTGGTCATGATTTTGGTTATCACCTTGTTTTGGTTCTAAGTGTTGAAAATTATGAATTTTAATATGTGGATTTAGTGAGAACGTTGACATTAAGCTTATGATGCTTTTGATTGTTTAACAGTTAACTATTTTTGGTTATGGTCATTTATGGTTTTAACAGTTGTTGTTCTTATGTGTAGGGCCTTTTTGAAACCTATTCTGCTTGTCATTGAGCTTGTGGAACTATGTTGCTGCATCCATGCATTAGGGCCCCATAACTTGCTTGCCCACATGATGTTGGAGCATGGCTCCCTATGGTTTAGACTAGGGACAAAGGACTCTAGCCTTTCTGCTACAAAACTTTAGTGTGATGGTGTGGTCACACTTGGCTTCTTACACAACAACTGTCATAGTAGAAACCCTGTTGCCTTGGTATTCCAACTTGATCATCAAATTTATTGAAGATGATCTTGAAACATGTGCTGAGGGAGAAGTGCTTGATAGCATGTATACAAGAGGCACTTGTAAGCTATCCAAGATTTGGAACATGCTTGAGTTCAACTTGTATAATGCCAACAATACTTTGTTGGTTGGCCACCATGTGAACACGTTGTTTCAAAACCCTCATGGTACTGTCTACCCTATAGAAGGGTAAGCATGACATTAAGTTTTCTTTTTTTCTTATCTTAGTTATTAGTTATTATGCTACTTGGCTTTAACATTTTTCTTTGCTTGAAATGGTCTACTTGCAAGTATAGGATGGATGACAAAGGATTTATCAAGAGTGACTAGCTCCTACATTTGGCCCAAAAAATGTTGGGGATTTTTGGTAAAAGCTTTGTAGTGAAGCTTGTAGTGGTAGAACAACTCAAAGGTGACTTGGGTAGGTACACCACATGTTATTTCATGGCTTACAAGAGGTGCATGGCCAATGAGAAAGCACATGATTGGTGGGGTAAATCAGATTTTTCATGCACAACCCTTGAGATCCCTAGACCACCTTCCTCTAGCAAGCAAAGTAAGAATTTCTATTTTTTCTGTTACATTTAATTTTATATGCTATGTTAACATTTTCATGGCTACATATTTATGTGTTATTTAGGCCGTTAGTGTTTAAATGGTTTTGTTGATATGGTTGTAAACTTGATTTTAATTAGTCATACTTATTATATCTTGGTTTTATGCACTATGCCTATGCCTAAGCTATATGGCCTCTTGTTGTATTGTAGGGGCTACCTCCTCCTCCACCATCACATTGGTCATTTTAGGATGCTCTAAGAAGACTCTCATCTTCAAGTACTGTAAGGTGGATTCGGCATAGTAGTCGTTGGCTAGTAGGACATCTAGAAATGTCTAAGAAGATATCACTAATGCAGGTTTGGTTGACCTTTTCATGGCCCCTATCCTAACCATTCCTACTCCTGAGATGGTGAACATCATTGACTTCTTTGATAAAGGAGTGAAGAAGTTCATCACTCAAGGTTCATGGTGTTCCTTTCACCCTGGCCATCAACGAGTCCACCTTCAGTGACATCTTTGGCATTTCTCATGAGGACCTAAAGATTTTCATCAAGGTAGATAAAGTGGTGGACCACTAGGAGGAGGTGAAGGAGTGGTTCAACACTTGTCATTATCACAAGGGATTCTCTCTCTACCAGTTCAAGGTTGTAGAGGTGAGAGAGGCATATCCCTAATTCTACTCTTGGATGTTCCCTAAGTTGCTATTGCAGGGCAAGATCATGGGCATTGAGTAGTCATGGACCATGAAGAAGGTCCTTTTGGAGGATGCTCAATTTAATTAGGTTGGTCACTTGGCTTTTGGGCTACATGGGAAGATACTTAAACTCTATGATAACCTCACGATGAAATGCCACATGCATTATGCATTTTTTGCAGCATATCTAAAGAGGTTTGCTAAGTTCTTGGTGGTGAGAAAGGATGGACAATGGGTAAGCCAAGATCCATTCCAACTCTCCAAGCATTGGGTGAAGCATGTTTTTTTCACCATGCAAGCTTAGAACCAACCAAAGGATGTCAAGGAGTTGCTGTTTGTTACCACTAAGGGACTTAGTGATAGGTGTTGTGCTTTCCTTGATAGCATGGGGATTGAACCCTAGGTTGAGTGTGGGAACATTGAAAAGGCCAAGATTTTGCATGCTAAATCTAAAGGTGTAGCTAGAGCCAAACTGAAGAGTCCTATCGTCAAGGAAGTAGCCCTAGTAATTGAGCAACCCTCTAAGAGGAGATTTGTTGTTAGACTCAACTAGGCATGCAGTATGGTTACAGGTATGCTTTAGCTTTGTTTTATGTTTTTAGTTTTTTTTAAAATATTTTTAGGCTATGTTGTTATTTTATTTTAAGCAAAATGTGCTAAGTTATTCTATGTTTTATGTTTATTGGTCATGTAGGCAAGCAACAAGAGTTGGCGGCCTAAGCAACAATGGCAGAGGTGGAGTAGAAGTGCTTAGAGGAGGATCTCCTATAGCCACATGAGGATGAGGGGTTATCCAATGTTGCATTGAATGATTTTGATGCTATATTTGATCCCTCAAAACTAGGTGAACCCCTTGCTATTGCCTCATATGATGTTCTAGGTATATGTGCATTTTTTTATATGGTTAAATTTTTGTCATTTCATGTTAAGGCTTGGTCTTAATCATTTGTTGATTATTATGCTTGTTGTAGCTATTGAGCCTTAGCCTACTACCTCAATCTCCACGTTCCACATGAAGCCATGGGTGGACACTCTTGCTAAGAGGTAATTCATGCATGGGATGATTGAAGACATCATCAATTGGTTGCAACAAATTGCTCCCGATGTTGGTAAGAACTTAACTCATCTTACATTTTTAGTTTTTTTGTAGTTGTATTATTTTGGTTATCTTGTTCTTTTTGTTGTTTCTTGGTTATTTAGTCATTTATTAGTTTTGAATATGTTTTGTTGTGTTGTTTTCAATGCTTAAGTTTAGATGGGATCCTAATTGCCTTGTTGAGATCAATGCCTTGCCTAGCTTATCATCAAACGTAGAAAATGTTCCACAGAAGTTGTATGAAAGTGTCATTGAATGTGCATTTTCATGTGCTAAAAATTTGTGGGAAACTCAACATTCCAATGAGTTTCTATGGGAATGAGTTGTAGCATTGGAAAGGGAAAACAAGAAGTTGGTTGAGGCGAATAGGAATCTCAAAGATCGTAAGGAATTTGAGGCCTAGGTGGGCAACAAGAGTTCCTTGTGAACTAAAGAGAGCGAATGGGTAAGCAACTAGAATGCCATCAATGGCAAGGTTGCCCTTGCTAGAGAGGTTGTCGAGCAAAAGTTTCAGATAGACTTATTGATGCATAAGGACAAGGAGTGGCATGATTATTGTGCATGGATCCTAGAGTAGGGTCATACACAAAAAGACCATAGAAAGAAATATAAGGCTGAATGTGAAGTCTATCTTNTAAAAGTCTACCTCACAAAAATCTTATTTTTGATTCTCCCACATCAATTTCATCAATATGGCTAAGAGTTATATAGATTACAATTTTTAGTGAAATTCATTTCACCATGACGAGGTTCATAGAGATTTAAAATAGTAAAATATTATGATGTTGATTATGTTATTATGACATTGTGGCTAGTGTTAGCCTTTATTTTCTCAGAGACGATTTATTGTTTCATGTACAATTTAAAATTTTATCACACCATGTGACAAACATTTAGAATTTTACTTTTTAAAAAACATTTTAATTTCATTTATACATTTTGATAATTAATTTTTTATTTATGTTATATGTTTTATATTTTTATTCATGTTATAAGGCTACATTGTTTAAATGTGAAACAACTAGAATGTAAACTAGATTGTAAGTGGTAATAAGAGGTTTGCTAGTTTTAGGCCATGATAGGCCATATGATTTTTCTAGTATTAGGCCATGGCAAGCCACACACATTTGCTAGTTTTAGGCCATAACAATTCGCAAGTTATTTGCTAGTTTTAGGCCATAGTGGGCTGCACATTTTATAAAGAAAGAAAATTTTTGTCAATTTTACATTTAAAAATTTTTGTGAATTTTTAGGCTTTAACTTTTTTATGGTATTTTTCGTATTTTATGTTCTAAAACAAAAGGCATAAAAGGTAAATTGTAGATGAAAATGAATCTTAGGCTATGTGTGAAGTAAAGTTAAGTAGAGTAAAATAAAGTAAAGCATAATGATGCATGCAAATAATGTTTAAACTAGGTTGAGGAGGCTATTGGAAAAGAGGGTCACATGCTTATAGGTGCAAGGGTGAGCAAATTGGATGAGGAATACATTAATTGTGTAAGTGTTTCCTAATCTTTGAAAGATTAGGAAATGTGTATGACCTGCTTTGCACAATCATGTATTTTCCATTTCCTTCACTAACCATGTTAAAGGTGAGCTCTTCCCATGGTGCATTCATGGACCCATGATTGTTAGTTTTGGACTCTCTTGATCTATTAAACTTCTTGACTTTGTGGTTAACAATAGGAGCTTCTTCCTAAAACTCCACTTTGGATCCTTATTTGTTGTCAATGTTGTTGACCATCAAAGGAATTGCCCTATCGTCATGGATGATTATTTCATCTTCCTCATAAGGTAGGTGAATTTCTTAGTGGATGGGTGAGAATAGAGCTCACACTTGAGCTAGCCAAGACCTCCCCAAGATAAGATTGAATCTTGGTGTCTCTTCCACCACCAAGAAGTTGGCCATTGTGGGGAATTATTCCCATAACACAAAGTCAAAAGAAATGAAGCCTTTTATGGTCACTTGAGATTCATTGAAGTATTTAAGGGTAGAATTTAAAGTGTATTGCATGTGCTTCATTAGGCCTAAACATTCGGTAATGGTATAGGGTATTACGTTAGTTATCACTCCATCATCAACATGCAACCTATGCACTTTGTATTGCCCTCTTCTTATGGTTATAAATAGGAAAGCTTTGGTTATCTCACCATCCTAAGGGTTGGTTTTGATCACACTATCATAGAACAATAGTGTAGTTGACCTTGTTTCTTCCTTTGGTAAGGGAGGTACCATCACTAAGTGGATGGACTCCTAAATAGCAAGGATGTCCTTGTTAATGGGAATCAAAGTCAACATTTTTACTAGCACTTCATGGTGAGCAGTGGAGGTCATGAGCAGGTCATATAGGTTAAGAGACATGTTCTTTTACTTTAGAGACTATTTGACCTACTCCATGGTATTGAGGAAGTCCTTGTCACTGATTATCACCTTCTCATTTTTGTTGTTCTTGGCTTCTTCCATGCTCCCTAGGATGTGAACTTTGTATTCAGTTGTTGTGGCTTGGCCTCTTTCCCTTTCCCTTATTATTTAGGGTCCTCTTATGGATGACTAGTTGAGGTAGCCTAAGCATTAGAGCTCATTTAGATAGATGAGATAGGAGTGGAATTTAGTGGGCCCACTTCTTTCCATGCCTTGGCCTACTTATTGTCTTTGCTTTGAGGCCTTGGTGTAGGCTTCTTACATTACTTACTTGGAGATTTTTTTTGTTGTGGTTGTTTGGTTGGGAAGAAGTAGTTGTGTTGGTCATCACAAGGGGACATTGTTCAGTTGTTGTAATAGTTGGTTTAGTTTCAATGAAAGGGGGTACCATGATTATGAAAGAATCCTTGGGAGACATGGGTGATGGTATCCTTACAAAAAAAGGGAACTTTGAGTTAGTCAAAGCTAAAGGACCCCTGCCATTGCGAGGAGGTACTCGAATCATGAATGGCTTTCATGCAGGTTTAGAGTCATTATTTACATTGAATTCCATGATGGTGTAGGGGCTATTATTGACATTCAATGGGTCCTTGTAGACATGTATGGATTGATTTTGTGGTTTGACTAGGTTAGAGGCTCAAGGACCAACTCACCGTTGTCTATCATCTTTTGTAGGTCATCTTTTAGCATTAGGAAAAAGTTAGTATCATGACTTGGCAGTTGACGGTAGTAGTAGAATCAGTCAAGTTTGAAGTGCTTAGGCAGTAGTGGGTCATCCTTGGTTGGAAGAGCAGGATTCTTGGTGATTTCACACAGTCTATCATGCCTGTTGTGGGAATTCTCAATCATTTGCTTATATTGTGTTTTTCAACTCTTTAACAACTGGTCAAGGAGTTTAGATGGTTTTAATGGTAGCCTAGTGTACTTAGGCTAGTCTTTTTATTTGAAATTGGACCTTGTGTTGCTTGATGTAGAGGCCCCAGATGTTGATAGTTGATTATTCATTGTGGGGGCCTTGGGTTAATTTGTTTTAGACCCTTATGCTATTTTATTTTCTTTGGCGATGGTGGCCATGGCTACATTATTTTACATTCCTCTTTTTGTATCTTTCTGAATGTGTAGATTCTTATATGCCATGTAGGTAGGGTCATGGATGGCTTCTGTGGCATCCTCTATGTTATTTGTTTGAGAAAAGGCTTAGCTAAGTGATCGTGAATTTAGGTAGTATATTTTGGACTAGATGAAATCATTAACAATCCCCTTGAATATGGTGAGAAGATCGATCTCAGCTATGGATTTTGGAATCTCGTTTAGGAGAGCATTCCATCATTGTATAAATTTTTATATAAGTTCAAGTGGTTCCTGATTGACCTTTAGTAATTGGTCAAGAGTTGTATTAGGCTTCAAGTTGTACTTGAAGCAATTAACAAAGTGTGATATCAAGTCCTTAAGCAAGGATATAGATCCTCTTGGTAATGTGTAGTACTAGTCCAGAGCCTTCCCTGTTAGGAACATAAGGAATATTCACATTATAATATGTGGCTAGGCTTACAACAATAAAAACTCAAAATAGAATGTGATAAAGTGTGTATTAGGGTTACCCTCACCATTATACTTGGTAAACAGGGGTATAGGGATGTCCAATAGAAGAGTTATTTGTAGGATGATAGGACTGATTAGATCATCCTAATAGAAATCCATGATTTTTATCGCTTGGGTTGTGGGGGGCCTTATGGTTCCATAACTATTTTGTAAGATCTTGGATCATTTGGAATGCCTGATCTAGGCCTTGGGTAATCCTAGTAGGTTGTGGAATCTATAAAAATGGTTGAGGTATGAGTTGAGAGGCTTGTGGCCTCGCAATGGGTTATGGCATGGAAGGGAGGGGATGGATCATCATGGTTGTAGGAGGGCTAAACAACGAGAAGGGGGTTGGAGCAGGTACTTGGGAAATAAAAGGTACAAAGGACACTTGTGATCATTAGGGTATTTATGGTTCCATTGTGGGATCCACTGTCATTGAGAAGGGGTGATTGGTAGTGATAACCACTGGTGACGATCGAGCTGATTGCGATTATGTAGCAAACGACATAGATGAGAAGATGGATGTGGTTTGGAGTACCAATTGTGCTTAATATGATGTTATAATAGGTTTTGGCCTAAAAATGGTTGAATAGATGGGTGATGAAGGTTGAAGGACTTGCCCCATGGATGAGGTAGAAGAGATTGAGGTCAGTACTATGGTTTGAGGAGTTGATTGTTGAAATAGGCTCCCTAAGAAGTTTTCTGGTTCAGGCTCCACCTCGAACTCATCTTGTTCTTTGTGCTGGATTTCAGAGCTTGACTTCCTATCTTGCTTGTCCATCTCAATTAGATGAGATAGAATATATGTATGGACATCAGATAGTGGTATTTTTTCATAAGGGGAAGGAGTACATTCTTTCCCATTATGGTGAATGAGTTCGTATTCATGCTTTGATTTCACCTCTGCTTGTGGTATGAGAAAACTTACTTAGATTTTGGCACATATGAAATTATAATTATTTTCATCATTTATTGAAAAATCTTGGCTCTACCCTCTCAGTCTAAGTAATTTTCTACGTTTAGCCACAGTAGGGTCTTTAGGATCATAGACCATTACAACATCTTGGTTAGATGTCATATTGGTTAAGTTGAGGGGCAAGATGGTTGATTGGTTGAAAAACATGTTTATTGATTTAAAATTGGTTTAATAAATTTTAAAAATTAGCTTTTAAATTAAAATTCCAACAAGTGGAATTGTTCAAGATGCAAAAGGGGGTTATGGCTGGAAAATAATGTAAATTGCAATTGTAGGTGTAATGCAAGTTATAGTGGCAGTGATGTGCATTGCACTTGAAAAAATGTGGAAGTTGTAGATGTGTTGGAAGCATCAACTACATTGGCTTTTGTAACAATGTCTACACTAGGGTGTGAGCAATAGACCATTGTATTGACCAACCAACTGCATTGAGGTAGGTGGTGGAAAATGGGGTTCTGCTTGGTAAAACCAAGCTGGGAATATTTTCTTCTAAGGAGGTATGATAATTTTAAGAGATTAAGTGTGAAAATTTTGGCTTTTTCAAAGGCTACACTAGAGTCTTGGTAGTGTCTACACTGGCTCTCCTATAGAATTTCATAGTAGATGTATTTGGATTTTGAGTTGAGGTTGTGTTGATTTCCAAGATATCTCAAATGTGGGTTTTGTAGGTTCAAGTGTGACTACGTTAGTCTTAGAAAGTCCAACAACTACTATGAAATGGTGTAAAAATTGAAATCACCCAAAACAACTACATTGCGTATTTAGTTGTGAAAATTTAAATACCAAAGTTGGTTTTATGGGTAGATGCTTACAAGTCTCAGATTTCAAAATGTAGAAGACTTGATTTTGGAAAAATGTTTTGGATTGGAAATTTTGGTATAGTACTAAAAAAAAATGTTGCACCTGAAAAATTTGATCATTGGGAAAACCAAAGACTTTAGGTGTAGAAATAGTTTTTTGACCTTAAATCCCAAGGACATTAGAGAAAGAGGATTCAAGGTACCCTAGATAGTCTAGCTAATAACCCAGAGACTTAAAAAATGTAAATGGAAATAGAAAAAATAAAATTGCAGATTCAAATAAAAGTAAACACTGAATTAAACTTGAATAAAATATGCACTACGAATGAACTGGTAAACTTCATTAAAAAATAGCAAAATGCTCAAAGTGTAGAGGTCAAAGAGTATAGATTATGTGCCTAGATGCACAAGAAGCTTATTTAAATGGAGCTTGAAGATTTTTGGAGTTGGCAAGTTGTATTGTATAATCAAACTCCATGATCCAAGTACTCCCCAACCTCAATCGTCAAGAGCCTCTTGTTGGTTTTTGTTTAGATCAATAGCTTTTGGGTGAATGATGTGCACAATGGTGTTTGACTTTGGTGGCAATGGGACTATGTTGAGAGTCTTTGGTGCTTTGGTAGATTCCAATTACTTCTTAAAAGTCTTAGAAAATGCTAAAATGTGTTTTAGAAGCTCATGGTTGCTACAATGGTATGGTTGCAAAAATGTTCCAGACTTGAATGAAGTGTTCAAGTTTGGCTTTATAGGCTTTGGAATTGCTAAATTTAGGCTAAAAATTTTGCCATGATTTTTGACAAATTAATTCCATTTGCAGGTGTTGTAGGCCATACTTCCCAGTGCAGTTTAACATTTATGGCAAGTTTTGACACCCAAGGGTCATCAAAACCACATCAAATACCAAAAATAGTAAACAGACTTTTGTGACTACATTGGCTTTACCTCAACTATGATGACCTTGGAGAGTTATGTTGTATTGTTGGAATTGGCTAAGAGATGTGGTGACTGCATTAGTAATGTGAAGATTGCAGGGAATCCATGATGACTATGTTGGCCATGCTGCCACCACTAGAAACCATCATGACTATTCTAGCCATTGTTGGGAAAATGGAAAACCTAAAAACTTCAATGCTGGCCTTGTAGCTTCCACATTGGGTTTTGTGACAACTATGTTGGAAATTGTTGGAAAATGAAAAATCCAACACCACCAATGTTAGGTGTAGGTGGTTCTAGTGTGGTTGAGGCTATATTCTTACAAAAACCCATGAAAATGAAAAATTTGGTAGTCCTCAAGGCATTTTTAGCCTTCCCAAGCTCGAATATAGATATGACATTACTTTTTCCACTTGGAATGTAAGGCAGTAACAACTTATGAGGCATTTTTCAGCCCAAGCATGCAAATTCCATAGGCATGGAATTTACCATTTACAAATGAAACTAAGTTTTACATCAAACTAGACAATTAACAAAATTTCTAATGAAGTCTAGTCCATCAAATGGTCAAATGTGATAACAATTACATTTTCTAATCCATTACAATTTATCTTTCAATTCAAAATCTATTTTTAAATATATTTTCTTAGTTTTATATTCATAATTAGAAAGGACCTTAAAAAAATTAGTTATTGTTCCTTCTCTTTAAAGATACAAAGCACTGCATTGGCCTCACTAGCTGAGACTATTCCCAGGTTCCCTTACCCATATGGGAGATACCCTAGGCAATAGTCTCTTTAAATGATATTTTAGAGGATTTTGTTGTGTGACCAAAATCCATACATTAACAATTAATAGCTTGAGTTTTTCTTAGAGATTCAAGTGATGGCTTTGAAACAGTAACTCAACTTCCTCAAAATGTAAAAAGAAATGTCTTGCATGCAATGAGCATATAGCAATGGGTAAAGACAATAGCAAATGATGAATAAAAAAAGAATCAAAGACATCTATTTATAGTCCTAGAGATGCTTTGTATGAACAACACATGCCCTTGACAAAAGTCTTTTCACATCATCAATTGTTAGGTGGCTACATATTTGTCATGTGTCCCTATAATCAACAACTAGTTAGGTATCAATCATGATAAAGTAACTAGTGATGTGATAATTATGATAATGTAACTAGTCACATACCAATAATGACAAAGTAACTAGTCATGTGGCATGTTGGAAAGAACTAGGCACCTAATTTGATTTATAAGTAGGCACCACATGTAGAAGGGACAGTGGTACATAAAGTAGAGATATGCACCACATGAAAACCAAAAGAAGGTGCACCACATGAAAACCAAAAGAAGGTGCATCACATGCAACAAAAAGAAGGTGCTACATGTAAATATAAAGTAGGCACTACATGGAAATAAGTAGTCACTACATGAAAATAGGAAGCACATACCTCATGGAGACAAGAAGCACACATATCATGTAAACATGAAGTAGGCATCACATGAAAACTATAATTAGATGTCTCATGAAAATAAGAAGTTGGTGCCAAATGTAAATAAGCAACAAGCACTAGATGAAAAATATAATTGTATTTTGCATGAAAACAAGATGAAGGCATGACATTGAAATAAAAAGTAGACACCACATGGAAACAATAAGCAAGAACCACATGTAAACAAGTAGCAAACACCACATAAAAACTATAATCAAGCACAACATGAAAACAAGATGCATCAACTTCATTGAAATAAGAAGAAAGTGTTGCATGGTAATAAGAAGTAGGTGTCATATGGACAATGGAAGTAAACATTGCATGGAAATAGGATGTAGCATCACATTAAAACAAGAGGTAGGTGCCACATGAAACAAGAGGTAGGTGTCACATGGAAATAAGTAGAAGACACTACATGAAAACTATAATAAAAATACCATGCTTCCAACTTGATTAATCATTGTCTTTGCAAAAAACTTGAATTGTTCCTTAATTTTTTCTTTAGAGATAAGGCTGAAATATTTATCATCATCTATTTGGATATCTTTTCCAAAATATTTAGAAATTATTTTTACACACTTTCCAAAACAATCTTTTAGAATGCCCTTATTTATTATGGATTCCAAAATAGTGGATTCACAATAGTTATGAATTCCAGTAAATCATTTCTATCAACCTCTTTTGTGTTTTAGCAACTAGATATTTTTCAATTTTCTTTAAATTTTTTGAACTCTAAATGCAGCTTGTCTATGGACGAAATGATTTATGAACTCATCTATAACTACTTTATCAATCAAAGGTATAACTAATCCATCCATTGATATATTACTATGATCCCTTGTTTTAGCTTCCAAAATTTCTTTTCGATGTTGTAAGTCACTACAACATAGCTAATCATCAAATAGTGTTAAGGTGAAATACATTGGATTATCTAGAGTTTTATACATTAATTTAATTTTCACATAAATTTACTTTCTCAATGATGTAAATTTGCATATATAAACTTCATTTTCTTAAACAAACTTAATAAGTGTATTCATCATATGAAGTAATATTGACAAAGTGTCCACTATTATCAATAGAATATTAACATCTTGTAGTCAATTTAAAACATCCTTGCTTTGATATGGTTTCTTTTGGTTCCAATGCATAAAAGATGTCAAATGTTTATACTACTTTAAAGCTCTTTCTGTTCATTCTAGCATTGAAATCCATCTTGTGTTCATATATTTAAGAAATGTTTCCCATTTGTAAATCCTAAGAAATCTCAAAATTCTATAAATTTTTATTTCATATAACATACACGTGTGCATCTCTTATAACCTCTTCTACCTTCACAATGTTGTCAAACTTGCTAATAATTTGGCATGCTAAATTTATTATATGAGCCATGTAATGAATTAACATAAGGTAGGGAGTGAACTTTCTTTGCATTCTTGTGCATAGTCATGTTTGATGTCCTTACATATTAGCGGCACTATCTATTGAAAAACATATAAGTATTTTTGCAATATTCTTAGTTGTCAAGGTGTATCATATTAATGTATCAATAATTAATTTATGAAAATGGTATGCTGTGCTTGTTTTTATCATCTTATATATATAAATTAAGTGTGAAAAATGGGAAACATCTTCTTAAATATATACATGCATACAAACCCACATAGTATTATTAATTGTTATATCATCATCTAGTAATAATAAAAAATATCTATTGTTTTTTAGTTTATGTATAATTTCTCTTCTCTCTAACTCAACCAAACAAATACATATTTTCAAATTGCTTCCTTTTGACTAATGACTATCATATATATTTGACTAATGACTATCATATATATTAGGTACATTGGCAAACAAGAAAATATTTTTTGTAATTTCATGGATTAACCATAGGTTGTTCATTTTTAAGCATTTAAAACACTATTGTGGACTGAACCTTCTTTCAATAGTGTAAATAAATTTTGTATTTTTTAATTTCCCTTTCTAGTATGTCACCAAGTTTCTCCAAGTTCTCTTACTCTTTTAATATATCTTTGTAATCTTTCTTGTACTTTACATGTAGGCACTCATTTGCAACTTTTCATCTTACAATTTTCATTATGGCACCATCCTCATTTTTTTATTATTTTACAAATATTATCATAATGTTTTTTAATTGCATATTTTTTCAACTACATCTAATGTTCCTTCTCTATTTTTCAAAAATAAATTTCACATCTGCATTTTTAAATCTCTTTTTCTTCAGTCAATTCACATGGTAAAATAAAGAGATATTGATATACCCATTTAGGTTTAAAGCTACAAATGCTCACCTAGTATTTCTCTTAACTCATGTTTTTTCATTTTCTTGTATTTACTATTGATTATGAATTAGTTTCTCTACTTTTCTCTACCTATTCTATATATATTTTTTGATTGAAGGATGCTTCTCCAACATCCCTAAGACTTGATCATTTCTATGTCTTTGGAAGCATCTCCCTCCTCAATGTTTTCTAGTTTGCAACATCCCTCAAGACTTGATCGTTTCTATGTCTTTGGAAGCATCTCCCTCCTCAATGTTTTATAGTTTGCAAGACAAAGTATTAAATAGAAAATTATCGATAACATTGTGTCAAAATTATCTTGAATACATGTAGATCCAAAAACAACAATTTAATAAAAAAATGATATTTCTACATTTAGCATTATCTATTTTATTTTTTCATGAGTGTTTGTTTTCATCCTTGGAAGAAGGCTTCTTTGATGTCCCTGTAGATTTAGGCTTTTCTGTGTTGTTAACAATATCTTTCTTATAGATATTCTCTAATAAGCAAAAGACAATGAGTTAGCATAGAATAAGATTGATCCTTAAATAAAAATTACCTTTCATAATTATAGATTCTACAACTCTTGCTTTACCAAAAATTTAATGATTTTTCTTTTTCCATTGTCTATTTCATTTTACTATGGTTACTTTGTTATTATTATATGTAAAGAAAAGTAATGTAGTGACTACTGTACTTAATGGGAATGAGGATCGATTCTTCAACTTCATACAATACCTATACATTAATTCTATGTAACACTTATCAACTATATTTAGCAACTATTTTAATTTCTAGGTGACACTTTTTTTTTTGAATTATATGTAGTATTTGTTCTTTCTGTAATGAGGTGCCTTCTTCTCTCTTTCATGTGTTGATGTCCTCATAAAATTGAATCATGGTAATGGTTCCCTAGTTTCATTTATAAACATATTACTTACGGGCAAAAAATCCATTTTTAAAATAAAATATTTGAAGTATCAAATCGGGATGTTGGCAAATCCAAAATTAGGCTCACAAACTCCTAGGGAACCTACCCGTTACAAATTAAAATAAAGGAAACTTTATCAAGTTTCCAAATTATATAATATCCAACCATGGATCCCTTAATACCTATATATTAACCTTTTGGTGAAAATTAACCTCTATTATTTTCCGTGTAATCACACACACAAAATACATACATGGTTTTTGTTTTGGAGATATGTGTGTGTTTTGATATTTGTATTGCTTTGAATTTGAATATTGGGTTAACTTGGAGATATGTGTGTGTTTTGATATTTGTATTGCTTTGAATTTGAATNCAAAATTTCAAAATTTATGAAGATAACAAAATATTGGAAAGATTCTACCACCACCCAAAAAACACTAACCAAAATCAAAACTGAATGAATGATACTTATTGATAAAGGTGACATGCATAAGCATCACAAATTTATTAGAATACTTACTAAGAGAGGTGACTCATGTAACTACTGTTAACCCAATATTCAAATTCAAAGCAATACAAATATCAAAACACACACATATCTCCAAGTTAACCCAATATTCAAATTCAAAGCAATACAAATATCAAAACACACACATATCTCCAAAACAAAAACCATGTATGTATTTTGTGTGTGTGATTACACGGAAAATAATAGAGGTTAATTTTCACCAAAAGGTTAATATATAGGTATTAAGGGATCCATGGTTGGATATTATATAANAATTTTTAGTTTTAGCTTTTAAGCTACTAATTTGTATGTTTTTCTTCTAAGCTATTACTTCTAACTAGTATTTGGTATCATGTATTACCTATTGGTTGGCTCTGAGGATTAGTATTTCTCTAGCATTGGTGCAAGCCTAGCCTTATCATGAATATTTATTTTTGAACATTAGATAATTTTATGCAGTATTTATTTAATGATTTTTTATTATGATAAAGCCTAATGCCTTTTTATGTTTTGTTAATCTCAACATTTTATAATTATTCCATTATTTTTTGATATCTTGCTACTATTATTATTTTTGGCTTAAGCATAAGGGTATCAAACTATTTTTAATATTGAACAAATTAGGTTTCGTATACATGGGACTATTATCACTGCATTTTACATTTTTCTTTCACTAATCAAATGTTTTTTCTACTCCTATGTAATTTTTTTATGGATACCTACTACTTTTTTTATTATAATTTTATTATCATCCTATGATTTTTCTTAAGTTTCATTTTTATTTTATTTGTATGTTTTAATTTTCTTTATGTAATATCTTTCAAGCTTAACCTTGGTTAATGAGGTGTTATAACTTGATATTAGAGTTGAAGGTTTGGCAAGTATTCTCAGATTTATGGAGTAGAGATGCTATCAAGAAGAGCAAAAGAAGCCTTGAATAGACTAAATCCAAATCAACCTAGTTGGGAAGTCTACTTAAATAACTTGATGCATGAAATATTTATTCTTCAATGAGTCATAATTAGTTCACTGTGGCTAATGGTGGACAACATCCTAGTAAGTCAACCATTGGTGGTGGAAGGCTCATTAAGTAAGCACTCATGGAATCTTTTAGGAGACTAAAACCTCCAATAATTGATGATGTGAAATATCATGTAGTATCTTTAGAGTGGTTACAAAAAGTGAAATTTTTTTTAACTCGTGTTACATGTCAATATATCAAACTCATTTGGCTACCCATCAAATTAAAGGTGTAGCCAACTGTTAATGGCAAATAATTAGAGTTGCTAGAGGATGGGAGAATATGAAGGTAGAGTGGATTGATTTATTAGAGACTTAAAAGGCAGGTATGTATTCAAGAATTTTAGAAGGGTCAAGACCAAAGAATTTTCAAATTTGGAGCAAGGTGATCTAACTATTTTCAAATATTATGCAAAATTTCTCTAGTTGTAATTTAATTCCAATTTGTAAGATGATGCAAAAGAGATGATCAACCATTTTTTTATCAATTGATTAAACCTATATGTATAGGCCTGATACCCATAGGATTAGCTAAGTATAATTTAGCTTATACTAAGGCTCTCATGACAAAATAAAGCATAGGATTATGCAAGAAGACGAAACAACATCATGATAAGAGGAGAACCCGGCCTATGACCAAGCCTAAGATTTCTAAGAAAGCTAGGTTCTCTAGAGAAACTATAACTTTTAATCCTATGGCTAGATTTCATGCTTGTGAATAGACTAAACACTTTAGGTATGAGTTATTAAAGTGTCATTCATGTTGTAAACCTAGACATAAAGAATGAGATTTTCCCAATAGAACAGCTGAAAAAAAAATTGACGGTTTAACCAATCCATACAAAAATAATAATACTAAGAACAAAGATTTAAAATGTAGAGGAAGAGGCTGTAACTTGATAGATCAACCCATGGATAAATAATCCAACACCTTTATGGATACAATAGGTAATATTGATAAATATTCTTTCTTAATCTTGTTTCACCTAGAAGCAAGTCATTCTTTTGTTGATCCTAAAGTTGTTAATTTCACATTAATTCTACAATCACGAGTTTTCCCTGGTGGCCTAAACCATTCATTCCTTAGGTAGCATAGTCTTTAATGTGTTTCTCTTAACTAAAGAGGTAATATAAGATAATAAATGGAATAGCGATCTAATAGTGTTAAGACATAGAAAGTATGATATAAATATTGGAATGGACTAATTGGCTAAGCATGAAGGATGTTTAAATTATAGGAACAAGACTCTTAAACTTCTATTTATAGTTGGAAAAAAAGTCACAATTCATATTAGAAAGAGTTAATTAAGCTTGACTTAGTGATAGTTAAGAAGTTTCAGCAATTATTGAAGGAAGGTTATAGTTGCTACATGATCTTAGTGCATAATGAGTCTAACCTGTAGCATCCCACATACTAGGCTTAGGTTAGAAAGGTATTCCTTGTAAAAATAAATCACAACTTAATAAAATCAAAGGATGCTAAAATAAAAATGACATGCAAAATAGTATACATCCATAAAAAATCATAGATACATACAAAAAAAATAAATAGCTTATAAAAAATATTTAAACGATGCCAATGGTGTCTTTTGTGCAAAAACTGAACCTTTTCATTATAAAATAGTTTGATAACCTAATGTCCAAGCTAGAAAATCAATAATAAAATATATTGAAAAAAGAAGACAGTGGAATTAAAATATACATAATACATAATTATAATATTAAATAATATTATTGTAGCTTGGAAGGGAATTTAATGGGCTTCTAATACTAACTAAGATATTGCTTTTATTAAGTTAGATTATGCCAAAGCTAATGATAGAATTGAATGGAATTTTATTATTTCTTGTTTCTAAGAACTAGGATTTTATGATTATTTCATTTGATTTATTTGTACCTTGCTCACTAATACTAATGATTAAGTTGTTACTAATTTTGGATTAAGTTCCTCCTTTTTTATTTAATGGCTAGTTCATCAAGGTTGTTTTCTAGCTTCCTATCTTTTTATTATTGTTGTAGATTTTCTTTCACATAAATTGTATTATGAACTACAAAGAAACTTCATTAAGGGAATTTGAATTAATGATCAAGGTATGCAATTAGTTAACATGCAATTTACATATCATTCTTTTTTTATGATAAAAAAATTCTCTATAATATATCAATACTCTTTTAGTTATAGTGGAGGATTACTGCATGTTATGAGGCTCTTGGATTAATTGGTAAAAATTTGCTATTTATTGTAATGGAAATATTGATGAATGGGTTAAGGCTTGGAAAATCTTAAAAAATAATTTTGTCTTCAAAAGTTTAGAAATTCCTTTATATTTTGAGCCTAATCTTACTGTTTTGTGGAATTATGTTATTGATAAAATTGAAAAGAAGCTTGATAAATGAAAAGAAAAAAGCTCACCCATGCTAGTAAAGTTTTAATTATTAAGAAAATGCTTCAATCAACTCATGTTTAGTAGTTCCATGGTTGGGATCCTTCTAAAAATTCTTATGAGAGAATTAATTGTATTATCTATTAATTTTTTTAATCTCTTAAGCAATATAGAAAAGGTTTTTCTAGAATTTCTTGAAATATTTGCACTAGTAACAAGAAATATGGGGGACTTAGCCTCATTAATTATTTTAATTAGGGTATTTATCTTGCAGAAAAATTAATTACAAAGTAAATTAACATAGATGATGTTTGGATTCTCCTTTTTGGAAGCATACTTATGTAAGGAAGACCTAAGAATGATAATAGTTAGTCTTTTAATAACTTTCTTCATTATTTTCTTTTTCCTCAAGCCATTTCTATTCTTGGTTCTCCATTTCTTAAAAAAATATGGAAGACATGTGCAAGCTTAGTAAATATTAAAATTATAATCATATTATATTTTTAGAAGATATGCTTAAGTAAATTAGCCCATGGTGGCTTTCTTTTAATGAAGGAGCTTGAGTTACTATTGTATCTAGATTATGCACTAGTTAAAGTAGATTTGGTATTACTATAGTTTCTTGTCTATGTATGTAGGATAAATGGATTACTTGAAATGAAGCTTCTAGCCTATATTGTTTGACCAGAAAGAGAAAAAATAATTTTGAAAAGTTAATTTCTAATCTTGAGAATTTATTTAAAGTTAATAATAATTTTCATCAAGCTTGTATGAAAGTTTTTTTTGAAGGATGGTAGTAAGTTTTTTCTTTTAATTCAAAAGTTGCTTATCAGATTATCATAAAAAATGATTTTATTCATAACCAAATTCAATAAAGTCTAGAAAATACAATTATCATCATACTTTTAGATGAGAAAAAAAAAAGATATTTTAAAGAGCTCTTACATTTTCTAAAATTCAAATTTTTTAATGATGTCTTATTCATCAAGGTCTTTCTATCATCACTTGTTTTAAACATATGGGAAATATTTCTTTTAAATGTCCTCTTTATAGAAGTGAAGAATTATTTTCTCATGTTTTTTTAATTGTCATGTTCCTTAACATACTTAGAAATGAACATCCAGAATTCATAACAACTTTCAACCAAGCATTAATAAAGTCATTCATGATGATCATCCTATTTTGTGTTACATTTGGTTGTCTTTGACTACTTATTTTCTACTCTATTTGGAAGCTTTAGTGTGTAATTACTTTTTAGTAGCAAGAGAATAACTATGATTTCTCTTTAGGTGTCAAATATAGTATTCTCAAAAAGTTGATTTTCATCTACAAGTTCAAGCAAAATGCTCCTAGTGAAAGATGAATAATTAATTTATTTTATATAATATTAATTTCTTTTTATTTTGGATGCTCAAGGATAAGAAGCCTTCAGCTCTTGTTACCATTTGTTCTTTATCTCTAATTGATATATTCTTTTTTTCTTTAAAGAGATTTTTTTCATTCTATTTATAAGAAACCCTTTAGTAAGAATTGAGAACCCATGAGGGTACTTCTCAATAAGGGCAAGAATTGATCCTTTTCCTACCTTAGAGGAAAGGTTTTTCAAGATTGGTTGTAAGAATGAAAACCATAAAATGGCATCCTAAAAAATATTAGGTCTTTTTTTTTAGATTTTCTTTTCAATGATCTAATGTACTCTAAATTTTTTTAATATTATCATTCATTTTTTTGGGATTCAATAGCCTACACCCCCTAAATTCCAGCGAAACCAAAAATACCAATGTTACTAAAATAAATTACCATAGCAAAGTTAGGCCTACACTAAAGACATGAAAATAAATATTTTACATAACTAACCAAAGAAAATTTCATAGTACGAGATATCACATAAACATTACAAAGAGAAAATTAATTGAATTGAAAACTTAAACAAATACTAGAAAATGCCTGTTCCACCTGAAAAATTTGATTGCTAGAAAAATTAACAATCACAAGCATGAAATAGTTTTTGACCTTGAATCCCAAGGGCCACTAAGAAAGAGGATTCAAGGTACCCTAGGCGATCTTGCAAATTACCTAGGGACTTAAAGAATATAAATAGAAAAATAAAATAAAATTGCAGATTCGAATGAACAATAAACACAGGATTAAACTTGAAATGAACTCTACACTACAAATGAACTAATAAACTTTAGTAAAATAGAAAAAATGCTTAAAGTATAGAGTTGAAGGAGTACAAATTGTGTGCTAAAATGCATAAGAAGTTTGTTTGGATGGAGCTTGAAGCTTGTTGGAGCTGTTAGGTTGTATTCTACAGTCAAACTCCACAATCCAGGTACACCCCAACCCCAATTGTTAAGAACTTATTACTAGTTTTTGCTTGAATATGTAACTTTGGGTACGAGTGGTGTAAATGGTGGTGTTTGACCCTTATAGAAATGGTACTACACTAAGAGACTTTGGTGCTTAGATAGATACTAGTTTACTCCAAAAGTCTTGCAAATGCCAAAATGGGTTTAAAGTGCTCAAGGTTGCCAAGGTTGTATGGTTGTAAAAAATGTTCCAAACATGAATAATATGTTCATGTTTTGCTTTTATAGGCTTCAAGGTTGCTAATTTTTGGCTGCTAATCTTTGTCATGATTGCTCATAGATTGGTGTTGTTTGCAGATGTAATAGACCATTATTCCCAGCGTAGTTGTCCATTTGTTGCAAATTTTGACACCCTAGGTCCATGAAAACCACACTGGATACTAAAAATAGTAAATGAACTTTTGTGACTCCACTGGCTTCACCTCTACTACACTGGCCTTAGAGAGCTATTTTGGTGATGAGATGTGAATTGCACAGGCCGCGATATCGCTGTCCGCCGCCATATCTATAAATAAGAGGTGGCACTCCCCTCATTTCCCATCAGATAGGTGTAAAGTAGCGAAGCTTTGGGGGATTGATCACCCCAGAGATAGAATATTTTCCATGTGCCCGCAGTAGGAGTCCCCCAAGTGAACGGTTCTTTATTCGAGCAGCTTTGTACCTNCTTGATTACGAGCATCTACGGATGTGTATGGCTAGTCAAGGAATCAGCTTCTTGTCACACTTAGGTTAGTTAAGTGCCTCAGTATGACCGCTTCGAGCACGTGTGTTACGTGTGGTGATCCTAGTAACTATCAGCGTTTGGTAGCCAAAGTTGCACAGTTCAGGGTGTGTATGGTAAGTGGGAACGGATGCTGACGCTAGGACTTAGTGTTGTAGTTAGAGTTAGTTAGTTTCTCAACCCTTCGCCCTCATAGCTTAGGAGATAAATCGAAAAATACCAAAAAAATCATATACCTCAGACTTGCTTAACCATACACCGTGACACATACAAGCAAGCCTGGGAAGATAACGAACAATTAACCCCAAGAGTTCCTTGTGGCGTTAAGGCATTTAATCTGCGGAGTTCGATCGGATCGCGTGTGCTACACTTGTGTCGTATGGTTGAGTGTAGGGGTACCTCGCCACTCATCATTGGCGCCGTTGCCGGGGACTAAGTGTTTTTTTGCCAATTAGAACATAAGGGATATCACTCACATCGTTGTGAGCTCTAACGAACCTTCGGGTTAATCAGTTAATCAAGAACATAAATAATGGTAAACAGCACACCGTAAAGAATGGCTTCTTCTCACACAATCAATTCACCTAAGGACAACACATGAGACAGTCTGCATCACACGCATAACCGAGACCAGCCATGTCCTAAACAATCTAAGGTGACATATACTCATCCCGATGAGTATGTCCCTCACTTTACTTTTGTTCTCCATCAAGATGAGCAACTGCGGTGGAGAGATCTGCAAGGTAACATTGTGTTACCCACGGATCAAGCAACCCCTAACATGCTTTTCCATGCCTTGGCACAGATTGGCATGCAAGAACTGTTTGCGGAATACGTTCTGGATAACTTTGACACAAGGGATTATCATCCCACAAATGCCCAATGTATTCGGGACGAAAGGCAGGAGAGCCAACATTCATTGTTGAAGGGCAAGGTCCCCCATGTCCTCAGTGAAATAGGAGACGAGGAACCCCTCACAATGGGTTTCTTAGAAAATGATGTTCCTCCTCCTCACAATGGTGAAGAGGTTAAGCATCAGGGCCTTCGATCAACTGTACATGCTACAGGCCCTGATCCCTGTGAGCACCAACTGTTCACGGTGGGAACAACCACTCACACTATGGATGGACACTTTGATCGTTACAACAATCGGGGCCGAAGCAGCTGAAGAGAAGGTAAGAAACATCGCCATGGTGATGGATCCCCTTCCTCTTCTCCTTCATCTCACCATTCACACTCTCCTTACACATCTGGGCGCAACCATCGTGAGCATAACGGAAAGGGTAAAAGTAAAAAGGATGATGAAATACCTCGACAAGAAGGTCGAGAGGAGTTAGGACAAGGGCAAGGACATAGGAGGAGTAGGGAACCACCACAAAGACATCACAGACGTCATGATAGAGATGATCATGACAAACCCCTACTTGCAACCCGAAGCATGCTTGATATCACAGAGGCAGTTAGGATCCCCACAAGGCACTTAAAGGACAGTAGGATCAAGCGTTTGGACATAAATAATATTCCACATTTTGAAGGGGGATACAACGCTGATCCTCAACATCATTTACAGGAATTCCACGATGGCTGTGCCTTGCAAAATATAGACAATGAGTGGCAGAAGCTCAAGTTGTTCCCAAGGACACTCATCAAAGAAGCAGAGAGCTGGTACCGGTCCTTAGAACTGGAAACCATCAGAAGGTGGGGTACGATGCTTGAATTGCTCAACAACAAATATCAAACGTACTCCAAAGTGTCCAATTTGCGGAAGCAGATCCAAGGCTGGAAACAAGGTGCTTATGAACCCTTGGATGCTGCCATGGCCCGTTACT
>MNCI01004834.1:523446-553856 GCA_015680685.1 Gnetum montanum
AGTTGGCATTGTTGGAATTTTCTAGAAAATCTCGTGACTATATTAGCCATGTGAAGATATTTGAAAATCTAAGATGACTATGCTGGCCATGCTGTAATTCTTGGAGAATGAATACCCAAAACTCCCAATGTTGGCATTTGTGAGAAAAGTAGAAGCCCCACAACCCCAACAATAGCATTGTGACATCTGCATTATAGGTAATGGTAACTATGTTATTTTTTCCTAGGAAACTAAAAATCCAACACCATTAATGTTGGCCTTACAACATCTACGCTGGGGTTTGTTGCAACTACACTAGGAATTGTTGTGAAACTGAAAACCCAACATCACCAATGTTGGGTGTAGGTGGCTCTAGTGTAGTTGAGGCTATACCCCCACAAAAAATCATGAAAATGCTAACTTTGGTAGTCCCCAAGGCATTTAAGATTGTAGCTCAAGGATCATAAACCTTACATTTACAATAAAGTCTTACCTCAACTTGGGTGGTGAAAGTTACAGGTTAGAACATGAGTTATCTAGGTGGTGTTTTATAGGCCCTTCTTTGTTGATGTTTGGAGGATTGATCCAAGAGACACTAAAAAATAATACAAAGTATCATTGTGGGCCCATCACCAATGTTTTCTCTCTACGCTTAATCCTATAGTACCAAACCATATCGAAGAGTGCTTGTGATAATGGGTTAAGGTTATCATGAGATTATATAGGAGAAATGTTGTATTTGGTCATAAGGAAGTGGTCATGAGGGTTATGAATGAGTTCCACATGTTGACATCATGGCTACAGTTATCACAATGACATGTTGGATGATCAATATGGAAATGAAATGTTGGATGATCAATAAGGTCTTCACACTTTGTGCTTCGAAGTGTTGATTACTTGGTAATGTTTTTGAGGAACCACACTTTACTTAAAGGCTTCTTAGGTTATTAGGCTCCTCCCTTTTTATGTTTAGAGTCGTTGGTTTGTCTTTTGGGCTTCATTGGTATTTTTTCTCCTTGGTAATTTGCTTTCCCATTTCTTCTTTTTTTCGTAGGGTGAAACCTTCATTGGGTTTCATTACTAAGGCCTGGTTTGATTTGGTTTTCCTATTGAATGAGATGTATTACATCTAATAGACTTGATGGTGCATGATGAAGAAGATGTCAAATGGCCATAATGCATGAGTGTCAAACATAGGTCAACATTGTTGTCTAGTATATGGAAGGCTATAATTAGGCTACATAATGGTGGCTCAAGAGGAAATAATGGGAGTGAAGTGGAATAAGCACTCTTGGCATGACAAGATAAGCTAACCAAATCTTATGTGTTAAGGTCACATTGTAACGTGCTTTTGTAATGAGTTATGCCTTTGTGATGACTTCATGCTTCATCTACAAACACAACTCCAAGAGAACAAAAAAGAAAAAGACAAAGAAAACATGTTGTTACATGATAATACATGATGTCACATGAGATATTACCATAGATCAAAATTGTTATAAATTTTTTTAGTCCACTTGTTGTAGAAATAGAGATAGAGAAAAGAATGCTGGCTTACTTGTTATTGGTCACTATGGGTTGGTACTTGCCAAGAAAAATTCTTAGATGTAATAAGGTTTTAGATAGGAATGATTGACTAGATTGGCCAACTCATTCCCATCCATATCTACCACTTTGAAGGCTCCATTGACATAGGCCTTGGTGATGAAGAAAGGTCCTTTCCAGTTGGTTGAGAACTTGTCCACATGCTCATGGATAGCCTTGAGGATTAGGTTTTCCTTCTTGATCTTTCATTTGTTGAGGTTATGGTGGTGCTATTGCTTTGCCTCTCTTGGTATTGCTCAATGTGAGCAAGCATTTGTACCCATTTCCCTTCCATCGAGTCTAGGTCCATGGTATGTAGGTCCTTATTTTGTTTGTCTCTGAGGAAGTCCAATAGGGCTACTCTTAGTAATGGAACCTGTAATTCAAGAGGAAAAACAACTTTAGAATCATAAACCAAGCTATATGGGGTTACACCAGTTGTAATTCAATAGATTATTCGATAGACCCAAAGTGTGTGGACAAGCCCCTCATACCACTTATGTCTACTATTGTTTAGCATCCTTTTCAACAAGTTTATGATGGCCTTGTTGTTAGCTTCAGCTTGTCCATTGGCTTAAGGGTAGTACAATGAAAAAAAGGAATGTTTAATACGTAGGTGTTTACAAAAGGCTTTCTTTTCTTGCTTGCTAAATTATGGTCCATTATCTATGACTATGGTCATAGGTATGCTGAAATGGGCTACTATGTTATCGAGTATAAATCCATAGAGTTGTTGAGAGATATTATTTTCCTTAGGGGAGTAGCTTCAACCCACTTTTTAAGGTATTTAGTTATAATGATGATGAAGCTACTCCCTAAAGAAGATTGAGGCATTGTACGTCTGATGATGTCCAATCCCCAACATTGAAACAATCAAGTTATCTGAGTAGTGTGTAACTTAGTTGGTGGCATGTGTATCAGGTTGCTATGCCATTGACAAATGTTGCAAGTTTTAACCTTCTATAGGCACCGACTCTCCATATAGGGCCAGTAATAGCCTAGTCATCTAATTTTAGTGGTCATGGCTCTAGGTCCTATATGTCCTCCACATATACCCTCATGAACTTGCTCAAGGACTATGCAAGCTTTGATTTTGCCCACGCATACTAACAATATGCCATCATAAGACTGTTGACATAATATGTTATCACCTATGATGATATACTATTTTGATCTTTTACATAAACCATCCTTTTGAGAAGTAGTCAGGTCTTGTGGAGATTCACCATGCATAAGGTAAAACTTGATATTGACATACTACTCCTTTTAAGAAGCGGTATTGATAAAGGTTATGGAATTGTCCTCTGTGTTCTACATGATGGAAATAGCACAATTTATAGCTAAGGTAGGTAACTTACTAAATACATCAGGTGTCACACTTAGGGCTAAGGTTGTAATAGCATTAGCTAGTGTGTTCTCGGTTTGGAGTACTTGTTGGATACTAACATTTGTAAATTATTACATCAATTTTTTTCCTGAGTCACAATAAGGCTACAAATATTTGGCTTTGAATGCATAAACCTCTATTACTTGGTTAACAACAAGTTATGAATCACCTTTGATCATTAAGTATTTGATTCTCTGGTCATGAGCTACCATCATTCCATTGATTAATCCTTCATACTCTGCCACGTTGTTGATACATTGGAATTTAAAATGATAGGTGAAATATTGGATTTCATGAGAAGGTGGTGTTATGATGGTAGCAACACTAGCCCCATGGGTAGTTAAAGCTTCATCAAAGTGCATAATTACCTCATAGTCCTTGGGTACTTCATTAACAATGTTGAGATACTTGTCAAGGAATTTAGGGTCTATGGTTGCATGGTCTTCCACCAATGAAATGGTAAGTTGTGTGGCTATCACTTAGCCTTTCATTGATGCTTGAGAGACTTAATGAAGATAAAATCTGACTATTATGACTTTCCAATGGGCAATATAGCTACTCTCATAGATATTGGTTATTAGGGCTCTAAGTACATTGTCCTTACAAATGATGTTGACTTAGCTTCTAAAAAGGTAGTGCCATCACTTCTTCAATGAGAAGACTAGGGCTAAACAATGCTTCTCTACCTCAGTGTATCAAGTCTCACGGGCAATCAATGCATGACCTAGGTAGTATATAGGTAACTTTGTTCCATCATCCCATTTCTGATAGAGTAGAAAGGAAATGGATGTGTGAAAGATAGTAAGGTAAATGTAAAAGGGTTTATACTTTTATGGTGGATAGACCATAGATAGTTGTGCCAACTCTTGCTTAAGGTTTTCAAAGGCTTTATAGCATTGAGCCATCCACTCATAGTGAACCCCTTTCTTATGCATGTGTTACATAGGTTTTAACTTATCTATAATCTTGGTGATAAACCTATAGATAAATTGTAATATATCTTGTAATCCTTAAAGCTCCTTAAGGTTAGTTGGCATTGCCAAGTTGGATATGGCCTTAACCTTATCAAGATTGACATGTATTCCCACTTCAGATACTACAAAGCGAAGTATCTTACCAGTTTTGATGCTAAAGACACACTTTTGGGGTTAAGCCTAAGCTTATACTTAAGGCATCATTTAAGCACAAGGTCAAGGTCATGCACATGGTAGTTAGCCATTTTAGATTTAATGACTATATCGTCTACATAGCCATTAAGAAATTTTAGCATGTAATCACTAAAGATAAATGTCGTTACTCTTTGGTAGGTTTCTCCTATGTTCTTAATACCAAAGGACATCATGTTATAATAAAAGGTACCCCAAGGAATCATAAAGGTCATACAAAGTTGATGCTCTAGGTTAATCCTAATTTGGTTATATCTTGAGAACCCATCCATAAATGATAATAAGGCATGCCCATTGATAGTATCGATAAGTTGATCAATACTAGGCAAAGGAAAATTGTCTTTGATAGTTGCCTTATTTAGGTCTCAGAAATCAATACAGACACATATACTCCCATTTTTCTTAGGGACTACCACTATGTTGGATACCAATTTTGTGTAATCAATAGCTTTGATGAAACTAGCTTGGTATAATTTTGTGATTTCATGATGAATGACTAGGGCTAAATCTAGTCTAATCTTATGAACTTTTTGCTTAATTGGCTTGATACTAGAATTGAGTATGATGTTATGTTGCACTAGGTGTGGGTTAAGACTTGACATATCTTCATATGACTAGTCAAAGACCTTAATGTTGTCTTGGAGAACCTTGGTGATGTCTTGAGCCTATTGAGGAACTTAGTTTTAGTGTTTTCTCCTCACCACTATGTGTTGTGATAGGAACCTCAAATAGAGAGTCCTTAGTAATGTTGCTAGTCTCAAGGTCAAGGGTTTTAGCTAGGTTTTCAAGCCACTCTATAGGCTTTTCTATTGAGGCTATATGGTTGTTTGGACTCTCAAGCTCAAGATCTAGGTCATTAAGGTCAATGCATCATTCAACATCACCATGAGGTTGACTTAGACTCAAAGGCACACTAAATTACTCTACATGTCCATACTCCAATTCTGCATATCAACCATAAGCACATTAAGTAGAACCTATGTGATAAAATGAGCAAATAATGCAAAAATAAAGCACAATGCTTTAGCAATAGCCAACATACATTAAACTAAGGGTCAAACAAGGTTTAAACAAGGCCACTTAAAGGTTATGAGAGGTAGGTGAAGATAAATAAGGTGAAATAAGGGCTAAATAATGTCAAACAAAGGTCAAATGATAGTAGAATGGAGTTAAACAAAGGCTAAATGATGGTCAAACTCCATTTGATGATGTTAGTTAAGGTTAAAGCATGGGAAATGAAGGCTATAAAAGGGAAATTAAGGGCGGTAGGGCATGCTAAAGGCCAAATAGCATGAAATGTGATTGAATAAAGACCAAATGATGTTCAAATGAGGCCAAATGATGATTTAACAATGGTCAAGCATCCCCCAAAAGATGTTGAATAGGGCCAAAACAAAGTCAACAAAGGTCATAGGTGACAGAATAAAGTAGATAGGGTAGACCTAAGGCATACTAACATCAAGTAAAGCTAAATAATAGTCAAACAATGACAAATGATGTCAAATGAGGCTCAAATGATGGTAATACCCCATTAGATAATGTTCTAGAGGGTCAAACAAGGGCATAGTGATGTCCAATGGTGTAATTGATGTCAAACCTAGTTCTCTAAGGTTTAAAGACGTTAAATGATAAAAACATTTAATGAAATAAGGCCAAAGGATGTTAAAATGAAAAAAAAATGAAGTTAAATAACATAAAATGATAGGTTAATGAAGGTTAATTATGCATACCAAGGTCAAAAAAAAGTCAAAACACAATGAAACAAAGTTAAACCAATGAAGGTAGGAAACATATGATAAAACATGGTTAATATTAGTCAATCAAGGTTAAATTTTGCTAGTTTTAGGCCTTAGTCACCATAGTAGAGGTCTATAGGACTAATGGGGGAGTTTGGGCATATGGTGAGGTCATTTTGAGGCTATTTGAAGGTAAAAATAAAATTTTTTGTTGTTACTATGTTGGGCCTAGCTAGGACTACACTGGCTAGTGTAGTTGGAATAGGCCCAACCCCCCCACTCCCCCCCAACATAGTTAGTGTTAGTAGATAGTTTTCCAAGTTTGTTATGGCTAGTTTTTGGATCTCGATGGTCTGTATGGCTAGTGTAGTGGACTAGGGTTGGAGACTGGTGAGCTTTGGTATTGTTTTGATTCTTGAGAAGTTGTAAATGATGTAGAAACTAGTGATTATGCTAGGACTACATTGGCCAATGTAGTCCCAGCATAGATGCATGGGAAAAATGGGTTTGTGAGGTCTTAGAGTTAAACTTGGTGTTCCATCAACTTTGTAGGATAGCATAAGTTCTTGAAGAAGCTGAACTAGTCATTTGAAATTCAAAATAGGTCATCGCAAGTGAAGTTTTGGCATCAACACCCCATGACTACAATGGCTAGCATAGTTGGGAATGGTCTTAGCATAGATTGCTAGAATTTAATGTTTCTATGGTTAAAACAAGGTGAAATTGAAGTGAACTTTAGGATTTCAAGATTCTAGGCTTCTAGAATTAAGTTTTTAATCATTTTGAGTGTTGTGGTGTTGGTTCAACAACCTTGGGGCAAGGAATGCATTGGCTAGTGTAGTCCTAGCCTACCTCAGCATAGATTAATGGAATTTGGTGTTCTTATGATTAAAACATGGTGAAGTTATGGCTAGGAAATTTGAAATAATGCTATGGATTTCTCAAGCCAAATTTTAGGCCATTCAAGATGTTTTTGTACTAGCCAAACCAATCCAAAATCATGACTACACTGGGACTATAGTAGCTAGCATAATCTTGGCCTACCTCAGTGTAGTATGGTGTGAATCTTGGCTTTTAATGAGTTTTTGTGGTAAATTGATGAGATCCTTGGGTTTCTAGAGTTATCAGTGTTCTTGGCTAGGGTTTTGACTTAGGATGGTCAATTTTGGAGGTTGTTTGGATGTTGAAATGACCATTCCCTACTTGGACTACATTGGCTAGCATAGTTGAACCTAGCCTTAGTGTAAATGAAGGAAACTTGGAATTTCCAAGGTTAATATGAAGTGAAATTGCAACTATGTAAGATCAATCAATGTTATGGGTTTCCAAGTTAGGAATTGGGCTACTTGAAGTGTCACATCACTACTCAAACCATTCTAGAATCATGACTATGTTGGGACTACACTAGAAACAATAGTCTAGGCTTACTCTAGCATAGTCATGCATGGAATCTTGATTTTTAGTCAAATTTTATAATCAATCAACTAGGTTCTTGGGTTCTTGGATCACTAGTGTTCACAAGTAAAGGTTAGACTCAAAATGGTTAGTTTTGATGGTTGTTTTATTTTTGATTTAACCATACACCCTTGGACTACATTGGAGAACATAGTCTTAGCATAGTTGAGGGGTGTAGCTTGAGTTTTGGTGATTTTTGACTTGGTTTACAGGGTTTAGTGGCCTTTGAAGTCTCCAATAGGGTTCTAAGGTTGAGATGATGCATCAAGAAGTTGATTTGACATGTTCATGGCCTATTTTGGAATTCCTATAGTGGAACTGCACTACGACTATGTTGGACAGCATAATCCTAGTCTTTCCAAATATAGTTCTAAGGTGATAGATGGATTTGACTTGTTTTTACTCCACACTTTACTATTATAGGGTCACTAGAGGCTTTGAGGGAGTGTGAAGGCCAAGATATATTGATTTGAAATTTATTTATGATTTTTAGTGGTCCACCCTCACCCATCTATGCTAGGACTATGTTGGCTAGCATAGTCATGGCCATCCCTGGTAGTATGAAAATGGAAATAGAATTTATTTCATTTTTTATTAGTTTTTTTGCATCTTAGGCTTACCAAAGACTTGGGGGTTCAGAGTGTGTCATTCTAGAGGTTATTTTTGGCTTCTTGTCTTCATCTCTTATTCAACTACACTGGGACTACAATGGTCAGCATAGTTGGACCTACTCTTAGTGTATTTCATGCCAGATAGATGATTTTTAACATCTTTTGACTAGTCTTGTGCAGTTTCGAAGCTACCAAAGGTTCACGCAAGGGTTTAGTGCATGGTGTAACCATTCCAAAGTCAATTAGGAGTTTGGTTAGTGGTGCAAGGCATAATCCCTCTTGGGAGTATGATGGCTAGTGTAGTAAGGCTTCTAGTCAATTTAAAATAGTAAGATTTGATGTGAATTTTGGCTTTCCTTGATGTATAGTGATTTCCAATGTTAGATCCTGATTACCAATTTTTGGCATGAGGTTTTTAGATTCAAACATTGCATATATGGGTGCCTAGGAGGTGGGCTCTATTAGTGGTTGAAGTTTAGAATTCATTCCAAGGCTTCTAGGGGCATAAACGCCAATGTAGTTTCCATGGAGAAGCCAAAATCCAAGTGTATGAGGATTTTTTATTGGGTTGTTTAAGAGGTGCCTAGTGGAACCCATATTAAGTTTGAATTGTTAAAAAAATTACTTTCCCAAAAACTTAGTGTAGTCCTACCTTCTAATTTTTATCATGGAGTTAAGTGGGACCTATGTGAGTGTTTTGGGAAACTAGGGTTTTGGTGGTTAATGCATAAGTTTGGGATTGATTCCAACATTACAATTTTGCACAAATCAAACTTCTCACATCACTTCCAATCCATAGTGCATAGTATTAGAGCTTTGATCCTAATTTTTCTTCAACCACACCTATCCTCAGCATAGTCCAGCTATCCTACACCAAGGAACAAGTGTAGTTGCTAGAGGAGTTCTAGAAGTTTGAAGATTTTAGTGTTTCTTGCCTTTGTTTCTTTAGAATGTCAAAAAGGAGGGCTTCCACTAGCAAGAACCTAGCTTCAAAAGATCTTGACACTACTGCAAGAGGGCTCTCCAATCTACCATGACCTCTGATTGGTGAAGTATCATCCTCCATGACTCTTAGGTACACCACTCTTGGCCATTTCATGTGAAATTTTGTTGGAATCCTAGGCGTTTTTTCTTGTGTAGGGTTATATGTTGATTAAAATTAAATTTTGTAAAATTCCTACGTTAGATATAGGCCATGTTTATGAGGTTTCAATGTTACCTTGGTTGTGGGATTGGTTTATGTGAAGTTATGAATTTGATTCTAGGCTTTTCCATGCATTTTGTGGTTTTGGACCAAAAAGAAACACCAATTTTGTATCTTTTTATATGAAAAACGCTAGGATTTTTTGGTTTTTGTGGTTATAGCATTATAATAAGGTTTTCAAAAGTTGAAATAGTCATTGAACCACTAGATTCTGACTTACGGTGAATTTTCTATGAATCTTTTCGTAAGCTAGTACAAAGGGGTCTTTTGCAAGTTTTGCTATTTTTTCATGTTAATTTCTTAATTTTTTCCGAAAAAAAGGATATGAATTTTTGGTTTTTCAAGTTATGGATTTTTTGTTCATTCTTCATGGTTCAAAACATTATGGAATCACAAAATTTTGATATATCATTGATGTTTTATGAATTGTTTTGTGAATTAGCATTCAGTGAGATTTTTTAGGTTTTCATGGCTTTACCCTTATGAAGATGGGAAACATTGACACTTGGAAGGATTTTTTCAACCAATGTTGTAGGTTCTTGGGGATCCTTGGAGGTGTTAGGGAGGGTTTGGAATTGGTTTTGGCAAATTAAAAAAAAAAATCATATTTTTTTTAGAGATTCACTATGGTCGTTTTCTACAATTCTAGGCCTTTATGCAATTTTTTCCTGACTTTAGTTATGGTTTTGGATTATTGTCAAGATTTTTTCTAGGCTTAGGACTATAGTGTAGATGTCCAATTTTATTGAATTTCAGGTATACTTAATCCCTAGATTTAGAAAAAAAAATTTTAGTTCTAAACTATCATTTCCATTTTTGTGTAAACTAGCTTGTATAGTTGCTATTTTGATTATTCAAAGTACAAACCTCCCTAGATGTTTGTGTTGTTTTTATATTTTTATGGTAGTTTTCAAAAGTTCATAAGGTTATTTACATGTTGTATTTTATTTTTCAATAGTCACTTAAAATTTTTCTAAATTTTTCAACTAAGTCTCCTAAAGTTTTTACTATAGCTAATTTCACTGTTAACTAATATTTATAGTAAAAAGTTTGTAAAATTCAATTTGGTCTTTTATGATTGTTGTAGTAGGTACAAGCTAGTTTTCATGGCTTTAACTTTTTACATAAAAAATCATAATTTTTATGTATATCTTACCATGGAACTTCTATAAGTTGGTTGACTACTTGGTTCTTTTTGGTGTTTTTTTTTTAAATGTAAACTAGTCATAGTTTTGGTTATTTCCTTGTTTTAACTCTAAGTGTTAAAAATTATGAGTTTTGTTATTTGGCTTAAGTGAGAATGTTGACACTAAGGTTTTGATAATTTTGATTGTTTAATAGTTGTTTATTTTCTAGTTATGATCATCTATGGTTTTAACAGTTGTTGTTATTGTGTGCAGGGCCTTCCTAAAATCGATCTTGGTTATCATTGAGCTAGTGGGGCTACTTTGCTACATCCACACATTGAGGCCCAACACCCCACCTGTAGACATGATCTTGGAGCATGGATCCTTATGGTTTTGGCATGGGGCAAATGAATTCTTAGGCTTCCTACTCCAAAACTTTAGTGTGATGGTGTGGTCCCACTTGGCTTTAGAGACTATGTTGGTAATCATGGAGATCCTACTATCCCAATCTACATCTATGATTGCCAAGTTCATTGTTGACAATCTTGATACCCATGTTTAGGATGAGCAACATGATAACAAGTATACTAGGGAAACTTGTAAATTTTTCAATATTTGGGACATGCCTAAGTTCCTTCAATATAATGCTAATAGCACATTACTTGTTAGTCACCATGTTAACACACTATTTTAGAACCCTCTTGGAACCATCTACCATTTAGAGGGGTAAGTGTAAGATTAAGTTATTTTTGGTTTTCTTAGGTTATTTTTTTAATGTTATTTTTTTTAATTTTGTTACCCTTGTAGGTACAAGGTTGATGGGCATGGGTTAATCAAGAGAAGCCAACTCTTACCTTTAACCCAAATAGCGTTGGATATATTTAACAAAGGCCAAGTCGTGAGGCTCACTATGATGGAGAAACTTAAAGTTGACTTTGGTAGATATACCATGCTCTATGCCAAAGCCTACCACAAGTGCTTGGAAAATGGAACAACTCGTAGTTAGTGGGGAATCCTTGATTTCAGCATGGATATGTGTATCCCCCTTAGTATCCTCACACTACCTTCATCCAACAAGATAAGTGAAAATTTTTTTTTGTTCTTTTATTATATTTTATTTTGATGTTTTGTAAACATTTTCATGGTTACATAGTTAGAGGTTCTCTAAGATTTAAGTGTTTAAATGGTTTTATTGATATGGATATAGATTTATTTTTGATTGGTTATACTTGTTATATTTTGGTTTTATGTGATGTACCTATGCCTAAGCTAATTGGCCTCCTATTGTATTATAGGGGCTACCTCCTCTTCCACCATCATGTTGATCATTTTAGGATGCTCTAAGGAGACTCTCATCCTTAAGTATGGTAATGTGAACTCAATGTAGCATTGTGGTCAGCTAGTAGGGTTCCTAGAAACATTCAAGAAAACATCATTGATGTAGGTTTGCTTGATCTATTCATGGCTCCTAGCCTAATCATCCCTACTCTTGAGATGGTGAACATCATCAACTCCTTTGACAAAGGGGTAAAGAAGTTCATCACCTAGGTTCATGGTGTGCCTACCATCTTAGCCATATTTAATGACCTCTTTGGCATTCCTCGCAAGAGCTTGAAGATTATCACCAAAGTAGGTAAACAGGTGGATCATCGGAAGGAAGTGAAAGAGTGGTTAGACACTTTTCATGGTCACAAGTGGTTGTTTCTTAACTAGTTTTGGGTTGTAGAGGCTAAAGAGGCATATCCCTTTTTATTCTTCTAGGCGTTCCCTAAGTTGTTGTCATAGGAAAAGATCATGGAAATTGAACAAACATGGACCATGAAGAAGGTCCTTTCAGAGGATGCTCAATTTAATTAGGCTACTCATTTGGCTTTTGGTCTATGTGGGGAGATCCTTAAAATTTGGAACAACCTTACGAAAAAATGCCACATGCACTATGAATTTTTTGTGGCACGTCTAAGGAGGTTTGTGGAGTTCTTGAGGGTGAGGAAGGATGGACAGTGGATAAGTGAAGATTCATTTCAACTCTCCAAGCCTTGGGTGAAACATATTTTTCCCTCCATGCAGGCTCAGAATCCATTAGAGGACGTTGAAGAGTTGTTGTCTATTACCACTAAGGGACTTAGTGATAGGCATTGTGCTTCCATTGATAGCATGGGGATTAAGCCCTAGGTTGAGCATGGGAATGTTGAAAAGGCCAAGACATTGCATGCTAAAGCTGAAGGTGCAACTAGAGAAAAACTGAAGAGGC
Source organism: Gnetum montanum (assembly GCA_015680685.1). Lineage (NCBI taxonomy): Eukaryota > Viridiplantae > Streptophyta > Gnetopsida > Gnetales > Gnetaceae > Gnetum > Gnetum montanum. Next base: position 535,947 of record MNCI01004834.1, read on the forward strand.
CTATGGTTGAGGAAGTAGCATTAGTGATTGAGCAACCTTCTAAGAGGAGGCTTGTTGTAGGTATGTTTCAGTTTGTTTGATCTTTTAGTTGTTTTGTGTTTTACATTTTTTATGTTTTTAGGCTATGTTATTATTTGTTTAGGTAAAATGTGCTAAGTTATTCTATGTTTTCTTTTTTTTTTCTTGTAGGTAAATAGTAGGAATTGGTAACCTAAGCAACAATAGTAGAGGTGAAGCAAAACCTTAGAGGAGGAGCTCCTACAACCACATGAGGCTGAGGGGTTATCCAATGTTGTATTGGATGATTTTGAGGCTATATTTGATCCCTCATAGCTAGGCTAACCCCTTGCTATCATTTAAATGATACTCTAGGTATATATGCATCTTGTTTCATATGTTTGAGTTTTATTATTTTATGTTAAAGTTTAGTCTTAATCTTTGGTTGATTGTTATGCTTGTTGTAGTTGTTGAGCCTTAGTCCAATGATTCAACCTTCACATTTCACATGAAGCCATGGGTGGACACTCTTGATAAGAGGGAATTCATGCATGGGATGGTTGATGACATGATTAATCAATTACAATAGATTGCTCCTAATGTTGGTAAGAACTTAGCTTATCTTGATTTTTTAGTTTTTTATGATTTTTGTAGTTGAATTATTTTAAGTATCTTGTTTTTTCATTGTTTCTTGGTTATTTGATCATTTATTGTTTTTGCATGTGTCTTTTTGCATTATTTTCAGTGTCTAAGATTAGATGGGATCCTAAACACCCTATTGAGATTAACGCCCTACCTAGCTTGCCCTCAAATGTAGAGAATGTTCATTATCATGCACTAAAACCTCATGGAAACCCCAACATTCTAATGAGTTCATATGGGAACATGCTGTAGCATTGGAAAGGGAGAACAAGAAGCTGCTTAAGAAAAATAGAGATCTCAAAGAACACAAGGAATTTGTGGAGGCCTAAGTGAGCAACAAGAGTTTCTTAAAAACTAAAGAGATTGAATGTACACAGTACTAGAATGTCATCCATGGCAAGGTTGCCCTTACTAGAGAGGTTGTTGAGTAGAAACTACAAATGGATTAATTGGCGCATAAGTCCAGAGAGTGGAGAGACTGTTGTGCTTGGATCCTAGAGTGAGATTAGGCATAAAAAGACCACAAAAAGAAGTAGAAAACTAAATGTGAAGCCTATCTCAAGTGGTTGAAAGAGAAGTCTACTAAACGACGTAAGTTGGAGCTATTCGTGAAGGGAATTCAAGTAGAGAGCATCTTTAAACTATTTAAAGGCTCTCTAGCAGTGGCTAATGCCTTATTCCTTCAGGTCTCTACTGCTTCTAGGCAGGTGACTATTGCTACATTTTCATGGAAGCCAACTACATGAATAGATATTTTTGAAATTAACATCTTGGAAAGTATTAATCTCAAGGAGGTGGACTAGGCCCACATGACCAAGGATCAAATCCTCCATTGTTTGGAGGTTGGCCTTTGGAGCCTTCCACCAGAGAATGTTGTGACAGAGTCCTCCAAGGTTTGTTTATTTTATTTTTTTTACCATGTTTTATTTTAGTTTAATTTAATTTAAGTTGGTGTTACATGTCAATTCTTGATTAGATTTATGTTGTTGTGGTACAGAAACTGGGCAATACCAGTGGTCCCAGTGGTGATGACATTAGTGCTCCTTCACCTCCTCTAGTGGCACCTTAGCACCATTATTTGCTTGTCATATTTGGCTACTTTATCTGTTATTGTCAATTATGTCATTGTGACATTATTAGCTACTATTAGTCTTTATTCGTTAAGAGATGGTTTATTGTTTTATGTATTGTTTAAACTTTTATCACACCTTGTGATAGAAATTTGGAGTATTATCATTTTAAATTTTAATTTTTTTTATATATTTTAATACTTAGTGTTTCATGTTTGCTATATATTTTCATTCTTATTCATGTTATAAGGCTACTTTGGTTAATTTATGCGGTCATAATGTAACAAATAGTATGTTGACCTTTTGGTATGCCAAAACCTTGAGGAAAATGGAAAATAAAGGATGTTTCTTGTGGATGTTGTATTTACAAGACAATAATAGGAACTCCACATCATGGACAAGGACTCAAGGAAGCATGGCTATCAAAGAAAAAGACTTTATAGGAAAATAAGATCATGGATAAGTACGAAGACTACAAGCTAAATGAAGATGCTCCAAGGATTGCGAGGAAGCTAAATCAATAAGAGAAAGCCTTAGGAACCATAGCACAAAAGTTGAGAAGATGTCTCCAAGGAATAGAAGATGTCTTGATCAAGAGGAAGTCTATCATAGGAAGATGTCTCCCAAAAATATGAGACATCCCCTTTGAAAAGAAGAGATTTCCCTAGAGACATCCCATTCTAAAAGAAGATGCTAATTCAAAGTTGAAGCTAATTGTAGAAAGATGTCCCAATCTCAAAGGGGACATCTACACTATCCATTGAATAGTCATTGTACAAATTCCAAGGTTTTTTTTTCCAAAAACTATGAGGCTATAAGTAGACTCTAAACTTTTGGGTATTGTGCAAACATTGTCAACATCAAAGCTAGCATTGTCTATCTTATGTTGTTATCTTGTGTACTTGAATTATCACATCATTTGTTAGATTTGTTGTAGAACTATGCTTCATTGTATAAGGAACTTGTAAATTAAGTTACACTCTCTCCTTGTAATTTCTTTTCTTTTCTTGTTGCCCTGAGGGGTTGATGTGCATCTTGTGAGAAGGCATCATTTTAGAGCTTGTCAGGATCTTATGGGATTGAGTTATTTTGATATGTTAAGACACTCTAGAGTAGAGCTCTATTTTATATAGGTTGTGGGATTCTTTAAATTACTCTTGAGCTTGTTAGAACCTTTTGGGGTTGAGAGTTGTTACAACGATGAAACTCTCCTTAGCAGAGTTGAAACTTTGTAAAGGTTTGTGGTGTCCTTTAAACTACATTTTGGAAGAAACAAAGTTTGGAGGTGTGCAAGGAATCTACAATCTGAGTGTGGAATACCCAAAGTGTGGAGCCATGTAACTCTTGTGTTTTATGTAACAAGTGTTTCTTGCAATTTGAAAAACTTATTCATCCCACCCTTCTAAGTTCTTGGTCCTCATAGTAAACTAATTTGGCGACTAGAATATGAACTAGGCTATAAATGGTGATAAAGGTTATAAAAGTTTTGCTAGTTTAAGGCCATGGTTGGCCATCACAAATTTTTCAGTTTTAGGCCATGGTGGGCCCTATGCATTTTGCTAGTTTTAGGCTTTAGTGGGCCATGTGTTTTGCCACTTTTTATTGGATTTTTTTATGTTTTAAAATTTTTATGTGTTTTTAGGATTTAAAGTTTTTATGGTATTTTTCATGTTTTATGTTCTAAAAATAAAAGAGGCATAAAAGGTAAATTATAAATGAAAATAAATCCTAAGCTATATGTAAAGTAAAGTTAAATAATTTAAAACAAAGTAAAGCAAAATGATGCATGAAAATAATATTTAAACTAGACTAAGAAGGCCATAGCAAATGAAGGCTACATGGTTATAGATGTAGGGGGTGAGCAAATTGGGAGAGGGGGGGGGGGGGGGGGGAATACATCAATTGTGCAAGTGAAGTGTTTTCTAATCTTCAAAAGATCAGGAAATGTGTATGATCTATTTTGCACAACCTTTTATTCCCCCCTTTGTTTGCTAATCACATTGAAGGCGAGCTCTTCCCATGGTGCATTTATGGATTCATCATTGTTGGTTTTGACCTCTTGCACTCTATCAGGCTTCTTGACTTTGTGGTTGGAAATAGAAATTTCTTCCTGAAACTCCACTTTGGATCCTTGTTCGATGTCAACATTGTTGACTATCAAAGGAATTAAACTATCACCATGGATAATTATTTCACCTTCCTTCTAAGGTAGGTGAATTTCTTGGTGGATGTGTGAGGAAACAACTTGTAATTAAGCTAGCCAAGGCCTCCCCAGAATGAGATTGAGTCCTAGTATTTCTTCCACCATCAATAAATTGGGCATTCTAGGGAATTATTCCCTTGCCACAAAGTCTAAAGAAATGAAGCCTTTTACAACAACCCAAGATCCATTGAAGGATTTAAGAGTAGAAGTGAAGTATATTGCATGTGCTCTGTTAGGCCTAAATGTTTAATGATGGTATAAGGTATTACGTTGGTTGCTAATCCATCATTAACATGCACCCCATGTACCTTATACTATCCTAACCTTATGGTTATGAAAAGGGGAGCCTTGGTTGTCTTTCCATCCTAGGGATTGGTCTTAACTTCACTATTGTGAAACACTAGTGTTGTTGACTTCATCTCTTCCTTTGGTAAATGTGGTATCATGGATGGACTCTTTACTAGCGAGGATATCCTCTCTAATAGGAATAGAGGTCAACATCTTCACTAATGCTTCATGGTATGTAGTGAAAGTCATTACAAGGTCATATAGGCTAAGGAAGGTATTTTTTTTGTTTTAGTGATTGCTTGACCTATTCCATAGCATTAAGGAAGTCCTTGTCATTATTTAGTGGATTCTCATTTTTTTTGTTCTTGACTTCCTCCTTGTGTTCTAGGATGTGAACTTTATGCTTCAATGATTGTGTTTTGGCCTTTTTTCCCTTTCCTTATGGCTTGGGGTCTTTCCATGGTTAACTAGTTAAAGTGGCTTGAGCATTAGAGCTCATTGGAATGGATGATATGGGAGTGGGCTTCGGTGGACCCATCTCCTTTCATGCCCTGGCCTACCTATTATCCTTGTTCTTAGGATTTGGTGTAGGCTTCTTACTTGTTTGATTGGAGATTTTTTGTTGTTGTTGTTTGGTTGAGAAGAAGCCATTGTGTTGGCCAATATGGAAGGACGTGGTTCTATTGTAATGGTAGGTTTGACTTCAATGGGAGAAGATAATTTAATCACAAAAATCTCTTTGGGAGTTAGGTGATGGTATCCTTACAACAAAAGGGGGCCTTGAGCTAGATGAAGTTGAATGACCCCTGTCATTACAAGAAGGTACTTGAATCACGAATAGATCCCACATAGGTCTAGTATCGTTGTTCACATTGAATGAAACTATAGTGTATGGGTTGTTGTTGGCATTTAATGGATCCTTGTAGACCTACATGAATTGGTTTTGAGGCCTAACTAGGTTAGGGGAATTGAGTATCATCTCATCCTTGTTAATCATCTTCTGTAGGTCATCCTTTAGCATTAGGAAAAATTCGGTATCATGACCTAGCAATTGATGGTAGTGGCAAAAAAAGTCAGGCTTGAAGTACTTAGGTACTAGCAAGTCATCCTTGGTTACAAGAGTGTTGGATTTTTGAAAATTTCACATAGTCTATCATGCCTCTTATAGGAATTCTTGGTCATTTGTTTATATAGCATTCTTCCACTCTTTAATAACTAATCAAGGAGTTTAAATGGTTTTAGTGGTAGCCTAATGTACTTTGACTAGATTTTTTGTTCAAACTTAGGCCTTGTATTAGTTGATGCAAAGGCCCTAGATGTTGATGCTTGGTTATTTGTTATGGGGGCCTTGGTTTGATTTTTTTTAGGTCCTTGTGTGTTGTTTTGTTTTCTTTAGCCACAATGGCCATGACTACATGATTTTATCTCCCCGTCTTGTTATCCTTCCATGTGTGTTGATTCTTATACGCCATGTGGGTGGGATCATGACTAGCCTCAGTAGCATCCTTTATGTCCTTGGTTTGTGAAAACACTTGATTGAGTGATCACAGATCTAAGTAGTAGAGTTTATACTTCATGAAGTCATTAACTACCCCCTGAATATAGTGAGAATGTGAGTCTTAGCTATTGGTTCAAGAATCTTGTTTAGAAGAGAATTCCATTGTTGTATAAACGTTTGTATGGCTCAAGGACTCCTTGATTGATCTTCATTAGTTTATCAAGAGTCCTGTTAGGTCTCAAGTTATAGTTGAAAATGTTAATGAATTATGATATTAAGTCTTCTAGCAAGGATATAGATACTTTTCGTAACACACAGTACCAATCCAAGGTCTTCCCAGTAAAGGACATAGGGAAAATCCACATTATGGTATGTGACTAGCCTTGCAGTAACATACACTTGCAACGAAAAGTTATAAGGTGGGCATTAGATTGCCCTCACCATTGTACTTGGTGAATTGAGGTATGGAGATGTCCAATAGAAGAGTTATATCTAAAATAGAAAGATTGATTAGATCCATTATTTTCCCTATTTGTGTTATCAAAGCTTTAAGCTTCCATAACTCTTTTGTAAGATCCTAGTTCATTTGGAATGCTTGATCTAGGCCTTGGGGCATTCTGGTGGGCTTGGGGATCTATACAAATAGTTGTGGTGTGAGTTAAGAGGTCTATGGCCTCATGATGGGTTGTGACATGGAAGGAAGAGGTAGGATCATCATGGTCATAGGGGGACCAAACAGTGAGAAGGTGCTTGAAGTGGGTATTTGGAGAGTAAAGGATGTATGTAACCCTTGGGTCACTTGGTGTCTCATTATGGGGCCCGCTAGTATCAAGAAAGGTGAGCGATTGTGAAGGCCACTAGTGATGATCATGCAACCCTTGGCTATGTGGAAAAAGGCATAGAGGAACAAAGGGAGGTCGTTTGGGGCACAGAATGTGCATCATGGACCTCTATAACATGTGTTGGTCCAAACATGCTTGGGTAGATGGGAGACAAAGGTTGAGGTACTTGTCCTAGAGAAGTGGTAGAGGAGGCTAAAGTAGGTGTGATAATTTGAGGTGCTGATTGTTAAAAGAGGCTTCCTATGAAGTTTTCTAGTTCAAGATTGGCCTCAAACTCATCTTTCTCTTTGTGTTGGCTTAGTGAATTGAGCTTTTCACTTTATTCATCCATCTTAATCAAATGAGTTAGTATACATGTGTATGTGTTGTTGAGCGGTATTTTGTCATAAGGGAAGGGTATGTACTCCTTGTTTTGATGTGTTAACTCATACTCATGCTTGGCCTTGACCTCCATTCATAGAATGAGTAGGCTAGCTTGGATTTTAACATAAATGAAGTTGTAGTGATCTTTAATTGTGACAAAAAAATTTGGGCTTTGCTCCCTCAATCTAAGTGATTACTTGTGCTCAATTACGACAAGATCTTTTAGGTCATAGACCCTCATAGCATCTTGATTAGATGCCATGTCAATTAGGTTGAGGGGCAAGATAGTTGACTTGTTGAAATACATGTTTGTTAGTTTAAATCTAGTTTAATAAATTCTATACTTAATTAATTAATTTAGGAAAACTTTTAGCAAGTGAAATTATCCATGATGCCAAAAGGTTATGGCTAGAAAATGGTGTGAATTGCAACTACTGGTGCAATTCAGGTTGTAGTGGAAATGTTGTATACTACACTTAGAAAAAAATGTGAAAGTGTTTATGTGTTGGAAGGATCNCGATCTTAGAGAAATGCATAGGTTTTGGAAAAGTAAATGCATAATGTTGGTTTTTCTAGTCCTACACTAGGGTGTTGGAGAGAACTCCTTCCAATAAAATTTCATAGTAGGGAGTTTATGTGAATGTGTAGTAGATTGCTGTATTGCTTAGCCAACTATGTTAGGGTAAATGATGGAAGATGATTTTTCTTGGTAAAACCAAGCTAAGAATACTTCCCCTTAAAGGAGTTGTGCTAGTTTTAAAAAATTAAATGTAAATAGTTTTTTGGGTTTTCCAAGGACTACATTGGAGTTTGGGAAGTGTCTATGTTGTCTCTCTACAAAAGTTCATAGAAAATGGATTTGGGTATTTTGGTGGAGCTACACTAGCCTTTAGCATAACCCAAATGAAGGTTTTAATGGGTAAAATTGTAGGTTCGAGTATTGACTACACTGGCTTTAGAAATTCTAGCAACCATTGTGAAAATAATGTAGAAACCTAAATCACCCACAATAATTATATTGGGTATTGGTTATGGGGAATTGAACACCAATGTTGAGTTTGATGGTAGTTATTTGTAGGTTTTAAAGTTTGGTATGTGGAAAACTTGATTTTGAGAAATGGTTGGAAAAGGTGTGGGCTGAGAATTCAAGTGAAGGCCCTCCTTTCAGCACTAGAAAAACTATACTTGAAATATTTGGTTGTTGGAAAAACAAAAAATCATATGAGTGAAATAGTTTTTGACCTTCAATCCCAAAGGCCTTCAAGAAATAGGATTCAAGGTGCATTGGATAGTCTAGCCAATCACCTAGGGACTTCAATTCTAGTTATCATCAAGTTAGGGTGTAAGAGGAGGATACTCCTAAGAAAACTTTTAGGATATGTTATAGAAAATATTAGTTTTTAGTCATGTGATTTATACTCATCAATATACAAGTAATTTCATGCACATGATAAATAGTGTGCTATGTTATTACTTAGATGAATTTCTCATTTTCTTCATTAATGATATTTTGGTTTACTATAAGGATGAAGAGGGATACAAAGAGTATTTAAGAAAATTATCATAGACTTTAAGAGAATAGGATTTTCATGCTCATTTTTTTAAGTGTGCATTTTAAAGAAAGAGATACAATTTCTTGGTCATGTGATATCAGGAGTAGGAATAGTCATGGATCCTTCCAAGATAGGAGCAATTAAAGATTACTCCATTACAATTATAGTGAATAAAGTTATAAGTTTCTTAAGACTAGCAGGTTATGGAAAAAGACTTGTAGAGGATATCTCAAAAATTGTTGCATCTTTATATAATTTTCTTACAAAGGATAATGTTTTGTCTTAGATAGATTACTTTCAAGATAGATCATTAGAGCCTACAATATATTCTAAATCAATCATAGTTAAACATAAGATAGATAACATGGATAAAGCTTCTAGTAGAATTTGACATCATAGTGTAGTACCATCTAAGCAAAGGTAACAAGATTGCAAATGTTGTAAGTATAGTAGTTTGAAAATCCTATAGTTTTACTATCTTACTTAGTTTGAAGAATAAGATGTTCTCTCAATAGATCTCAAATTCTTAGTGTCAAGTAAATATAGTAACTATTTATATAGAGGACCTAGTGTTCTCTATTGATAGTTCTAGCTTGTTAAGATTTAAAGGTAGAGTGTATGTTCTTGTTGCACTTAAATAGAAGCTACTTGATGAGGTTTATCTAAGTTAGTATCATATGCATCCTTGTAGTGACAAGATATATTAGAACATTAAGAGGTAGTCTTGGTAGCTTGGTATAAAAAGATAAGTCAAAGAGTGCTTGGTATGCTAACTTAAAGTAGAAAATCTTCATCTACACATCATTCTAGTGTGGAAATAGAAAACCATTAGCATGGATTTCTTTACTGGATTACCTCATACTAAAGAAAGATTCTATATTTTTTATCATTGATCTTCTAACCAAATCTTTTTACTTCTTAGCTACAAAATCAATAGCTAATGTAGGAGTAATTTCTCAATTTTTCTTGTTAGAGATTATTAGATTACATGGAATTCTAAATAAGATTTTGTCTAATAGATATTTGAAGTTTTCTTGTAGGTTTTAGCAATCTTTTCTAAAGATTTTGAATAATATGGTGAATGTCAGCTCAACATATCATCCTTAGACAAATGGTCAAATAGAGAAAAAGAATTAGATACTGGAAGATATGTTTCATTATTTTACTTTAGCTACAAAGATAGTTTGGACATAGTTCCTTCATTGGTAGATTTTTCTTACAATAATAGTAGTTAGCCTAGTTTAAAAATAACAGCTTATAAAGTATTGTATGATAGATCTTATCATACATCTCTTTGTTTTGATACTATAGAGGACTAATAGAAGACTAGGATAGATATCATTGACAAGGTTATAGAGTAGATCATGATTTTCAAAGACAGAATTCAATAAACTTAAGATAGATTCAAAAAGTATACTAATAATAGGTGAAAAAATTTAGTGTTCAACATTAAAGATCAAGTTTTTTTGCAAAGTTACATCTTTGAAAGGGATTATGAGATTTGGTAGAAGAGGAAAGTTAGCATTTTACTACATTGGTTTCTTTTAAATTTTATGAAAAGTTAGAGTAGTTATATATCAGCTTGAATTTTTGCAATAGTTATAGTAAATTCATGATGAGTTTTACATTTTCATATTGAGGAAGTATGTTCTAGATCCACGTTACAAGATAGTTTGCAAGTTGTGCAGCTTGAATCTAATCCAATTTTAAGGATTGATCAATTAATATTATAGAAAAGATGAAGACATGATTATGAAGTGAAGTTATTCTCATGATAAAATTTATTTAGAAAAAGCATGAAGCTTAAGAAGCAATATGGGAAGTGGAGAAAGATCTATAAACATCTCACCATGAGATCTTTCAAGAGGAAGATTCTTAAGTAGGGGAGAGTGTAACATCCCTACCCTAGATACACCTTACTCCTTGTTATGCTTGTGATTTGTACCCTTGATGTCTTATGTTTAAAACATTTTTCTAATTTGACTATGCTTGTATTTTGTATTGGTTGAGCTATGTTCTTTGTAATTATCTTTTTATATCCTTTTGATATTTTTAATGTAATATCATTTATTTTAATTTTAGTATTTTAATTTTATTAATTTAGTATATGTTTACTAACCCCTTTATTGGAGTTTTGCATAAGCAAGTCTCAAGTACTGGATGAACCATTAGCACATGGGATATTATATTGATTTTGTGTTATAATTTTCTTGGACTATGTATTTGCTAGTAAAACTATTTTTTTGTAAAGAAATATATTTTTATTTTTATATTTTAAAATTTTTTTGCTCTGTTCTAGAGAGTCTCATGCTATTATCTTGGTTAAATATTCTTGGATCTTTGACCATGTTATTAGAATTGGTCATAGACATAGCCATTAGCTAACCCAAAGGAGGTGACCTAGAAGGCGAGTGTTAGATGCAAGACTATGTTAGTATATTATTTCTATTAATTTTAGAGATTAAGATTAGTTGTATTTCTTTTTAATTTTGGTTTTCTCATTAGGATTATCCATTTTCTCCAACCATTCCATACCCTTGTAAGCATAAATACCAACCAATCATTTCATTAGAAATTATCTATTTTCATTATTGATATTTGGAAGATAGAACTAAAGAGGAAGACCCTCTCAGCTTGGAGAGAAGCTAGATTTAGATCTACACTGTCATTTAGGACCATGGTAAGTGCTTCACTTTAGATCTTATTTTAGGATTTTCATAGATCCCATACTTGATCTTTAATTTTAAATAGGGCTTGAAACTTATTTGGGAGATTTGAGCCATGTAAAGGTTTCTAACTATAGTACTGTTAATTAGGCAAGTAAAATTTTGTACTTTTCTATCTTTTTAAATTTTAATGCTTTGGTAAAGTGTGTATTCATTTTATTCAATACTAATTTATTCAAAAACTATTGATTGCATGTTAAATTAGGTTATTCTATGCACATTTTATAAGATTTAAACCTTTTTATGATGATTATTCTTATTCTCGAAACATTAAAAATGTTTTCACATTTTTTAGATTTATTTGATTTCATTTCAGTTTTTCCAAATATTTGGACCTTATAATCTAGATTTTGAGCCCTAATTTTCATTTTTTACACCTAAGAATGCTCTAGAACATAATGACCCAAAAGATAAAAATCCTAAACTTACTAGCTTGAATTGCAGCTTCTCAATTTATTGTGATCGTATTGTGGGGTCATAAGAAAGGTCACAACAAATTTAAATATCATAGTTTGACATCTCATATCAATTTGAACAACTTTTATGAAAGTAACCTTTATTTATCAAATCTCAAGAGTTATGAAAATAATAAAAATATAGCTTTCCAGAAAACCTAAAAGTTTAACAATAGTAATAGGTCATATTTTTAGAACTTTAAGAGTTTAAAATAACCTTTATAATCTTAGATTTACTTTGCTAATTTTTAAGTAATTTTTAGTCATCCTTTCTAAACCTATATTTTTAGCTAGAGCAATCTTCGATTCTTGCTTACTAGTAATCTCTTTTTACTTAGATCCTTTGTTTGCTTTTTTAAGAAATTTAGATACATTTCCCCACCACACAAGGTTTGTGTGTGTATTTGGACATTAGGTTAGTAATGCTTATGTGAGTTGCATTTGTTTGTGAGTATTCTAACATTTTTATCATACTTACACATGTCATATTTTTCTATAAATATCATTCATTTAGCTTTAATTTTGGTTTGGATTTTTTGAATGATGATGGAACCTTTTAGATATTTTGTTATTTTCATAAACTTTGGAATTTGATCATTGTATTATTTTTGGCATGTTTGTATATTTTCTGCTAACTTGTTGCATGCAACTACACTTGTTCATGACTATCCACCTACCTAATTTCTATTTCCAAAACACATAAGTATTTATATTTTTTTCCCTACCCAATCTTAGGACTAATTTTTTTTCTCATGTTTTTTTGCCTTTCAAGTGATTCAGTTAATTGTAAGGAAGAAAATTTAGGAGAAGGAGTTGATGCTTAGAATATTTCTTTTTATTCATTGTAGTTTTACGTTTTAAGTTACCCCTTTATATGTTTTCTTCTAAGTTATGATTTCTAGCTAGATTTTGGCATAATTATTGCCTACAAGTTGGTTGTTAGGATTGGTATTGACATGCACTTGATGTAGACCTACCTTTGTCATGAATATTTAGATATGCAATGTTGGATATTTTTATGTAGTTTTTATAATATGGTTTTATTATAATAGAGGAAAATTCCTTTTTATGTTTTTTAATCTTAATATTTTTATAATTCTTTTGCTACTTTTATAATATCTTACTATTATTATTTTTGGCTTGTACATTAGTAAATAGGTTAGGTTTCCTACACATGGGAATACTATTATTATATTTGATACTTTTCTTTTCCTAAACATTTTTTTTCCTTATGCACCTATTTTATGGATGCTTAATGCTTTTCCTATCATATTTTTCTTGGCATCCTCCAATTTTTCTTAAGTTGTAGTTTTATGTTATCTATATGTTTTAATTTTGTTTACATAATATCTTTCTAGCCTAAGCTTGGCTAGCGAGGTGTTATAAGTTGGTATTAAAGATGAAGGTTTTACAAGTATTCTATGATTTATGGTGTAGGGATGCCATCAAGAAGATCAAGAGAGGTCCTAAATAGGATAAACCCTAATCAATCGAGTAGGAAGGTCTCTCAAAATCACTTAACGCATGAGATGTTACTTTATTTAAGGAGCTAAAATCGCTCCAATACAACTGATGGTGGACAACATCCAGATAACTCAACCACTGGTGGTATAAGTTCCATTAAGCAAGTAGTTATGAAATGGTTTAGGAGATTGAAAGATCTTACATTTGATGAAGCTGAAGATATTGTAGTAGCTTTGGAATTATTACAAGAAGTGGAAGAAGCATTTTAGTGCATAGGTTATGCTTTGGTACAATAAACTTATTTAGCAATCCATTAACTCAATGGTATAGCTAACCATTGATGAAAAATAACTAGAGTTACTAGAGAATGAAGGAATGTGCAGGTAGAATGGATAGATTTTGTTAGAGATTTCAAAGAAAGGTATATATTCAAGAAGTTTAGAAGAATCAAGGCCAATGAATTATCCACCTTGGAGCAAGATCATCTTATTGTTTTTGAGTACGATGTAAAGTTTATGTAGTTAATGTAATTTGATACCCATTTGCAAGATGATGAGAAAAAGATAATCAATCATTTTGCTAATGAATGGAATGAACCTATGAATATGGGATTGATGCTTATTAGATTAATTGAGTATGAATCAACTTATACTAATTCTCTTGTCATAGAACAAAGAATAGGTGAAAAAGATAAAGAAAAAAGACCATGGTAATAGGAGAACTTAACCTAGATTTCAAGAAAGCTAGGTTATCTATGAGAAGCAAGCCTTTCAACCTTATGGCTAGGTATCATGCTTGTGGACCAACTAGACATCACAAGCATGAGTGTCCAAATTGTCATTCATGTAGTAAACCTAGATATAAATAGTAAGAGTGCTCCAATAGAGTAGCTAGAAATAAGATTGATGGGACAACCAATCCATAGAATAGGAAGAGTTATTAGAATAGAGATTTAGAATACATAGGAAGAGTCTATGCCTTAACAAATCAAGCCATGTATAAGAAACCCAACACTATCATGGATACAACAAATAATATTGGTGGAACATATTTCTTGATCTTGTTTAATCCTAAAGCTAGTTATTTTTATACGGATCCTAGAGTTATTACCCAATTGCAACTTAACCTTAAAATCATGTATTTATCCCTAGTGATTGAAACCACATGTTTTCTTTGTATAATTGTTTTTGAGATGTTACCCTTAAATAGAGTGATAATACAACATAATAGATGGTATGGTGATTCAATGATAATGAAAATTTGAGAGCAAGATGTAATTCTTGGAATGGATTGGTTGGGTATGTATATAAAATGCTTAGATTGTAGAAATAAGACTCTCATATTTCTATCCAGAAGTGAAAAATAAGTTACAATCGAGTAAGAGATAAATTAAGCTTTAACATTTACTCAAGTAAGTTCATATTTACTACATGGTCTTAGTGCATGATGAACCTAAGCAAGATATAAAGAAAACTATAGTAATTTAAGAGTTCTTGAATTTTTTAAAGAAAGAACTACCTCTAGTGATCCCTCATAGAGAGATTAAGTTTGAGATTACACTCAACTATAAAAATTAGGTGAATTCCAAGGCACCTCATAGGATGTCTCATGTGGATCTAGCAAAAGTTAAGATGTAGATTCTACAATTTATGAACAAAGATATGATTCAACCAAGTGTTTTACATTGGGATATAATAGTTCTCTTAATTAAAAAGAAGGATGACAACTTAAGGTTCTACATTAATCACAAGTAATTAAAAGAGGTGATAGTTATTAATGAGTCATGGTTTGTCAGGCCTAGTTATCAGAGCCCTGATACAAGATATGGTCTGTCAGGTCTAGTTATCGAAGCCACGATATCACATCAGCCGCAATAACACGTACGTGATATCGCATCCACTACCGTGTTATCGTAGCCTACCTCAATTTCTATAAATAAGAGGCTACTTTCCTTGTTCAAGTAAGTCAGTTTTTGAGTTAAGTTTGATTTTAGTTTTTGCTTTTCTTCTCAACCCTTTTCCTCCCAGTGTATGCTCACAGTGTGGTGAATGTAATTGTACGGCATCCTTTATTCGAGTGTGACGTACTTGGACACGCACATGACTAGAAATAAAGATCGAGATTACTTCATCATTGCAGCATTCACTTAGCTTAATTATTTAATTAATTTTTATTTACTACTTTCCTAGTTAATCTCTTCTCACCCTTAAACTCATGTTAAAATGCGGAATGAGTACGAATTGATTACGAGCAGTTAAGTGTGACTACTTGGTATCCCAATAGCGTACCTAGGATCTACGCTTGGTAATCCCAGTGGTAGTCGTGCATGAAGTCCAAGGTGTGTACATATAATCAAGGAATGGATGCTCATCGCAATTAGGCTAGATTAGACTTTCTTACCCTTTCCCTCCTAGCTTAGCTTAGTTAATATTACTTTTCATTACCTTCAAGAGTAGCGTTAGAATTAGGAACACATCATACACCTCACTCTGGACTAAACCATACATGACAAAGCTAATACTAGTCCAAGTGGGAAGACAACAAACTGTGACCTAAGGCTAACTGTCTAGATGCCACAACTAATCCATCTACAGAGTTCGACTGGATCACGTGTGTAATGCTCGTATTCGTATGGTTGAGTGTAGGGGTACCTCGCCACTCATCATTGGCACCGTTGCTAGGGACGGTGCTAGTTATCTAGATTAGTTCTATTATACAAGGTCATTGTACAGGACTTAATGATATATCTTTTATGAAACAAAAATAATAATTATTAAAAGTCACATATAAATTCACACACAATTTTTCAACCATGCCTCTCCTACAAGACTATAATAATGCCACACCTAGTGAGGAAGTTCATTGGAGAACCAATGAACTATATGACAATGAAGATTGGAGTATGCAACCCGAGGTGGGGGTTTCTTATAAACATAAACAAAAGCAACGTCATCCCAATGCATGAAAGCATAACTTACCCGATGATGATGAACCCCTACTAGCCACTACAACCTGAATGCAAATACAAGAGGTTATTCGAATCTCCCGTAGGCATCGTAAAGAGAGCTGTCTACCTAGGCTCGATTTAAGAAACTTCCCTAATTTTTGAAGAGTCTATGACTTAGATCCACATCAACATTTACAAGCCTTCTACAATGCTTGTATGTGGAACAACATTGATAATGGTTGGAAAAAAGTTAAGCTCTTTCCCATGACACTCATTGGCCAAGCAAAAGTATGGTATAGATCGTTAAAACCAAATTCAATACGACGTTGGCCAACAATGGTAGAACTCTTTAACACAAAATATCATACCTACGCAAGAGTGTCAGCCTTGAGGAAACAAATCCAAGAGTGGAAAAAAGCAAAACATGAACCCTTAGACATGGCCTTAGAAAGATATTATGCATTGTTAAACAACTGTCAAGGCCATGGGTTCTCTGAGGAAAGGCTAACGTACCATATCATTGATGGGCTTCGTGATGCAACAAGAGAAACCCTAGGGATGTATGCCCAAGTTCAACTATATGATCTACGAACCCATCAAGTCCAAGATCTTATTAAGTGGGTAGTAAAAGAAGAAGGAGAAATGGCTAGATCGGAGAGTATTGAAAAACATCAATAGGACCAAAATCTCAACTTAAAAAAGGTCCATAATCATAAAAAGGAGAAATCAACCAATCTCAAGGAGAAAGAACCATCTTTGCCAGTACAACAATCATTAGAAGAAGTTGAGGCAAAGATCAATAAGATGTTGGAATGGATGTATTAAAAGTGTGGAGAATATATTGATATTATTGGAGATAGAGTTTTGACAACTTGAGAAGTAGGACAAAGTATCAGTAGAAAATTAGAAAAAAGGAATAAGGAAAATAAGAGCTCAACTGCCAATCATACATATGAATGCAACATTTTCCTGTACGATCACCCCAAGGGGTAATGCCCAATCTTGTTACATTTATATGAGCATTTGTGAAACACGTTACATCCAGAGTTCGTACAGAGATACTGTGTTCAATCACAGTGGCAACAATCCCAGTCATGGGGGAAGCCACCCCTAAACTGGAGACACCCTTCGTACCAGCCGAACCTAAATACTTATCTAGTCCAATACCCTATTTCTCCAATTGGGCCAACATACTTTATCTCGCCACATTATCATTCTCATCAATACTATCAGCCCATACCTTCAACGCAACCACCACCTTGTGCATCCTACACTTCTCCTTAGTTTCAACATTCTCATCCTTTTCCTCCTTCTGCATCGCCACCAACTATTCCTAAAGTGTTTGCACCACAGCAACAACCTCGGAATGTTACTTGTGCTACTACTGTTAACAATAATGGTGAGAGGCCTCCTCAACATCGAAGGCATCCCTTCTTTAAGCATGACCATAAGAAGGGCAACACAATTCCAAGGCCACTACATCGTCCAACTCAGCACAAGCCCAACACTGTGGTGCACCCTTATCTTCGAACCCAACGCCTCATGTCACTTCATCAAGGCCACCAATTAACACTAAAACAACCATACGACCTAATGAACATAGCCATGGAAGGCAACACCCTGATCCTTGCATACCATCTGATGGTCTCAATCATCATAGTGGGTCAACTTGTTATCTGAAAACTACATCTTATAAAGTGCCCCACTATGCTTATTATAATCAAGTGTGTGAACCCCAATGGGGTAGGTATGACCAAGTTCCAATATTTTCAACATGCAAGGATCCTCTTCTTTCAACTATTAATCCTCACCATGATCAATCATTTAATTATGGGGGATATCCCCCATTCTAGTAACAAGCA
>MNCI01004839.1:4305-18899 GCA_015680685.1 Gnetum montanum
AAAGCCTTAAGAGCGTTTTAGTAGTGAATTTTATTATTGTGCAATGTATGAGAACTACTATTGAGATTTTTGTAAGAGAGCCTCTACGTGTAGTTAAGCCGTTGAACGATTCAATAGTCAAGAGGGTTCAGAAAATCTTTGGTATTTTGATGGGACCAGAATAGCTTCGTTTATCTTTAAAGTGAATATCCATGGTATTTCAATCAGAAATTGTCAAGTCTTTGAAGGTTCTATTGAATGCAATTGTTGACATCCATTATCTAGCCAAAATGGAGTCTCGTACATGATAGTTTATGCAGCAATTTTTTGGGTAGCATAGTAGGATTTTCTTGAAGAAATTGCTTATTTTAGCCTTGGAAGTTTGAACAATTCATAGTTATTGAATTTGGAATAGCTTTATTGCAAAGTGTTTACTCGTATCATTTTACCTTGTTTAAACATTCGAGGTCTTAACACAAATCTACTTTTTTTTCTGTCTATTTCCATTGAATCTTGCTCTATTTCCAGTTTTCTTGTGGAACTATTTCTTTCTCTGGGGAAAATTAGAAGTAGATTCGGAGAGTTGTGCTCAAATTTTTTTGCAAAATTTTATTTGTTACAAGTAGGTATTATAAGGACCGTGTAGACTACGCAATTGAACAAAATAGGAACTTTCAACAACTCACAATACTTGGCAAAGTTGGCTGAATCTCTTTAAGATAAGTCATTTGTAGTTTACACATAATGCAATTGTTTCATATTTCACAACCACACGCTGCAATAGCACAAACACATACTCACATTAACTACTGAGTTTATTTGGAGGTATCTGGACCTTGGTGTTGCTAGAGACTAGCAAGCACCTAAATCCTGTTCAAGGACACTCGTTGGCGGTCACATCCCAAGCGGTCGCCAACAGAAACGTATCATATTATTAGATCTTTTGGTTATGTGAACTTGTCAAATGATGTTTTCAATCACACCACCATCAATGTTTTCCCTAGTGCTAAACCTATCTTCAAATTTTCACATAGGATACCTCCTATCAAGTCAGCAAAACTAAAGATTTAACTTTAGGAATTTCTTTACAAGGTCCTAATTCATCTTACTATATGTCCTTTAGGTGCTCCTAATTTATTTGTTAAGTAGTAGGATGGTATCATGCAAATGTACATCAACTATGGATAATTAAATTGGATTATAGTGAAGAATAAGTATTCCTTTCCATGGATAAACAATTTTTTGACTATTTGATAGAAGCTTGAGTGTTTTTTAATGTAGATCCAAAGTCATGGTATCACTAGGTTCACATTAGAAAAAAGGATGTTTCTAAGATAGCCTTTAGGTTATAGTACAAGAATTATAAGTTCTTAATTTTACCATTTGGACTTTACTAATGCTCTTATAGTCTTCATGCACCTCATGAACAATGTTATGAGATCCTAGCTAGACCAGTTTATTATTGTGTTTATTGATGACATTTTGATATATTCTTCATTAAAGGTGATGAATGAGTAGCATTTGAGGACCATTCTACAAACACTTCGAGAACATTAGTTGTTTGGCCAACCTTCAAAATTTTCTTTTTAGCATTAGAAGATTTAGTTCTTGGAACATGTTTTTTTAAAGGTTGGTATTGTGGTGGATCGCACTAAAATATTAGCTATTTAGGATTGGTCTATTGTTAAGGATGTCAAGAAGATTTACATTTTTCTTGGATTAACATGTTATTATAGGAGATTTCTTAAGACTTCTCCCACATTGGTTCATCCATCAGAAAGTTCTTGTAGAAGGATGTTTGGTTTCTTGTGAGACTCACATTATCAAGCTATTTTTAATGAACTCAAAAGTAGACTAATCTTGAATCATGTTTTAATTTCACTTACTCTAGTCAAACCATTTGATGTTTGTATCGATACATCAAGACAAGGTTATGGGTGTATCCTCATGCAAGAGAACAAAGTGATAGCATACGCCTTCCAATAGCAAAAGCCTCCTGAGACATGCTATCCCATACATACCCTTAAGTTGTAAGTTGTGGTATCTTCCTAGAAGATTTAGCACCACTATCTATTTAGTGAACAATTAACAATTTGAATGGATCACAAGGGATTGTAGTACCTAATGAGTTAGCCTTAGTTCAACCTATGCCAAGGAGGTGGGTTGATTTATTAGCCAACTTCAAGTTTATCATCTAGTATTGAACAACATTATTGTGGATATCTTAAGATATGTAGTTGGCAAGGTCTATAGCTTAGTGATTCAATTGGATATGTTAGATAAGATTCTTTTAGAGTAGTAATATGATTATTAGTGCGAGAAACTTAGGCAGGAAAGTAATCTTTTAATGATAGCTAATGCACTACGATTACTTCATCATAAGGATCAGGTATGTGTACATGACTTCTTGTAGCAATGTCTATTAAAGGAAGCATATCTTAGTAGGCTTCATATGCATCTAAGTAGTGAAAAGTTATATGGGATGCTGAAGAGGCTATATTAATGGCTAGGCATGAAAATGTATCTTGAGAAAATTATGATAAGATATTTAATTTTCCAATAGATAAAACTTGAACATCAACAATAAGATGGCTATTTGTACCCTCACACTATTCTAGAGTATAAGTGAAATGTAATTAGTATAAATTACATTATTGGTTTACCTCATACTAGGTATGAAAATGATGTTATCCTTATTATAGTTAACTCTTTGATGAGGTCAACTCATTTTCTAACTACAAAGACTTCAGCTAGCATAAAAAATATTATGAAGTTGTTCATCTCAAAGATTAATTAGCTACATTGCATTCCTATCAAGATTATCTTGGATCATGATACTAATTTTACTTTTTGATTTTCATGTGCATTTATGAATAGTTTGAACACTAGGTTGAATCTAAGTTCATCCTATCATTTACAAATGGATAGATAGGTTAAGACAATTAACTAAGTATTGGAAGACATACTTCAATCTTGTTCCTTATAGCATTCAAATAGTTGGATATTCTATTATCATTGGTAAAGTGTTCCTATAACAACAACTACTAGGAAAGTCTAAAGACAACATCATATGTGGTCCTGTACAATAGGAATTATAGAACTTTCTTATGTTGGAACTTATTTAGAAACCTACCTAAAAATATAGAAAGTTTAATAGCACTTATTTAGGAGTCTATATTTAGGGACCATCATTTAGAGTGATAGTAAGGTACTTATTTCTTAAGTTAAAGACCTGGGTTTGAGCTTGGGTGTAGCCATTTGAAGAGGTTAGGCTTTCACTTATTTACTAAACCTACTTAGACCCTACTTTGTGGGATGAGCATTAAGTCTCTAGGTGATGATCCTTTTTTTATTTAGGAGTCTGTATTTCTCAAAATACAAATAACCCAACTTTGAAATTTGATATGTCTATTTCAATCTATAATATTTTTTAGGTTGAAGTAGAAACACCTAAAAATATTATGTTATGATTAATTAGTGGCTTTATTTCTTTTTGCTATATAGAATTACATTAAATTTGGTAGCATAGATTGCAAAACTTGTATCTCTTGCCCTGTAATAAATATTGACTTGAAATTTTATTCACATATTCTTGTTTATTTTATCTTTCAAGTTTTTTAAGAATTAGGAGAAAATGATATGGTATCTCTAAGTTATGATTAGTTTACTCTCAATTACCTTTCCTATTGTTATTTTGGATTGATTTAGAAAGTGATGAGCGGCAAGGTACCCTTATGCCCAACCATACAAATCACTAAGGCATTACACGTGATCCAATCAAATTCCATGGACTTATAGTTATCTAATGCACTAGCGCTTCTACAAAGTGAAATGGGCATTGAAAATGTTTGTTGTCTTTCCAACTACACTTGTGAAATTCAAGGGTATGGTTTATGTGTAATTGAGGTATATGGTTTTTATCATTTTGTGTTTTATAGATGTAATCACCTACAACAAGAGAAAAAGGTAAAGTAATTGAAGATCTAACTCATCTACTACCTAGCTAGCTTAACACAAGTAACTACTCCACTTTCTTGAACATATCCTAAACACATATAGCACTGCTAGGCTACCAAATGTTAAGCGTTGCAAGGGTACCAAGTACTATATAAATGCTTGAAGTGGTTGTGCTTACATTCATTAACTACTGAAAATAAATCACTTAATTCAAATACATTAAAGTAACAAGCAAGAAAGTAAAATGCATTAAAGAAAATCTTAATCTATTCTCAGTGCTGCAAGGATTGTCAAAAGATTTCATTGTATTCTCATCACACTGTTATGCTCATGTACATTAGTGCTCAAACAAATAACCATACACACTTAGACTTCTTTGGTAGGCACCTTGAAAATATTCTAACTCTAAGGAAAAGAAATAGCAAAATCATCACTACTTTGACTAAGAATGACCCAAAACCTGACTCAAAAATGGAGCCCAAGCATAGTATTTATAACCTTGGGATATACACCCTCGATGTCGTATACATGATGTTGTAGCTGGACCTTGACGTTGTGTACATGAAGTCATGGCCAACATCAAACACATGTTTATCATACCCCCATGCCTGAATTAAAACTCATTCTCAAGTGAAAAAGAGAAGGAACAAGTTATTTACAAAATATATTGGGTAGGTATGAAATTATTGATTGACATATAGATTGACTCAATTGAAACAACAGAATTTTAGTGCCCAAGTGTATGAAATTATAATTTTCACAACATTGGGTGTTCATGAGAAGAGAAATGAACACCTTGGATAACACTGACATCCAACATCTCTTGGCAGCAGAAGAATGAGAGAGAGAAAAGAGATCCAATAAATGAGCTATCCTTATTGTGTGGTATTGTTGCATCCTTGGTGAAGATAGTCCATCTTCTAGTTCATGCTTTCCATTGCAATCACAATAGAATCACGAATTAGTATGCAATGTGTAACACATAACTGTTAAACGCCTTGTCTTGTTGATGGTTATACTTGGCTAGATTGTGATTGTGGTTGAATGGTTCCTTGAGTAGTGTTAGCAGGAAGGTTGACAATTAAATTTGAAAAAGTTTAATGTAATGAAATATTTGAAGAGGATATAAGAATGCATAACAACAAAAAGGAGAATTCACTAAAAACTATTATGGATATGTGTACAATTGGATGTCATCAATGGGGTAAACAAAATAGATTTGATTGTAAAAATGTCTGAGGGTAAAGAACTTAACTAACCCAACCAAAAGATATGCAAGTGGATCCTTCCCAAAGTAGGCACAAGCCTTTTTGGCCTTTCATAACTTCAAACCAAAGAGTTCGTAGGCTCCATGGATGATTAATGGTTATAGAAGGTTAAGTACAAAAACCTATATCAAACCAGGACATCAAACCAAAACATGAAACTGGCAATGAGATGAGACATGGAAAGTAGAGATGGATGAGAGAGAAAGTGGAATGGAGTTCCTAATTATGGTCACATAAAGTCCCTTGTGGATTTTGTGGTTAAATGACTTAATAGGATCCATCCTTAATTCAAACCAAAACCAACCACATTCAGTGACTTCACATCAACATTCTAAGACCAATCCATCCCCTGAGAGATAAGAGTGCTCCCATAGAATAACCACAATTCTCTATTAGAGAAGAAATAGGAATTGAGTAAGGGCCTTAGTTAGAGGTGAGTAGTCCTATAACTAGTGCTTGTAGACCATTTATTCTGTCTAAGGGATGAGCTTTGAATTTCTGTTGTGTTTTTGTTTTGTTTTGTTTTGTTTTTGTTTTTGATGAGAACCACACCATGCAAGGACGTATGCATTTATTTTGTCTAAGGGGTGTGCTATGAATCCTCATTATTTTTTTAAATGAGAACAACACTATTTAAGGACTTATTCAACTTCTTTTATTGATTGGCATAGAGTAGTAAGAAATTCATGAAAACACGCATGCACCTAGACAAACAGAAAAGCACAAAGAATACTGAATCCCCTGAAAGCCACACCCTACTCAAACCCTTGAATCCTTCCCAATTCTAGAAACTACCAAAGTCATACATTTATTAAAGTGTTTTTATTGAAAAAAAAACTACACGTTTTTGAAACAAGGAAAACCATATAGTTTGTGGATGGGTGGATATTGTGGACTCACTGCCTGTTGCATGAAAAGAACCATGTCCTAATTATCCATAATGAAATTCAAAGTTAGAAACCAAACACCAAAAATCAAATAACAAAAATAGTACATATCACCATCAAGTAACACATTACCATTATGCCTGGCACTTATTAACAAAAAGTTAGAAAACCACACTAAATAAGAGAAAATATAAAAGAAAGTGTAAAATATTCAAGAAATAGAAAATGTACTAACGATGATGTAGAAAAAAAATTAGCAAAGATTAATGATATAAAAAAAAGATGTAAATTTAAAAATGTATAAAACAAAAAGGTTGAAAAACTGAGCTACTAGTATGGTTAACATGGGTGGCCATCTCCCCCACAACTAAGTTGAAAGGAGGAAATTCAAAATATAGAGCATGGTTGTCCAGCTAATGAGGTGCTTATTGTATTGGATGGTATATAATCATGGAAAGGTTTAATTTGTTGGATGTTGATCAGTTGTTTTTTTGTTTAGCCTCTCAGGTTTATAGATCATCATGGCCCTAGAAGGGAAAGTCTCATNCAGGTTTATAGATCATCATGGCCCTAGAAGGGAAAGTCTCATAAATGATGTAAGGTCCTTCCCACAACATTTGAAACTTAGTTTGTTGAGGTAGGTGTGTGGGGTTCCAGTAGAGAACCTTTTCTCCTTGTTGAAATTTGACTTTTCTAATTTTTAGGTCATTACGCTTTTTGTTATAGGCCTTGTGCAACTCATTAGATAATAAGGCTACTAATTGATTTTCGTTTAGCAAGTTGAGATTCATTAGTCTTTCTTTTTGGGATAGACTCAAGTTAAGTCCAAGGTCACAAGCCATTGAAAGTGTATAGAGTTTAGATTGAATAGGAAGTGTTGGTATTTTTCCATACATAAGCTCATAGGGAGAGTAACATATAGCAAGTTTCCAAGTTGAGCAATAGGCACAAAAGGCATCGTTGAGTTTTGTGCTCCAGTCCTTCTTATACTTGCTAATAGTTCTTGTTATTATCCTTGTGAGTTCCTTATTAGTAACCTTAGTTTGACTGTTAGCTTGGGGATGGTAGGGTGCTATGAGTTTATGTTCAACCCCTAAGAATTTCATGAGTTTCCAAAAAGTAGTGCTTATAAAGTGAGTTTCATTATCAGAAATGAATACACATGGTGCACCAAACCTGTTTACAATGTTTTGTTGTACAAACCAAGTAGCAGTAGAGGATGTACAGTTAATGATGACTGCTACTTCTGCCCATTTCAGGAAATAGTCAACAATGACTATGATGTATGCCTTTCTATTTAACATGGGTGTGATAGGACCCATGAAGTCAATGCCCTAGATGTCGAGGGGTTCTAGTGGTTAAATAAATTGTTGAGGTTCCTCCATTTGAGTAGTTATTCCACCATCTTATTGGCATTGTTCACAAGAGTGGATGTAATGGTGAGCATCCTTGAAGAGTGTTGGCCAATAGTACCTTACCATTAGGGTTTGAATAGCCATGTATCTCCTAGTATAGTGTCCTCCACAAGGACCTTCATGAGCATCTTGGAGAACATGTAGTTGATTAGTATCAAGGACACACCAATGAACCAGGCCATTGGCACACACCTTCTAGAGATGTCCATTGATCTCCATGAAGTGCTTTACTTGGTGAAGAAACTGCTGTTTCTTCTAGTGGTCCAACCCTTCTGGCATCTCCTAAGTGAAAAGGTAGATGAGAATGTTATCATACCATTTTGGCTTATTAGGCATTTGTTCTGTTTTAGCACCAACAAAGAGGAGTTCATTAAGAAACATGTTAGAGAGTGGGCTTTCTTTCTCTTTATCATCCCAACGCAACTGAGACAACTGATCAGTGACCACATTCTCAGTGCCTTTTTGATCTACCATTGTAAGATCGAATTCTTGCAAGATCATAGCCACTGTAAGACATGGGGGCTCATCATTGGCTTGTTCATTAGGAAGTGGATGGCACTATGATCTGTGTACACAAACACCTTGTATCCAAGCACATAATGCCTAAAATTTTCTAGAGCAAATATCATCGCCATCAATTCTTTTTCTGTAGTGGTGTAGTTCAGTTGTGCACCAATAATGCTTTGGCTAGTGTAGTGGATGTAGTACAGACGTTTCTTATCATCTAACTACATCAGCATAGCTCCCAAGGCATAATTTGATGTATCCATCATAATATGAAATGGTCTAGACCAGTTGGGTGCTTGTAGGATTGGAGTTTCTACAAAATTCTCTTTAAGTTGAAATTCTTTCTCACATTCTATAGCCCAAACAAAGGGAGCATATTTCTTTGTCAACAACACCAACAGTTTTGTAATCTTAGAGAAATTCCCTATGAATCGCCAGTAATAGCCAGTATGTCCAAGGAACGACCAAACATCTTTGAAATTTTGTGGTGATGGGTTATTTCTTGGATGACCCTTATTTTTTTAGGGTCTACCTCAATTCTTACTTGTGAGATTCTGTGCCCCAGTACAATGCCCTCCTAGACCATGAGGTAACTCTTCTACCAATTGAGTTGCAAGTTGGTTTCAACACACCATTTTAGCACTTGCTCATGGTAGTCCAAGGCTTGCTCAAATGTAGCTCCATAGGTGGAGAAGTCATCCATAAAGACTTTCATACCACTACTAATCTGTTATTGAGAAATTCTCAAGACCAGGCATTGGAATGTGGTAGGAGCATTTCATAGACTAAACAACATCTTACGATATGCAAAAGTTCCCCAGGGACTTGTGAACATTGTTTTTGCTTGGTCTTTTGGTGTAAATTGAATTTGGTTATAGCTACTATAACGATCTAGAAAATTGTAGTAGCAATGCCCAGATATGGTGTCAAGCACTTGGTTAACAAATGACAATGGAAAATGAGTTTTGAATGTTGCCATATTTAGTAATCTAAAGTTGATGCAAACTCCCCACTTGCCACATTTCTTTGGTACAATCAAAAGGGGGCTAACCCACTCGCTATCTGTAATGGAATAGATGAACCCTACCTTGAGGAGTTGCTCAATTTTTTCTTTGATGATTTGCTTCAATTTGGGATTCAACTTCCTCTATGGCTATTGTTTTGGCTTTATGGCTAGGTCAGTGTAGATGTGATGCTAACATATCCAAGGATCAATCCTTGTGAGTTTAGGATATGACCAAGCAAAATCTATTGACCATTTTTCAACTACGTTCAATAGAATTATTTTTTGTTCTAGAGAAAGCTTTGCATTTATTATAATCAGCTTCCCATTATTCAAAAATACATATTCCATTCCAATTGGTAACATTTTTAGTTCAAGGGGCTCTTATTTGAATTTTTCAGAAATTTCCAACTCTCCCCAGTGAATATCATCATTTCCAGAGATTTGGTGATGAACCTACTCGAGTTCATCCATGCTTGTGACATATGCACATGTTAGGCTCTTAGTTGGTTTCATGCGCATTATGTTGCTTTCTGAATTAGTGGTTAACCATTAGGTGCCCCCTTATTTTGTGGCTGCTACATACAGACACCTTTGAATTTCTGCTTTTGGCACACATTGTTTGCATGTAGAGATAGATGCTTGCTTTATGGCCCATAGTTTCTTCACACAATTGCATCCGCTATCATTGTATGCAATGCATGGAACTCTCTTCTTCTAGATCTTTTTAAGATATCTCAAAGAAAAGATCTTTGATGCCCATTCTTACATCAACGGTGCTTAGCCATGCCCCTCCCATGATGATTGGGAACTCCCTTTTGCAGTTCTTCACTTTGATTACTAGGAAATCGGTAAGATAAGACCACCCATAGATAGTTGTCACAATGTTTTCTACTAGTCCCAATAGAACAGTGATGGACTGGTATACCAATTCTAATCTGATGTTGGTCTTCCTAAGAGGAGGTAGGTTCCAAGTAGTGTACATCTCATGAGAAATCATATTAATATCAAAACCTGAATTAAGAAGAGCCTTTCATGGTTCATTCCTAGCAATCTACAAGTAAATTAAAGGACTTCCAAAATTAGCTAACTTCCTAGAAAGGTTTCCTGCACAGATCCAGTTAGACACAATGTGAGGAAGCATTACGGTATGGATCCTTGGTAGATTTTGGTTTGAAGGATACCTAAAGGAATTTGATATGGAAAAATAGGTAGGAGTAGGGTTTTCAACCACAGGTATAGATGAGGGCTTAAGTGGACTATGGGGTTAAAAGAAAGGTATTTTCTTTGATCAGGCATTTGACCCCTTTGATTGATGATTCAACTGCAAATTAACAACCCCTGTAGCATTGTGTTGTTGTGGTTAAGTAGGTAGTTCACCCTGCATAGGAGGAGCAAGTGGTAGTTATGAAACTAGAGGAGAAGTATGTGTACGAACAAGAGAAGGATAATGGTAAGAGGTGGTATTCCTTCTCTCATGTGGTGAATGAGCTCGATAATAATCTAAAGGGTGGTAGTGACGCAAAAAATTAGAGACGTGATTGGAGGAGCCACATGGAGACATGGGTGGCTAAATGTGGTAATCATATGGATTAGGTTGTTGGTAAGAATATTGTTGCCTAGGTAGTGCTAGCACCCATGATTGTGGTTGCTGCCACTATTGATACTATTCATACAGTTGCGGTGGAGCTCCACTTGGATAATATGGTTGTTGCTAGTGGAACTACCTAAGATTACCTTAAGGATAAGGTAACCTTCTAGATGTTTTCCTTTGTGTAATTCATGGACATAAGGCATACATTCCAAACTCCTATAGATGTGACACAATAGGGCAACATCCCTTAGGATGTTTGTATTGATAGACGTGACACCCACTATCATCATCTAATTTACTATTCACAACTTCTTCGATTGTAGCAATCTTGCCCTTACCTTTGTGATATGCACATTCATCTTCCTTGTGCCTCCTACACTCATGCTCACTAATTTATTCTTTAGACTCTAGTGATTGTGAGGACATATTGGAACCTATTATCCATTGAGTCCCTTAATTGATCAACCTTGGCTGTAAGTTTAGATTGGAATTGTTGGAGTGGTAAGGCTTTCTTATACACCCCCTCATCAAATATGGACTCATCCTTACTATTGTAAAATTGAACCTCTATCTTGCAAATGGAAGGATCTTGGTTACATTCTTTTGCACTTTCTCTTTTTATTAGTTCACCCTCCTCTTTGACGACTTGCTCTATTAATCTTTATATCTAACGAGCAGTTAGTTCTGATAGTCATTATTAGGGATAGACATCAAGGATTTTCCTCATTTCATTACAAATCCTATCTATAATGTGGTGAGGTTGAACCAATTGAGAATAACCATGGCCAGGACATTTATGCATCAAGGCATAGTATCGACCAATGGTAGCATCCAAGGGTTTGTGTGTTCCTTGTTTCCACCCTTGAATTTTCTTCCTTATGTTGGACACTCTAGAGTACGTTTGATACTTATCATTGAACAACTCAAGCATGGTACTCCATTGTCTGATAGATTCTGGCTCTAAGGATTGGTACCAGTTTTTTGCTTCCTTGATGAGTGTCTTGGGGAATAACTTCAATTTCTACCATTCATTCTCTATGTTTTGCAAGGCATATGCATCTTGAAAAACTTGAAGATGATTTTGTGAATTAGAGTTATATCCTCCTTCAAATCGAGGAATGTTTTTCATGTCTAATCATTTAATCCAAGTATCTCTCACATCCCTTGTTGGAATTTTGACTACCTCTATGATGTTAAGCATACTTCAAGTAGTAAATAGAGGATCATTAAGGCCTTGATCATGGTGCCTATGATGCCCTCTACTACCCCTTCATTCTTGGCAATATGCCTCTCTTGAACATCTGCACCCTTGATCTTGTCTATCTCGATGGTTCCTTTGGTTATTTTGGTCTCGTTGGTCATTTCGTTCATTTCGATTACCTCCATCATAATCTTTCCCTCTATGGTTATGGTCAAAGCTAGAAGAAGAAGAAGATGATGAAGGAAAAGAATAAGGAGAACTAGCATCATCATAATTCCTACTTCCATCTCTCTGGTGATCGCAACCATGATCACAATATTTCTTCTTATTTGCATTCCTATCTTGACTTGGCCCTCCAAATTCACCTTTGTCATTAGATCCCTTGTTACTAAAGTCAGGGTTGTGAACTATGGAGGGAAAAATTTGGTTTTGACCTCCATCATCAAAGTCAAAGAGAGGAGTTTCATTGTATGGAAAACCCCTAGAGAAGGGTTCCCCACTAGCTTGTTGATATAACAGGAATGAAGAATCATTAAGTCCTTTTCCTTTCAAAAATTCATAGAATTGTTCTAGCTATCGATCTTATAGACATTGTGCTTAGATGGGATGATAATACCTAGCATCAAAATATTCCACAATATACTCCCCATGGCAGTCTTGAAGATCACATTGTGCAAGAATTTGGTAAATCATTGCTAGAGCAGCACGATCAGGTGGCAACACAATGTTGCCCTCCATGTCACGCCACCGTAGTTGTTCATCCTAGTGTAGGATGAAGGTGAAGTTTAGCACATACTCATAAGGGTGAGTATATATAATTTGATATTGTTGAAGCTTTGGCGAATTAACTTAATCAATCTTGGGTGGAGAAGTGCTCTTTTGAGAAGAAGACATTTTTAGTTAGAAAAATAAAAATCACAGTGTGCTCTAAGAATTTGTCGTAGTAATTGTGAAATAAGATATGACTCTAAGGTTCGTTCCAATGATTTAAATACTTTTCTATAGGTCCTTGATAGTGCATGGAAAAACAAAAAGGTCTCTAGAAATGGTGCCAATGATGAGCAACAAGGTACCCCTACACCCAACCATACGAATCACTAAGGCATTATGCATGATCTGGTCGAATTCTATGAACCTATAGTTATCTAATGGACTAGCTCTTCTAAGAAGTGAAATGGGTGTTCAGAACATTCGTCGAATGTCTTCACAACTACACTTGTGAAATTCAAGAGTATGGTTTAAGTGTAATTGAGATATATGATTTTTATCATTTTGTGTTTTATAAATGTAATCACCTACAACAAGAGTAAAAGGTAAAGTAATTGAAGATTTAACTCATCTACTACCTAGCTAGCCTAACACAAGTAACTGCCCCACTTTCTTGGACATATCCTAAACACATATAGCACTGCTGGGCTACCAAACATTAAGCATTGTTGGGTTACCAAGTACTATATGAATGCTCAAAGTGGTTTTGCTTGCATTGATTAACTGCTGAAAAGAAATTGCTTAATTCAAATGCATTAAAGTAAAGAACAAGAAAGTAAAATGTATTAAAGAAAATATTAATCTATTCTCAATGCTACAAAGATTGTCAAAAGACTTCATTTTATTGCCATCACACTGTTGCACTCAAGTACATCAGTGCTCAAACAAAGAATTGTACACACTTAGACTCCTTCTACAGGCACTTAGAAAATATTCTAACTATGAGGAAAAAAAAAACAGCAAAAGCTTCACTACTTTGACTAAGAATGACCCAAAAAGTGACTCAAAACTAGAGCCCATTTGTAGTATTTATAGCCTTGGGGCATACACCCCGACATCAGATACGCAATGTTGTAGCTAGACCCCGACGTCGCGTACGTGATGTCGTAGCCAACATCAAACACATGTTCATCAAAAAGCATAAATTCATGGCTTTATATCTCTCTCTGTATGATAGCTATCTTTCTAAAATTTTAACATAAACTAGTTAAAAATCATATATTAAATATGAATCATAAATATTTAGCAAATTCAAAGTAATTCTAGAGTTATAATAATTTAACCTACTATTATACATTTAGATTATGATCTAATTCTAGACTAAACTTGGATTAATGAAAGTCTTGATATCCTATGTTAAGATTAAAAGTTTGTTTATCTATAGTCATGATTAGGATATGATATCTTGGTATTATTATTATTTTCCCATTTATTGTTTGTAGTTGATTTAATCCCCTTTTGACTTCATTCTACTTGATTTGTAAAACTGGAATTTTTTGACATGTTGACTTTGGCTTAAGGCCAATTATTAAATCTCTTGGTTGTTTTATGATATGTCAGATTATTGAATCTGTTTATTTTTTTAATATTTCAAATAATGTTTTAGATCTCTTCACCATTAATATTTGATTTTTCATATTAGATTGATTATTAGATGTTTGGATAATGGAGCTAGCACTGAGTTGTGTGATCAGTTGGAGATGGCCTTCCTAGAGATGTTTGGTAATTGACCCCCAACAAAATGCATTAGTGTAACTTTTGTTGTAGGTCCCATCCTAATGAAAGGGTGATTTCATGGCTCATTATTATTTTTGTTTGATTCCTCTAGAACATTATATGTAAGTCTTGGTAGATGCCTCTAGCACCAGTAGTTTGGCAACATATGAAGCAAGTCTTAGAGATGCTTCTTATTTAGTTTGAGTAAATCGATGCATGTTATAGTTTGATATTTGACTTGAATAAAATTTGGCCTTGAAATTTAGAAAATTCCATGAAAAATACCTATTAATTATATA
>MNCI01004839.1:18992-71052 GCA_015680685.1 Gnetum montanum
TAATATATAATAAATAATATTAAATTTGTCCAAACATATAGCACACACTGAAATGAAAAATGTTCCTTGTAACCTCACAATCCTAATGGCACAAATGGCAAATTCATATCTATCATATTTTATTATTTATTCACAAAAATAGGTACATGGCTCAGATATCCAAAAAGTGTACAAGGTCTCTATTTTACTAAAATACAAAATATACAAAAAATATTTCTCAAGCTTAGAAGGTCCATATTGTACAAATTTGATCCACATTTCATCTCATTTTCCTCTTTCAATGATTCCTTGCTTACTCTTGGGATCTCTTTATTGAAATGTAGGAGGGTTAAGAACCCCTTAGGTAAGAAAGGTTATTATATTTCCCTCTTCATGAAGCATAAAGGTTTTAAGCAAAAAGGCTTAGGATATGGGGTATGCAAATATTTCTAATTAAATATTCAAAATTATTCCAAGGTCTAGAAATGCCACAAAATTTCCCAAAAATTCAAAATAATTTCAAAAATCCAAAGAATGTATATTTTATCTAGGCATCTTTGAAGGCTAGATCTTGGTTATCCGCACTACCAACAGGAACCATCCATCAGGTCTTGGAATAACTTCACTACTATCATTGGATTATTCTTAAAAGTATTTTAATATCCAAAAATATCAAAAAAATTTCCAAAAAATCAATGTATATTTTAAGTAGACATCTTTAAAGGCTAAGTCTTAGTTACTCTCACTACCAAAGGGACTCACTATAGCTGTTTGTGAGTGCTTCTACTTTTCTAGTTTCTTTTGATCTTTGGTTATGGCCTTATCATAGATTCCCTTTCTCTTTTTTTTTTGTTGTGTAGTATTTTATTCATATTTTTTCCTTTTTAGGATATTACAAGTTGGTATTAGAGCTAGAGGGTATTATACTACCTTAGTAGATGTGTTGCCTTACCTAGTTCAATGCCACACCTTATGCACTAGCTCATGTGGTGTAGCAACACACCACTTCTACTACAAATCCTAAAATTATAAATACCTAATGGGAAAATTTTATAAGAATGTTGGGGTTTCCAAATTTTCTTTAATGTAAGAGCTTTTTCTTCTTCCTTGGATAAGTATGAAATTTATTTTCTTTGGTGTTTTTGAGTCATCACTTCACTTTGTAGCAAGACTTTATCATAGTTTTGCAATGCTCTCACAACTATAAACTATTTAGTTAATGTAGAGTGAAGTGTTTGTGTGATGAATAAAGCTTATTTTAATTTCCTTAAATTTTCAAACTTTATTTTGTTGAACCTTGATGAGGACTTCTAATTAATGAAATTATTTGCTAAATTTAGAAATTATAATTAATTTAATTTCTTTAAATAGATTACCATAGTTTCATGAAGCTTTATGATGATTTTGCCTTGCCTGAGAAATAAAAAATAGTGTTGGGTCATCATGGATGTGACTAAGAAAATTTTACCACTTTTATGTGTTACTACTAGACCTATTACATAAAGGATTATGGCATGATTTACTTGTGTGTTAGATTTCCATGTAACACCTATATTTTAACGACTTATAATGTGAAGGTGTATTTTATTTCTTTTTTGTATTTAAGTGTTGTGCCTATCCCATAAGGGATTGCAACATATTTTAATTATTACATGTTTCTTTGCTTGTATCATATGTATTATAATATTTTCATTTATGAAATTCAATGATATACACAAATAAACTTTGATATATATGTTCTCATCATCTTCAACACTTACAACTAGTTTGCTATGTGTATTGTTAATAGACCTCTTGTGGTCTCAATAGGGAACCTCTTGACTGAATTCTATATATAATTGCATTGGTTTTCCTTGTCTTTCATGGTACTTCATATGCTTCTCTTTCTTTTAGGGATCATCTATACTTAAAATCAAAATAACAATTGGTTAGTACTTATTTTGTGAAAAATTTCAGCTTAATAGCCAACATTAAATTCATCTTATTTACCTAATTTTCAATCTCTTTTTTTACAACTTAGATAAACTATTATAAAATATTTTAAAAAGCTCTATTATTTCATTAATGACTACTAAATCATAACTTTTGTATGAGTTTATGTATGACTAAAAAAATACAATATTTTATACCCATAGGTTAAGGTTTTAAAAGGTAACCCAATAATTTTCAAGGTTAAATAAATCACATAGTATCTCAAGACATTTTTAATGAAAATATGGGGAAATCTTGGAACCTAAAATAAGTGAAACATAGGTATACCTTCAAATTTACAGAAGTTTATAACTCAATGATACCTAGTAAAATTGAACTTGGGACCTAGGATTACTAGGCTAAGACCCATCCCACTAATCCAACACCTAATTGTTAGAGTTTTCTAATGAAAATGTGATAAATCATTAACAAGATTTATCCAAGTAGGTCCTTCCTATCGGAGACTCCTACCTTATTATTTTTTGAATAACCACCAACTAGGATGTCTATAGATACCCTAGAGATTTAATGTTAATAAAAGGTATGAATGTTCATCAATCATTTTAAATTATCCATCTCATATTATTACATTATTAGAAATAATAATTATATTAGATAAATTAGATAAAATCATGAGAAAGAATGCAACAAAAGAAAGAGAGAGGGATATGAGGTATCCTATGCATGGACACAATATGCCTTATGTATAACATGTTAATAATGAGGTGGCAAAGATACTTGATTTATAAACTACAAGTCATGGGCTCAATTCTGGTTAGTAATGTTGAGTTATAAATTTATAGTTAGACTATCCATATTTGGGTGTACCTATATTACAATTATTTCAGGATTCTAACACCCATTCTTATGTGTAACATGTGATTAATATAAATCATCTTATAGTTCTATTTAGACTTTAAAACCAAGTTATAGATCTTTCCAATGATATTTTATTGTGCTTTTCCTAGAACTACCATCCTAGAATCATTGAAAAAGAAACATAACTATATGATCAGTTCATTAGTTTGTGAAAGGTAAATAACATGAAGCATATTGAATTAGTAGTTAATAAATTGATTATAAATGTATTCTTTGAATATTAGTCAATGGTACATCTTCCTACATGGGTACATGGTGTTCTAGTCATTTGTTAAAACTAGCTAGAAGAGATTTTTCTTGATAAAGATCTACCTTCAAACATGAGTCACATGTCCTTCTAGTGACATATCAAGATCAATTAATTTGTTCATTAATTATTTTTCCAAGTTTAATAGATGTCTATCTTTAGACATGGATTTAGTGCTACCAAGTGGATATATTTTACAAATGTATTTCTTCTTTTACTATAATTATTGTATGGTTGATGTAGTTAAGTGCTACAACATTGAGTCCCAGGATGGTATCATAGAGAATTAAAAAATCCTTCTAATGTGATAGCCTTTTTATCCTTCCTTTTTAAATTTGTTAGAATTAAAAGAAACATATTATACCCATGGTAACAACCTCTTCTTAATGGAATTAAAAGAAACTATAAATAAAGTGCTAATATTAAAATCATAATAAAAAATAAATGAAGACTCAAAAATATAAAAAAAAGTTAAGATAATCAAAATTGAAAGAAATGAAAAGAATTTACGAAAGTCAAAAAACCTTAAGAAATGATAAAATATAAAAATGATATGAAATGGAAGATGGTTCAAATCAAAACTAAAAGATCATAACTTATATTTTCTTCAATTAATATCATCTCTTCCATGACTAAGATTATGAGCAACAATTAATAAGATGGATCATGTACTATCTGGATTATATAGTGTAAGTTTCCTACTTACCATCTTAAAAAATTTATATATATGTTTATTAATTAGTATAGTGTTCATGGTAATCAATTTTTGATTATGTAGATACACATACTTTAATGAATTAGAAAGTGTTTTCATTTTAAATAGCTTAGACATATTTTCTTTTTGATTTTTAATTTTGGTCAAGAGGTCAATTACTAGCCATGTTATCACATCCCCATTCCCAAACAATGTCACTACATAATAAATATGGTGCCTCTTCATGGCAAGTGTTGTAATTATTATAATAAGACCCAAAAGGGGTAAGTTGTAATTAAGACCTAAAAGGACATATTGTAATAATGGACATAGATCTCAAGGTGACCTTTAGGGATTTGACCTAAGGTATTTATACTTTGGGCATTAGAGGTTGTATCATCATGGAGTTGTAGAGCTAGTAAAGATGAGTAACAAGTGCTGGGTGAAGTGGGATAGGAAAAGGACTGGCCATTCCTTTGGTCCTAACCATGGTAGCAGTGTTAGATAGCATCTACAAGATAGATTCTAAAGGAAGATAACCCTAAGGAACAACCAAAACATGACCCACATACATTATTCCATATTAATAAAGCATTTCTTTTCACATCGAAGATTATCCATGTAAATGAAAAGATATCTTTTTAGTGACTTTCATGGATAACAAATCAAATATCTATAGGAGAATTATGAATGTGCATCATATTTAACATGAACCTTATCAACCAACAAGATTCCTTCTTAGAGATTTTTATGGATATCACTAACTAAGAGATTTGATGACACATTAACAAGGTACACCAACTGCATGAAACCCTGAAAAGGAAGGTAACTCTTACCCATCTTCTAGTAATGCTAGAATGCTAATTGATTAAGGTCATTCTTAAGTTCCTTCTAGAAGATGAGTAACCATGGCCTAAGTCAATCTTTTTTTTTTAAGAAATTATTGTCCTAAGCATCTAATTCATGTAACTTGACATTACTCATTCTTACCTAGCCATAATATTGTCTCATCCCTACTTAACCATTAACAATTATTATCATGAGACCTATAGAAAAGCCAGTACTCAGTGGTAATGTTGTGATGTCTTACTTCTCCTTAGTACCTAGGATATAATCATGATGTGAGAGGATAGGCCTACATGACTTGTAAAATTGTAAAGGTATATGTTTTATATTGCATTCAAGGGTTGGTATATCATTCATAATCATCCAAGTCATCTAGAAGTCATAATGTCAATTTGGGAAAATAATCTATTTTGGTCCTTTAAAATCTTGAAAATCTAACTTCATTTTTGAACCCTAAAATCATACCCAAATTGTAGTAATCATAGAGACAATTCCAATGATATAAGTTTTGTCTTGATTAGAGTTATGGTTTTAGAGATATCATCATTAAAAATTTCTCATTATGCATGTTAAAATAAAATAATAATAATAAGTTAAAAAACTTAATGTCAAAATCTTAGGGCATGGAGTCAAACCCATCATTGGTCAAGGTAACTCTTATCCATCTTTTAGTAATGTTAGAATGCTAATAGATTAAGGTCATTCTTAAGTTATTTCTAGGAGATGAGTAACCATGGCCTAAGTCAATCTTGTTTTTCTAGAACCTATTGTCCTAAGCATCTAATTTATGTAACTTAAAATTACTCATTCTTACCTAGCCATAATATTATATCATCCTTAACCGATAACAGTTAATATCTTGAGACTTATAGAAAAGCTAGTACTCAGTGGTAATGTTCTGATGTCTTACTTTTCCATAGTACCTAGGATATAATCATGATGTGAGACGATAGGCCTACATGACTTGCAAAATTGTAAAGGTATATGTGTTGCATTGCGTTCAAAGGTTGGTATATGATTTATAATCATCCAAGTCATCTAGAAGTCATCATGTTAATTTGGAAAAATAAGCTATTTGGTTCCTTTAAAACCTTGAAAATCTAACTTCATTTTTGAACCCTAAAACCATACCCAAATCATAGTACTTGTAGAGATGATTCCAATGATAAAAATTATATCCCAATTAGAGTTATGATTTTAGAGATATCATCATTAAAAGTGTCTCATTATGCATGTTAAAATAAAATAATAATAAATTTTTTTAAAAATTTGATGTCAAAATCTTAGGGCATGGAATCAAACCCCATCACCTAAAGGTTATCAAACCTAAGTCTTAAGCTTCGTTGTACCCTATTTACTATTATTAAACATATCTATTAATATTTATTTAAAGTTAAAAAAATTTTTAAAAATAAAATGAATTAAATTAAATTAAAAATAAAATTTTAAAAAAGTATTTTTGGGGTTTGGTCCTAACCCTAAGGATTAGGACCTAGCTGCTGCTACTGGGTGTGGTGCTGGCATGCCATGATGCTAGCCAACCACATTGCTCAAAAGGCTAGCCTTGTAGCACTCATGCTCACCTCTACTACCTACCACCACTATAACATCACTGTTGTTGCTTATTCACTCCTCGTCGTTTGCCATCCTACCCACCACCACCATATGTGCATTGTGATCTTCATCGCCATCCAATCTCTGCCTACCACTTTGCATGCATTCTTTGTCTAGTGTGCTCCTATGCCTTACTGCCACATCGTCCTACTCCATCTTTTCCACCATGCATCATTCTTCTCTACTTGCCATCACCCATACGTCACTTTCTACTATCATCTCCCTTGCCAACCCTCGCACATTTCTTGTTGCAGTCTTACTTGTACACAACCTATTCTCCAGTGCTATCCTCAGTGTTTTGCACCAATTTTCCCATTGTCATGCATGCCATCCATCGTTGTCTCCTTCACATTTGCCGTTGTCAAAAACCCCACTAGAAATTTCAGCAGTCCATAGACCATGGACACTATTGCCACTGAGATATCCTGCCTTCCCTAGATCATCAATGGACATCATCAACATTGTAAAATCCTACCTTCCCTTATATTAATGGACACCATTGACACCATAAAATCCTACCTTCCTGAAAGTGCGGATGGACATTGTTAGCATTGTAAAATCCTACCTCCCTCAGTAGGTTCAATAATGAAAAAAAATTCAATTAATGGAAAATTTTAAAATTTTCCATTAATTAATAGAAATTCCCAAAAAAAGATGAAAATATAGGAGTAAAATTTAAATATGAAAACATGAAAAAATTTTTGCAAGATAGAATTTGATGAGTTAGAAAGAACTGAGTTAAAAATTCTATAATTAAGCACACTTATCTTGAAGTAGTACTAGGATGGATGACCTTTCGGAAAATCTCATTTTCTATGCACAAATTTTTGCACTTTGGAAGCCATCACTTTTGATTTCAAAAGCCTTTTTCAATAAACAAAGAGATTTTTCCTATAAATTTCAATCTTTTTGATGTAATGAAAAAGTCAAATTTACACCACTGAGCTTCAAAAATTAGTTTTTAATCATTAATCAAATTTGATACTTGAAGACCCTTGGAGACTCATTTTAGCTTAACTTGGATATATGATGTCCATTTCTTACATATGAATAGTGATTTCTAATATTTTTTAGTTTTATGAACTCAATGGTGTGATTAGATTTATCATGCGAATACTCAATAATTTGGTGATATCTTAAGTCATTCCTTAAGAGACCATAACTTAGATAACTAATCATGTCTAATGATTTAATTTCTAGGACCAAGAAATCTAATCTCTTAGACCATCTTAGACTTAAAGATTAAGTGCTTAACCTCTATAAATAGATAGCCTTAGATCACTATCCCCTAATATGTCATTTGTTATACTACTAAAATCAATGTCTTAAGAGGGGTAGAAAGGTCTTCAAGAGTCTAAGTAATATAACTAGTTGTTATTGATTCAAAAAATTGATCAGTTAGTTGGATTTTCAGTTTTTAAATTAGAATGATCATGAAGATGTATACTAATTTAGCCTACAACCAGGTCAAATATTAAAACCATTCAAAGCAATCACATTGAACATCATGGAGAATCATAATCTTGTACCAACAAGGTGTATGATATCCATGAAGAGAAGTAACACAAAAGAAAATTCAAGAACAAGAATGAAAGTTGCAACATATAACATGCTTCCAAGATCCTTAACTAGTAAAAAACATCTACTATGTTCACCATGGACCTTGGATTGGAAAAAGTATTGATAATCACGGATCTTAGCAAAGTTACAAGATTTGGATGCTAACGTCTTATGCTTATAAGAAGTTTTGCCATGGAAATTCCTTGATCAATTCCAACCTAATATGGAAAAGATGGGACATAAAGGTATCACAAGCAAAATGTTTCCTATGGAAGTTCTTCTTTCAAGCTATATAGATTAGCCTATTACAGAAATCACAACATGGATGGTTATGTAATCTTATATAAAGAAGCCAAGCTCAAATTGGTACAATGGTTAAGTGGAAGTTAGAAGATATGATTTTCTAATCCTAGAACTTTAAATCATGGGGAAGAAAGAATGGTCAAGATTTTGGAAAAGCCACATAGCCTTGGCATTAATATTAAGAATCTAGTTAACATACATTTAATTGCCAAATCAACATGTCTAGATATTAGACTTTGTTAAGGAGCCTACTTGATTAAGAAAATAGAGGAAAGTTTAATGATTAAGTTATTCCTAAGCCATATTGATATCAAACCAATATCATTCATCCTCTATGGAGACTTCAATGCAAAAGTTGGAAGTGGTATTTATCAATTTTTATATTATGCAACATCATTTGTTATTTGATGTTGCATATTTGTTATGCAACATTATTTGACATTATTTGTAAAGGAAATAATAAGGAAAATGTAAAAAGAGAAAGAAAGAATGATTTATTGATATGAAATAGAGTATCTAGATCATGCTTTGAGAGTATTCCTTGAGATTTTCTTCCTTTGACATCTATCTCTTAGAGGCAATCTAGCATTCCCATCAAAGTTAGGCCTATAAATGGTTAGAAGGAATGGACAATCCACTTCCTATCCTACTTCACTTGGCTCTTGTGACTTGCCCATACAAACTCTACCACTCCATCCTAGCAAGACCTCTAAGCTTAGGTATAAATGCCTTAGGTCAAACCCCTAAAGGTTATCTTAAGAGACACATTCATTATTACAATGCACCCTTTCTATTATCAAGTACAACTACCCTTTCAGGTCTTGTTACGATAATAATAACACTTGTNAATTATCTTAGAAAATGAGATAAGTATTAAGAAAGCAATATTTAATTNCTTTGGAAATGGGGACGTGACAATCTAACCCCCTTGGGCTTCATTCATCCCTGAACAAGTTGATGTTTACTATCTTTTTCCAGCTCCAATGCTTTTATTATGCTTCCATGCTCCAATAATTTGATTTCTCCTTTGAAATTAAAGTTTTTGCTTGCTTATTCTGAAAATAAAATATATGTGAGAAAAATTTATGGAAAATTAAATATTGCTTTCTTAATACTTATCTCATTTTCTAAGATAATTTCAAGAGGTGAATTAAAGATCTATCAACCATCAATCACTAGTCCTAACCAGGATCACATAAAGTGCAACTCATATCTGATTACCCAAGTGAAGATAGGACAAATCTTTATTCTCAACTTGCATTACTGTAGAAATTTTATTTATCTAATTCAAATATAAATTAAATTATGAAGAAAATAATAAGATTTATCAAATAAAGTAAGGGTGAGATACTTCCTGATCTTGATCAACCTTATGAATTGATGGAAGTAATTGTAATTNTGTACCAAATATAATCCAAGGTCTCAATGAAGAATGTTGTTGATCCATCCTCATTAATCATACTACAGCAATTGGTAAACTATGATTCTTGGTTAGTATTATCCATCAACATCATTTGTTCTTGAGTTCTAGGATCTAATTTATCTACTGAAGATTCAAAATAAGTAGAATATGCACTGACCAATGGAATTTCATGTTGAATTGATGGAAATATTTTCTTCAAATCAAGTTCATCTTCCAAGGATTTCTTTGCGCATCCATATTTTAAGAATTGACAAACACAACTTCCAACTTTTGCATTGAAGTCTACACAAAGAATAAATGGAACAGGATTAGTATATCTTAAGAATAACTTATTCTTCAAAATTTCCTCTATTTTCTTAATCAAGTATGCTCCTTGACATAGTCTAACATCTAAACATGTTGGTTTGGCAATTAAATGTGTGTTAACCAAGCATACACATCTTCCTGATAGATGGACTTTTAGAATCACTAACAAAGCTATGTGATTCTTCCAAAATATTGGCTATTCTTTCTTTCCCATCTCTTGAAGTTATATATTTCAAAAATTATATTTTCTAAACTCCATTCAAATCTTTGTACTAATTCAAACTTAGCTCCTTTATAAAAGATCACACAACCATCGATGTTGTGATTTCTAGAATATGATAATTTGTATGGCTCAAAAGAAGAACTTCCACAAG
The DNA here is from genome assembly GCA_015680685.1 of Gnetum montanum. Classification (NCBI taxonomy): domain Eukaryota; kingdom Viridiplantae; phylum Streptophyta; class Gnetopsida; order Gnetales; family Gnetaceae; genus Gnetum; species Gnetum montanum. The sequence goes on from MNCI01004839.1 coordinate 29,189, forward strand.
AACCTTTTTACTTATAAATACCTCTATATCCCATATTTTCCAAATATATTTGGAATTGATATAGAAATTCCCATGACAATACTTCTTATATGCATAAAAAATTAGCATCCAAATCTTGTAACTCTACTAAAATGTGTGGGTATTGATATTCATGTCAATCCAAGGCCCATGGTGGACATAACAGATGTTGTTTCTCACTCACTAGGGATCTTATAAGCATGTTGTATGTTGCATATTTCATTCTCATTCTTGAATTCTTTGTTGGATCATTACTATTTATGGGTTTCATACACCTTGTTGGAAAGAGATTTTAAGTTTCCATGTTGTTTTACCATATGATTTGGTTATAGGATGAATTGATATACCTATATCTTCTTAACCATTTTTGTTCATCAACTGATTCTCCAACTAATTCTTGTAATACTTAGCTATATTATCTAATATATATCATCTTATTCTTAATAGTATTTCTAATCCCCTTTAAGAACATTGACTCCAACAATGTAACTAATGACATGTCATAAGGATCTTAACGCTATCTACAAAGGTTAACCATTGAATATTAAGGCCCAAAAGGTTAGATTTGTAAGGAAAAATTTATGATATCATTGAATCATTTAATACCTAGATGATAAATCTAACCTTACCATTGAGCTCAAAAGTGTGAAAAATGTTGGAGATGAATATATGTTGAAAAAGGACATCATATGCTCAAGTTATGCTAAGATTAAGCTTTTGAGGGTCTTAAGGCACTATATCAAGCAAGAGGTGAAATCTAATTTTAAAGTTTCCATAGGATAGATTTGATTTCACCATTATGTTTGAAAGGTTGAAATCTAGAGGAATGACTATTCGTTTGTCCAAAAATCCTTTCAAAAGCAAAAGTTATGGCTTCTAGAGATTCAAGACATTTGGCATGAAAATTGAGACTTCCTGAGAGGTCACCCATCCAATACTACTACAAAATGAGCATGCTTAATTATAGAATTTTTATCTCACATACAAATAATGCACCAAATTCTATTTTTGAAAATTATATTCATGCATTTTTAATTTAGATTAACAACTCCACAATAGAAATTTTGAATTTTCCTTTAGTTGATGGAAATTTTAAATTTTTTGTCTTTTGATAGAAATTTCAAATTGTTCTATTTGTTGACACATAATTTTCCATTGTGTGGCAGGAAAATATGATGGCAGAAATGGTCACAGTGGCATCTGGGGCAAAGTGAGCAACATTAGGGGTAGATTGGTGACTAGGGAGGAGGATGCCAACACATGTCGGTGGTGGTGCAATGATATCTTCTTTCTACCATGGTTTGTGGAGGGCCGTTAGCACAGCTAATCTGTAAGGGGGGGGGGAGAAAAAAGAAATGTGGCCTATGTAGGGCCAATGTAGCTTCTTATTTACCTATGTGGCCCTTAAAGGGCTTACATGACCCACAGAGGAACCTACAAAGCCCTCACAAGGGCTTGCATGACCAATGTTGGGTGTAGTTAGCATATACCATGCAAATGGCAGTGCTACACACTAGGTAGGGATTTCAGTGCAAGAGCATGCCAAAATGGTTTGGTATTAGTAGCATCATCGATGCTCATGGCACACTGGAATGGGCCTTTATTGATAGCACCGTCAGTGCTGCAGAGCACCAAAATAGACCATTATGAATGACATTGTCAATGCCGCAGAGCACTGAAATGGACCATTATGAACAATGCCCTTGGTGTCTACAGAGAACTAGAATGGGCTATTATGCACGATGTCATCGGTGTCCACAGAGCACCAAAATGGGTCGTTATCAACTATGTTATCTATGCTCAATAGTCGTTATGGATGGTGTCTTCAGACAACTACAGCAACGTTGGCAAAATATAATAGTGAAGTGCACCATTGCAGGGTGATGCATGATAGTGGCAAAGCATGTGATAGGTAGTGGTAGGGTGCATGGTAGCAAGAGGTAGTCACAATAGGGAAAAGTGGTAGTTCCCATAAGTAGAGCAAAGTGGTGGGTTGATAATAGGCATTAGGGGGATGACGACGAACAGTGTTAAAGGGTGGCAACCCTTGCAATAAGGGCTGCACTGATCTTCAAGGCCAATGTGGCCCCATGCAAGGGTACACTACCCTTTCTACTGGGCATGCATGGCCCTTGCAAGGCTAGCACAACCCCTACAGAGTCAGTGTGGCCCTTGCTAGGTTGATCTTCCTTATTATTATTATTATTATTATTTTGTAAAAGTGGAAGGGCCTAGGTTCAAACCCATGACCTCCTGATTTTCTTCTCTTTCTCTCTTTTTTTAAAACTAAGAATAATTTAATATCTTTTTAATGTATGTATAATGAGAGACTTTAAACATCAATATCTCTTAAACTGTAAGTCTAATTGAGATGAAATTTGTACTATTGGAATCATCTCGATGAGCACTATTCATTAGAAATAATTTTAGGATTCAAAAATGAAGTTTGATTTTCAACATTTTAAAATATCCACCTACCTTATTCTACCAAAAAAACATTACCAAGTTGATATATGGAAGACATGAGGACTTATAAATGACTCTTAAGTTGCTTAGGATAATAAGTTTCACTAAAACAAGATCAATTCAAGTCATGGTTACTAACCTTTTTTGGAGAAACTTAACAATGACCTTAATCAATTAATATTTAAAGTATTAAGATGGGTAAGCGTTACCTAGACTAGTGTATTCTTGTCTTACCAACATCTTTTCCAATTGATGAATTTTGATGAAGCGTAATCAGATCGTCATCATTCAATGATATCCATGAAATAATTTTGTTGGTTGATGATCTAAGATTCTTCCTAGTTCCTGGCTCTATGATTCATCATCATGTTGTAGTCAACCCATGATCCTAAATGACCCTTGTGTTATGGTTTTCTTTGATACCAGTTGTGACATCTTATACTTGGATGTCATAGAAAACATAAAATATACATTATATTAGACATTATGCATAAGAAGACAATATACCAAATGTTAAATATATGTAACATTCAACATTATGTGTAAAGGAAATAATAGGTAAAATGCAGAAAGAGAAAAAAAAAGAATGATTTATTGATATTAAATGGAGTAGCTGGATCATGCTATGATAGTATTCCTTAGGATTTTCTTACTTTGGCATCTATCCCTTAGAATGAATCTAGCATTGCCATCATGATTAGGCCTATAACCAGCCAGAAAGGATGGCTAGCCCACTTCCTGTCCCACTTCACCTAGCTCCTATGACTTGCCTATACCAACTTTGCCACTCCATCTTGGCACGTCCTCTAAGATCAAGTATAAATGCCTTAGGTTAAACTCCTAAAGGTTACCTTAAGAGACACATCCATTATTACAATGCACCCTTTTAGGTCTCAAGTACAACTACACTTTTAGGTCTTATTATGATTACAATAACACTTGTTATGAAGAGGCACCATCTTCATTATGTAGCAACATCATTTGGGAATGGGGACGTGAGACTTCCAAGCTACCAAGTTACTAGAGTTAATTTTTAAAGAAGAAGTTGAGAAGAAGAAATACCAAGCCCTACCATCCTGAACAAGATCATCCGATCATATATCCCTTATGGTGGAACTACAACTACTTTCATTAATTCCCATGGCTGATCGATCATGATCTTAACCTTACTTTTATTTGTAATCTTATTATTTTCTTAATTGCTTAATCTATATTTTAAATTGATAAGTAAAATATCTAAGGTAATGCAAGTTGAGAATAAGGATTTTTCCTACCTTGACTAGGGTAACCAGATACAAGTTGTACTTTTTGTAACCCTTCTTAGGACTAGTGATTAGTGGTTGGTAGACCTTTAATTCACCTCTTATTATTATCTTAGAGAATGAGGTAAGTATTAATAAAATAATATTGAAATTCCCATATATTCTTTTAACTTATATTTATTTGTAAAATAAGCAAGAGAACATTAGGATATTAATGAGTGATGAGTATACCCTATGTCCAACCATATGAATCTCTAACATTCACTCAGCGATTCGATCAAATTTTGAAGACTTTAAGTTTCCAAGTATACTAGTTCTAGGAGGTGAATCTAACCATTGCAATCATTGTTTTTCTTGTTCCAATTGTCAAGAGCAAGTGTATGGTTAAGTGTACCTAAGGCATATGATTTTTATCATATTATCATTTATGAATTAAGTTTCCTAAGAACAAGAATAAAGTATTTAATTATTTAATTAATCTAATAACTAACTAATACTTAACTAATTCTAACATAAGCATCTATTCCCATTTTCTATACACATATTGAACACGTTATAGCACCACTAGGTTACCAAGCATTAATCGTTATTGGGATTACCAAGTGTTAAACATATGCTTGAAGTGGTCATACTTATGATGACTATTTAATTAATTTTAATTAATTACTTAGAAACACTAAAGAAAATTGCATGAATATTAAATGCATAAGGAAACAATTAATCTATTCCAAGTGCTATAAGGTTTGATCAGAAAAGCTCATCTTTATTACTGTTCACAGTAAAGTGCTCAAGTACATTAGTGCTTAAATAAAGATCCATACACTCTTTGACTTCTACTATGGGCTCTCAAAAAATATTCTAATTTTTTGGAAGGAAAAACTACAAGAGCTTCACTACAACTACTAAAATATTTTCATAAATATACTGGGTAGACACACATTTATAGGTAAAAATAGGGGTCAAATCCCACATGATCTTGTCAACAAGGTTACATCAATGGCATCTCATCAACGTGGTCCAACAATGTGACTCATCATACCCCCATGCCTATATGAAAATTCATCCTCATTTTCTTTAAAAATTTTTGGAAATGTATGGGATTATTGACTAACTATAGACACACAAAACAAACACAACAAAAAATGAGTGCCCAAATGTATGGTTTATAATCATTACAAAATCTTGGTGTTTAGGATAACAAAATTGAACACTAGGATAAAAATTGATAACACAACTCCTCAAATAGCTAGAAGATAATGAAGAAAAATTAGACAATCCTAGGTGGTGAAGGCTTTTAAGGTTTCGAAGGACCTCCTCCTACTTTAGGCACACACAGTTATTGAGGCAGTTATTATGGTTTTCTTACTATAGTTGTAACCTTTGGTGGAAGATAGAAGGCATCCAACAATGCCTTCATCTTCTCCTATTTAATCCAAGGATCATTCATGGTCCACAATGCATTACCAATGTGAGCTAGAATAAGGATATTCCATAGATAGGGCATTGTTAGGAACAACTCCTTCACATTGTTAAACTAGGCAATGAACTATTTCCATTCAATGTCAAACGCCTTGAGTGCATTCTGCTACTCTTATTAGTTGTTCATTCTTTTGGCTAGGTTCTTAGTAGTTTATTTTTTGTTAGTGAACTTCACCTTGAGAACCTTGAGTTCTACATTCGCATCCTTAAGCTTTTGCTTGGTCTCCTTATGATGCTTGAGCTTTGCCTCATACAACAAGTACAAGCTGGCCACCCACTTCTCCAATTCTGATCATGCCTTGCCAATAGTCAACATCATTAGGTTTGCATATTTGAGGTTGGCATGCTTCATGTATTCTATCATGTCCTCAATCTACAACTCCTTCATGCAAATTTTAGCCTTGGTGTATGCATTCAACCCTTCAAAGATAGGCTTCTAAACATCACCTCCTTGGTAGAGCTGCTAGAAGCCCTCATTTACTTTTTCCTTTGTTAATTGAATGTGCTTCTCAGTGATTTTTTATTTTTTATTTTGCAATCCCACCTAGTCCCTGTAATGATTCTTCATCCTTTCAAACTTAAGGACCTCATTTTCTCGAGCGACTATCTTGATTGCAGATTTCTGATGCAAGGCATAGACTTCCTTCATCAAGAGGTTTCTATTCTCTGCTACTAACCTTCTCAGTTTTGTGGTTACCCTAGCTAGGTGCTCCTATTAATGGATAAATTTTGACATTTTCTACTTCTATGCATCAACATTTCGCAAGTGATGATTTTCTATGGTCAAGGCCTTATTTTCCTAGTGAGTCTGAACCAAGTCCTTTTAGATGTTGTATGTCATGGCATTGGCCAAGGACTAGTTAAGGACTAATGACTCCTTAGCATTCTTAACCTCTTTGAATCTCACCTGAAGTTGTTGAAAAGCTTCACCTCATGTGATTTCTTTGTTGAGCAATGCAAGATCAGTAACGCGGGCTCTTAATTTAGCAACTACCATAGCAAAGTGTTGATTTTTAGCTTGGGTTGTTTCAAGTTTCTCCTCCATGATGATGCATTTTTCCATTATCTTGAGCACCTCTAATTAGGTTGTAGTGATGCTATCGAGAATGTCAAAGAAATCTAGTATTGGTTGCCCAATTCCCACTGGTTGGTCCAACAATTCCTCATGCTAGGCTATGTTAAGTTTTTTGCTGACGATTCCTATGGATGTCTGCACATCTCTAAGTGCAAAAACATCTAGTATAGATGCTTCAAGTTCATTAAGTTCTTCGAAAAATTTGTCAGCAACCACTTTAGCCAATGTCTCCTACTCATGGTGTTAGATCACTAGGACAGTTTCCCCCTCACCCTCCTCCAAATGCACCAAAAAGGTAGTTGCATTCCCAGAGAGGTTTGAAACTTGTTGTTATTGCAAGAGGGACATCATTACCTCTTGAGTGCTTGGATTTGACCTTGAGGGCATATACATTCATTGGGCTAAGAAAATTGGTGTCCTAGCCTCCATTTAGCTTATGGTTCAATCCACTTCATTAAGGTGGCACAAGGCTAGCCTGTACATAGATGGCTTACCGCCACTCATTCCTACTTACTACTACTACTACTACTACAAGAGCTACTCTTGAATTTTGCACATGTACTAAATGGTAGTTGAGTCTCTGGTTTTGTCTCATGAGTGGGTGTTCGAGGTGGTGGTTGCTACTTCTCTTTCTAGACCACCTTCGTAGGCACCTTGTCTTTCATCATTTCCATCTAAGATGCAATTAGAGCATGTTGAACTATGTCATTCATGTAGTGGGTTATGCCTCCCCTCTTGCATAATTTTCTAATAAGACACAAGATAGATGATCTATGGAAAGTTGATAAGGAATCCACCACTTAAGAGTGGTGCATTCATAAGTGGAGAAAGCTATGATTTTGGTAGGCCTTATCATTGGATTGAGGTGAAAGGCTACAATTTTTAAGTATGCACATTTTGCTATGGTGAGCAAACCAAAATCCATGTAGTCTACTAAATAACACTACTACATCCATTATTTTTTGATGGTTGGATCTATACATTGGAATTTCTACAAGAATGGCCCCAGTTTTAGGCAACCCAAGGGCCTTAGAAATCACTTTCACTAAGTATGACATAGAAATGTCCTTGACTTTGACCATTGAACTAGATTGCTGATTGTTCTAGAAAAGGTATATCTTCCCCATGTACCACTTCTCATTGGAAGTGATGGTGGGCCACATGGGAGAGTTCTACAATTAAGTCTTAACTTTTGGAGGAGCAAACTCCAAGAAGGATCCAAAGTTCAAGTCTTGAAGCATGGATTTCTAAATCTTGTTGAATGCGACTTACTAGAGGGAAACCTCCATCAAGGTAACCTTAAGGTTTGATCTTGGCTCTAGTGCCTCATCTCAGTGAGAATCTTTAGTCACGGTCACTTCTTCAAGAATCTGTCTAATAGATTCCACTTCGGGCTCCTCCTGAAGAGGTCCTATTATGGGGGGTTTCTACTACTTGCTCTTGGGGTTGCTCTTAGCTCCTTCATAGTCTTAGCTTTTTGTCCCTTGGTTGGGACAGTCCTCCATCCTATGAGTGCTTTCCTTTAGGTGTCATTTGTGGTCATAAAAAAACCAAGGATTAGCATGTGATGTGTAACTTTTATCCTTTAGGTACCTTATCTCATTAGGTAGTTTACACTTCGACTAAGTTATGACCATGGTAGATTCATTATTCTAATATTATTTTAATGTTATTTGATTTAGAATGTCACCAAAGTATTTAGGAAGGATTTAACCTTCATAAATTGATGTTTTGATGTTAGTTAAACCTTTGTGGGAGTTAGAAACATTTCAAAAAAAAATTTCTATCAAAAACTCAAGGTTTGTGGCCCCCACAACAAAGAGCTTATTTTTGGTAGCTGCAAGACTAAAGAATGGAGTTAATTGGACAAATAGTTTGGAAGTTATGACTCTTGGAAGGTTCTAGGCGCTAAAAAAGTTAAAATCTTCCCCCTCATTTGAGCAAATGTGTGAAAAATTACTAAGTGTGGCCACATATTTATAGAGTGTTTATGCTACATCGATGGGATTGTGTTGATGGGGTCTTCTCATCTATGTGGCAACTCCATCAACAAGGTCCCATTAATGAAGCCTATAGAGAGAATTTTTCACTTTCAAAAATATGAAAAATAGGAGTTTAAGCATAAAATTGGGGTCCTTGGAGAGCCAGAAAAGCCGTGAACATGATGAAATGCTTAAAGAGTTCTTATATTATGCACAAAATTGGAGTTTTGACTAGGAGAATGAGTTTTATTGGAGAAATGTCATTAAGGAGCACATAGTTGGATGCAACTAATGGGGAATGTGGAATGATTCGATTGCGAAAATGCCTAAGGATAAGGAACTTAACTAACCCAACCAAGAGATATGCAAGTGGATCCTTCCCATAACAAGCTCATGCCCTTTTTGACCTTGCATATCCTCAAACCAAGGAGTCCATGAGCCCTGCAGTTGATTAATGGTTATGGAAAGTTAAGGACCTAATCTAGAAGAAGCTACCTAAGAATTTCAACACATTAAACTAAAGACATTGAACAAGATATGGAAATTAGCAGTGAGGTGAAAAAAATGGAAATTATTAGTGAATGATGAGGAGCGAGTGGAATGGAGTTCTGTCTCATGGTCACATGAAGTCCCTTGTGGATTTTATGGCTAAATGACTTGATAAAGTTCATCCTTACTCCAAATCAAAAATACCCACTTCCAGTGGCTTTGCATTGATATTCTAAGACAAGTCCACCCTCTTGAGACACAAAATACTCCCACAAATCAATCATTGTTCCTTATTGAGAAGAAAAGGGAAGAAGAAAATGAGAAAGGACCTTAGTTAGAGGGGACCTTCAGGCATGGGCAACATGTCTTTCTAGTCCCATAACTAGAGCTTGTAGTCCATTATTTAGTCTAAGGGATGTATTTTGAATTCCCACCATTTTTTTAAATTTTTTATGTTTTTATGGATTTTTGTGGATGGGAACTACACCATGTAAAGACTTGACTTCTTTTTATTGATTGATAGCAGAATGGTAAGAAACCCATGAAAACACTCATGCACTCAAGATTTTGGGTAAGTACAAAGAGCATCAAATTCCCTTAAAGTCACACTGTTATCAATCCATTTAATCTTTGCCAAGTTTGAAAACTACCAAGGTCACAAGTTCATTAAAGTTCTTGTTAAGGAAGGGACATCATATTTTCAAAACAAGCAACACCATAGAATTTTATGGATGGGTGGATGACATGGACTTATTACCTATTCCATGAAAAAGAAACCATGTCTTAGTTATCAATCATCAAAATTCAAAGATAGAATCCAAACATTAGTAGTCAAATAACATTAAGTACAAACTACCATTAGCAAAGAGCTACAACACCACTATGTCTTGTGGAAATAAAGGAAAAAGAAAACAAACATAAGAAAAATTAAACTAAAATAAAGTAAAATAACCAAGAAATTGTAAAATATCCAAGAAAGGTAAAATGTACTAACAATGACATAAAACAAAAAATGTGAAAAAAAAGTGTAAAAACAAAAAGGTGTAAAAACTAAGGAGCCACTTATATGATTAGCATGGATGACCATATTCCCCATGATTGAGTTGAAAGGAGGAGATCCAAAATAGCGAGGGCGTTCATCTGAAAAGGTGTTGCTAGCACAAGCTCTCTTAGGCTCATGGAAAGGCTTTATTTGTTGAATGTTGAATAATAGCCTTTTTTAAGCTCTTAGGTGTGTATATTAACATGTCCCTAAAGGGAAAGGTTTCATAGATGATGTAAAACCCTTTTCATAATGTTTGGGACTTAGTTCATTGTGGCATGTGTGTGGGGTTCAATTGGAGGACCTCATCTCCAAGTTGAAAATTTTCTTTCCTTATTTTAAGGTCATGACATTATTTACTGAATGCCTTGCGCACTTCATTCAAGGATAGGGCCACCAATTGATTCTCATTTAGCATTTTAAGGTTGATTAATCTTTCTTTTTGTGCTAGATTCAAGTTAAGGTTAAGGTCACAGGTTGTTGAAAGTGTATGGAGCTTGGATTATAGGAAGTGTTGGCAATTTTTTGTACATTAGATCATAGGGAGAATAGCCTATAGGAAGCCTCTAGGATGAGCAGTAGGCCCAAAGGGCATTGTTATGCTTTGTTCTCTAGTCTCTCCTATATTTGCTAATTATTCTAGTTGAGATCTTAATGATCTCCCTATTCATAACCTTAGCTTGATCGTTGGCTTGGAGATGGTAAGGTGTTATTAATTTATATTCTACCCCCAAGCGTTGCATGAGCTTTCAAAAGGTGGTACTTGTAAAATTAGTACCATTATAAGAAATCAATGCATTTGGCACCCCAAACCTATTTACAACATTTTTTTGTACAAACTAAGTAGCTGTAGAGGATGTATATTCAGTGACAATTTTTGCTTCTACCCACTTCATATAATAATAAAAAATGACTATGATGTATGCCTTTTCATTTGACATGGATCTGATGGGATCCATGAAATCAATGCCCTAGATGTTAAAGGGTTTTAGTGGTTGGATCCACTACTAAGGTCCCTCCATTTAAGTGGTCATTCCACCATGACATTGATAGCAATCATTAAAGTAGATGAATTAATGAGCATCCCTGAAGAGTGTTGCCCAATAATACCTTGCCATTAGGATCTTAATGGTTGTGCATCTTCCAGCATAGTGGCCCCCACAATCACTCTCATGAGTGTCTTGGAGAATGCACAATTTATCAAGATTAGGGACACACCAATGAACTAGGCCATTGGTGCACACCTTGTAAAGATGTCCATTGATCTCCATGGAATATTTAGCGTAATGAAAAAACTATTCTTTCTTCCTATGGTCCAACTCTTATGGCATCTCTTGAGTAAGAAGATAATTAATGTTGCCATCGTACTAGTTAGGTTTAGTGGGAACTTGTTCATTTATAGCACTAACAAAGAGGAGTTCATCAAGAAATTGATCAAACAATGGGCTCTCCTCCTCTTTGTTGTCCCATCTCAACCAAGATAAGTGGTCAATGATCACATTCTCAACTTCCTTTCTATCTACCATCATGAGATTGAATTCTTGCAAGATCAAAAGCCACTGTATGACACAGGGGCTCACCATCAGTTTGTTCATCAAGAACCAGATTTCACTATGGTCTATGTGCATGAATACCTTGTATTCAAGCACATAGTACCTAAATTTTTTCAAGGCATACATCACCACCATCAATTCTTTCTCTATTATGATGTAGTTCAGGTATGCACCCACAATGCTTTAACTTGCATAGTGGGTGTATTCTGGACATTTATGATCATCCAACTACGTCAGCACAACTCCAAAAACATAATTTGATGCATCCATCATAATGTGGAATGGACTAGACCAATTAGGTACTTATAGAATTGGAGTTTCTACAAGTTTTTGCTTGAGTTTCTAGAATGCCTTCTTACATTCCTTATTCTAGATAAATGGAGCATCTTTCTTTGTCAATTCTACCAATGGTTTACCAATATTACAGAAATTATCTATGATTTTCCAGTAGTAACCAATGTGTCCAAGAAATGACTAGACATCTCTAATAATTTCTAGTGTGTGGGTAATTCCGTGGATGATCCTTACTTTTTTATAGTCCATCTCAATCCCTACTTGTGATATTTTGTGCCCCTAGAAAATGCCCTCCTAGATCATCAAATGGCTCTTTTGCCAATTAAGTGGAAGGTTGGTATCTACACACCTTTTTAGCACTTGCTCAAGGTGGTCTAAGGCTTGCTGAAATGCAACATCGTAGGTGGAGAAGTCATTCATGAAGACTTCCATCTCGCTAATGATTTGTTGTTGAAAGATGCTAAGGATAAGGCATTGGAAGATTCATGAGCATTACACAAATCAAATGGCATATTTCTATATACAAAATTTCCCTAGGGATTCATGAATGTGGTTTTGGCCTAATCCTCCGATGTAATCTCAATTTGGTTAGAGCCACTATAATCATCCAAAAAGCTATAGAAGAAATGCTCAAATATGGTGTCCAGCTCCTGGTTCAAAAATGGAAATAGGAAATGGTCTTTGTAGGTCATCATGTTTAAAAACCTAAAGTTGGTATAGACCTTTCACTTTTCACCTTTCCTTGGCATGATCACAAGTTGACTAACCTACTCACTATTTGCAATGGGATAGATGATGTTTTGCTTTAATTTTAGGTTCAATAGTATAGATGTAGTGCTAACATATCCTAGGATCAGTCCTAGTGAGTTTAGGATATGACCAAGCAAAGGTTATTGGCCATTTGTTAACCACCTTCAATAGCTTCTCTTTCTATTTAAGAGCAATATTTTCATAAATTATCACTCACTTTCCATTGTTTAGAAAGTCATATTTCATGCCAATAGGTAGAGTTTTCAACTCTATGAGCTATTGTTTAAAATTTTTAGGGATTTCTAACTCTCCCTAATTGATGTCATTAGGTTCATCATCAGAGAGTTGGCAATGAACTTGCTCTAGTTCATCCATGCCTTCAACATAGAAACTTATTAAGATCTCAATTGGTTCTATGAAAATTTTTGAGTTGCTATCAAGATCAGTTGTTAGCCACTGGGGGCCTTGTTGTTTTTTGGTTACTGTGTATAAGAACCATTGAATTTCAAACACATCTACACACTTATTACATGTTGTGATGGATGTACTTTTCACAAACCATAGTTTCTGCATGCAGTTGCACCCTGTATCATTGTATGTAATGCATGGGACTCTCTTCTTCTTAATTTTTCTAAATGCATTTTCCTTGGAAATCTCCAATGAAATGTCTCTAATTTCCAACCATACATCAATAGTGCTTACCCAAGCCCTTCCCATGATAATTGGAAAGTCCCCTTTACAATTATAAACATGAGTCACCAAGAAGTCAATAGGGTAGGACCACCCATAGATAGTGATCACAATGTCCTCCATCAATCCCAACAGAATAATGATGGACTGATCTGCCAACTCAAGATGAATGTTGCTTTTCTTAACTGGAGGCAAGTTTCAGACTTTGCACATCTCATGAGAAATCAAATTTACACCAAAACTTGAGTCTAGAAGAGATTTGTAGATCTCATTCCTAGAAATTTGCAAATAGATTAGGGGAATCCTAGGATTAGATCTATTCCTAGAAAGGTGGCTAGCCTTTATCCAATTAGTTACCACATGTGTTAACATGATGGTATACACTTTGGGAGATGTTTGGTTTGAAGGGAACTCGAATGATGTGGATGCAAAGTATGAAGGAGAAGTAGGACTATCAATTATGTAAGTTTGTGAGGGCTTTGTAGGACTATTGGTTTGGAAGAATGGTCTTTTTCAAAATTTGGTTTCTAAACATCTTGGCTAAGGATTTGGTTGTAAGTTAACACCCTTGGTAGCATTACATTGTTATGGCTATGCTAGAATTTTTCCCTACATTGATGCAACAAGTGGTAATTGAGTTGAGAATGGAGGCACATGTGTAGAAGGATGAGGAGGGTAATGAGAAAATGGGGATTTCCTTCTTAGAGATTAGGCTCTGTAGTATTCAAGAGGGTAATAGTGATGCTAGAATGAAGCATGACTAGAATATTCACATAGAGCAATGGGCTACTAAAAATAGTACCCATATGGATCAGGTTGTTAGTAAGTACTATTGCCTTGGTGGTGGCATCCCCCACAACTGTGGGTGTTACCACAAATGGTACTACTCATAAGGTTGTGGTGGAGCTCCACTTAGATAGTAGGCTTGTTGTTGTTGATGGAACTACCTGTGGTTACCTTGAGGATAAGACAACCTTCTAGGCACTTGCCTTCTAGCCAATCTAGGATTTAGAGCATACATCCCAAATTCCTACAAGTTTGACACAATGGGACAACATCCCTTAGGATGTTTGTATTGGCATATTTCACATGGACAATCATCATCTATTTCAAACTACACAATCTCCTCTACTATAGTAGCCTTGCCCTTACCCCTTTGATGCACATGTTTAGCTTCCTTCCTTATCCTCTAATCATAATCAGTACTTTGCTTTTTGGATGCCTCTACTATGTTCAAATTAGGTTGCAACTTTTCATCCAAATAGTCCCACATGTTTTCTATCTTGATCGAAATTTCAAAAATGGATTTTTGAATTGGCAAGGTCTTTCATTGCACCACCTCATCAAGTGGTGTCTCCTCATTGTCATGGAATCAAATTTTCCTTTTTCTGATGGAAGGATCCTAGTTGTACTCCTCCATACTTTTCATTTTCTCAACTCTCCTTCTTCCTTAGCAACCTACTTGATCAACCTTTGAATCTAATGGACCCTTAATTCTAAAAGCCTCTCTTGGGTATACATCCCAATATTTTTCATTTCTATTCAAAACCCATCTATGATATGACAAAGTTTCTCCCTTTGAAAATAACCATGGCTAGGGCATCGGTGCAAAAGAGAATAGTACCTATCCATGGCTACATCCAAGGATTTATGTGTTTCCTATTTTCAACCTTGCATCTTCTTTCTCAAGTTGGGCACTCGGGAGTATGTTTGATACTTTTCATTGAAGAGATCAAGCATTGTTCTCCATCTGTGAATTGATTCCAGCTTCAAGGACTAGTACCAACTTTCAACTTCCTTAATGAGTATCCTTGGGAATAACTTTAACTTCTAGCATTTTTTCTCTACATTATATAAGGTACAGACATCATGAAATGCTTGAAGATGATTCTATGGATATGAGTTGTATCCCCATTCAAACTTGAGGATATTGTTCATATCCAACCACTTGATTCTGCTATCTTTCACATGCCTTGTAGGAATTCTCATTGCCTCTACGATGTTTAGCATGTTTCAAGTTGCAAGCAAAGGATCATCATGGTCATAGCCTCTTTAATGACCATGATGCCCATGATGCCCTTGTCTTCCCCTTCTTTTATGGTCACAGGCATCCCTTGATTACCCATGCCCCTAATCTTGACTATTCTAATAAGCCCTACAATCATCTCTATCCTAGTGGTCATCTCCATCATGGTCACATCCTCTATAGCTTTGATCAGAGCTAGAGGAGGAAGAAGATGATGACAAAGAAGAAGAGGAAGGAGGACTAGCACCATCACAATGCCTACCATCCCCTCTTTTATGGTCATAACCATGATCATCATCATGATGCTTATCCTTGTCCCTATCATGACTCCCACCTTTGGATCCCCCATGATCATGGGACCCATTCTTACTTAAACAAGGATTATTTATAGTGGACTGTAAGTTCTAGTTCAAGCCCCCTTCATTGAAACCAAGGGAAGGAGACTTAGTAAAATGAGAATCTCCATAGAAGGAATCCTTACTATCTTTTTGGCCCAACAGAAATAAGGGATTATTAAACCATTTTTTCTTTGAAGCTTCAATGCCTCTCCTATTATCAATCTCTTTTGCATTATTCTTTAGTGAGATGGTAATCTCGATAGTCATGATCTTGCACAATGTATTCAGCATTGAGGCCCTAGATGTCCAACCTCATAAGAGTTAAGTGCAACATCATAGGAACTAACTGATCAAGCAGCAAAAAATTTTTGCCCTCCATGTTCATCCACCACAACTATTTATCCTAATGTAGGATGAAGGTGAAGTCTAGCACATACTCATCGAGATGAGCATATATGACTCTACATTATTAGGTCACGAGTAGATTTCACCATTCATTCCTTTGTTGATTGGATGTATGCTTGAACCTTAGCGGAGAATCATCCCCATGAGAAGAAGACATATTTAGATTGGAAGAAAATATTAGAATGATTTTAATATTATTATTGTTGTTGAGAATCATTGCTACTTTAAGGTTCATTCCAATGATGTTGAATAATTTTCACTAAGTACTAGATAGCGCACGTAGCTAACTAAAGTCCCTAGCACTGATGCCAATGATGTGCAAAGGGTATATCCTATGCCCAACCATATGAATCACTAGCGTTTACTCAGTGATCTAGTCAAATTTTGAAGACTTTAGGTTTCTAAGTACATTGGTTCTAGGATGTCAATCTAACTATTACAATTGTTATCTTTCTAATTCCACTTGTGAAGTGCAAGTGTATGGTTAAGTGTAATTGAGACATATGATTTTTATCATTTTATCATTGATGAATTAATTCACCTAAGAACAAAAATAAAGTATTTAATTGCTTAATTAATCTAATAACTAGCTAATACTTAACTAATCCTAGCATAAGCATCTGTTCCCACTTTTTGTATACATCCTGAACATGTTATAGTGCCACTCGGTTAGCAAGCATTAATCGCTACTAGAATTACCAAGCGTTAAACATATGCTCAAAGTGGTTGTACTTATGTTTGCTAGTTAATTAATCTTAATTAATTACTTAGAAAAATTAAAGTAAATTTCATGAATATTAAATGCATAAGGAAATAATTAATCTATTTTAAATGCTACAAAGTTTGATAAAAAAAGCTTGTCTTTATTGCCTTTCACACTAAATTTCTTAGGTACATCAATGCTTGAATAAAAATTCATACACTCTTTGACTTCTACTATGGGCACTCAAAAAATATTTTAACTATTGGAAGGAAAAAATGTAAGAGCTTCACTACAACTATTGAAAGATTGCCAAAAATGTGTTGGATAGGTGCACATTTATAGGCGAAAATAGGGGGCCCCATCGATGGGTACACATTAATGGATCAAACCCCACATTGAAGGGATATCATCAAGGAGATCCCATTGACAAGGTCATGTTGATGGTATCCCATCAACGTAGCCCAACAATGCAACTCATCAAATATACAACTTCAAGTCTAAAGGAGAAATCAAAGTATTTGAGCATAGGATCTTAAAAGGAGCATTAGAGTTTCGAAAATATAGAAAATGTGGACTCCTTTGAGGGTGAATGAAACCGAAGCAGGGTAGATTATCACATCCCCATTCTCAAATGGTGTCACTACATAACAAAGATAGTGTCTCTTCATAACAAGTGTTGTAATTATTATAATAAGACCTAAAATGGGAAAGTTTTCTTTAAGATCCAATAGGATGCATTGTAATAAAGGACATATTTCTTGAGGTGATCTTTGGTGGTTTGACCCATGGTATTTATACCTAGGCATTAGAGGTTTTATTTGCATGGAGTTATAGAGCTTGTAAAGATGAGTGAAAGGTGTCAAGTGAAATTTGACAAGAAGAGGAATAGCCATTCCTTCTGGCTAGTGATAGTTCTAACCATGATGGCAATGCTAGATAGGCTCTAAGGAATAGATGTTAAAGGAAGATAACCATAAGGAACAACTAGAGCATGATCTAGATACATTATTTTGCATTAATAAAGCATTTCTTATTAATTTTCTTCTACATTTATTTTTTTATGTATAATGTTGAATGTTACTTATATTTGATGTTTGTCATGCTCTCTTCTTAATGCATAATGTTGAATGTTAGATATATTTGACATTACTATGTTATCTTCTTATGCCTATTATCTCATATAACATATATTTGATTTTTTCCACAACATCTAGGAACAAGATGTCACACCTATCTAAGAGAGTTCTCTTTTTTCATGATAAAATAACTTTATTATTGTAACGGTGAAGAAGATCTCTTTTTCATAGTTTTTATTTTGGTTTTACCATGGTAAATAAATAATTATCATCATAATGTTGGGATAAGAGATGAACCTTTGTACGAGAATTATTATTTATGATAGTCAAACTACTTTATAACCTAGACCCTATCCTTGGAAAATCATTTTTTAATGAATTAATTTTAAGATTTTTTATTTTGAAAAACATAAAAAAAACTTCTTCATAAAATAATAGATATATTTCATAAATATATAGCTAAACTAGTTATCTTTCCATTGCATATATATAGCAATGTTAGATAACTTATTTTGGAATTTTTATTTTTCCCCAATGAATATGTCCTTATGAGTAACAAATTGAAGAATTTCTTATTTTATTTCTTTATCTTATTCCACTCTCCCACTATAGGAATTGATAAGATACTTAAAGGATTCCATGCATATTTTGGACAATTCTGCTTTATTTGCCATTAACCACTAGGCATGTTCTTATTACAGGTGGCAAACATGATGAAATAGAATAATTACTTGCAATAACTACAATATCCATGAGAGCACTAATTAGTAAATAAAGAATGAGATTACACTATGTCCAATTTGAAATTAGAAGACAAAACAATGAGCAACATGAAGATAGAATATGTTAATTGTGTTTATTGCAAGTGATAAAGATTGGGCAAAATGTATTATAATAATATTGTGAAAAAAATTTCTTTAGAAGAAAATTAAAAGACTTTGATCAATCTTTATATGAGCTATTCAAGTTACTAGTATTAGTTTTAGGAAACTATATAGAAGATGTATTCAAGTTACATGAATATTGGACATATTTATTGTACTCAAAATTTATTGCGACTAATGTACTTTACATAACTTTGTATCTAATAGATCCTTTAGGTTTACATAGATGTAATAAAATATCAATATCATTATCAATATATTATTGTGTGGCTAGTACATATGCACATCTCTACACAAACTATTGTTCTTCACATTTGTTACATGCTAGGGTAGTGGTAGAGTTTACATTCTAGATTTTCTACATATAGTTACATCATATTTTTTGTAAATAATGCATGAAACTCTCTTCCTCTCTACTATATCTTGTTTATTTTTCTTGTTAATTTTCAAGGAAATATCTCTAATGTCCAAATTTAAATCAATTTTACTAAATTATAACCTTTCCATAATAATAGAAATGTCATCCTTAATGTCCTTAATATGAATCACTAGTAAATTAGGAGGATACATCCATCCATTAATAGTGGTCTTAATATCTTTCATCAATTCAAGTGGTACTATAATTAATTTTTTTCAAGCTTTAATATAATGTTACTCTTTTTTATTACTAGGTTTCAAATTTTTTACATCTTTAGAAAATTTATATTTACTCCTAAGCCTAAATATAATAGAGCTTTACATGAAGGATGTCTTGTAATCTGCAAATAAACTAGTGGGTTGTTAGGATCCCTTTTTGACATTAAGAACTTACGTTAATCCAATCTATGACTATAGAAGAAAGCATCATTATTTTGATAGTAAGATTGAATACTTTCTATTTTCTTGGTTGGTATTATGATGCATGAAAAGGCACAATAATGTTATTTGATATCATTGGATTTTGAGCTCTTAGTGAATTAGGTGAATAAATATATCTTCCAACAATGGGCATAGACTTAGGTTTTGTTATAAATAAAGGGTGTTTTCTAATTTTACACTTATGACTAGTAGCTTCATTATTCACCTATATATAAACTATATAAGTAACATTTCTTTGTTACAACTATGGTGATAACTTTGCTTACAATTAAGATGGAGGTATAAATGATGAAGAATTTTAAGATGAATGACATTCATAACATGAAAACTAAGTAGGTGCAACATGTTTATTATATTCAAAAGAATTATAGTGATGTGTAGTAGCAAGACTTGTTAGATAGATAGATTGTTGTATGAAGTACCTGTAAGGATTAAGGTGATGGTATGGACACTATTGTTGTGATGATGACATCTTCCATAATTATGAAGTTTTTTACTCTTATTGATATTAGTCTTGATGTTGAGATGTCATTTCATTTAGATATTATGAGGTTTATTTGTAACTATCCTGCCGATATGATAATCTCTTTAGCATATGCTTTTTAACAAATTTTGGAATTAGAGTATAAGTACCTACTTCTTATATAATTATGATCACTTGTAACATAATAGCAAAAACACTCCTTTCATATTCATATTGGAAATATTCATAGCCATCATTAATTTTTTCCTCTAAATTAGATACTTCTTTATCAATAGCTACTTCTCCTTTTGACTTGGACTAATCTTTGTTTTTCTTCTATACTAACTCTTGTTTGGATGATACTACTCTTTCCAATTCATTTTTCTCCTTCATTATTCTTAATATGATCAAAATATTTGCATTGATAGCATTCCACATTTCAATAATCCTTGTTACTATATTTAAGATTAATTTTTAAATTATTAAGGTATTTTGTTATTCTGTCTCTTAAATTATGTTTACCTAAGGTTCATAGATTTTTTTTCTTTCTATTTCTAATAGATGAATCTCTAGTATTTCTATTGTAGCTTGTCTTTTCTGAAGCTCTCCTTCCTTCCTATCTACTTGATCTATAAGTGCTTGTATAGAATAAGATTTTAATGCAAATAATCACTATTGAGCAATAAATCCTAATAATCTCATAAGTTTTTTTCCTTATCCCATCAACAATATTGTGACATTCCATTCCCAAATTTCATCAAACACAATCATTCATTGCTTAATTCATCATACTCGAGAGTGTTATAATGGAAATATAATGAAATAACTGTGCACTAAATTTAAAGTAAAACAAAGAAAAAATTATTTATTGGAAAATGCTACACTGTAATGCCCTCTAGGTTACCTTTCCATGCCACTTAAGCCTTAAAGGCAATCTCATACTACCACCATAGTTAGGCTATCTAGTTGAAGGGATGATCAATCACTTATTGTCCTGCTTCACCAAGTTCCTGTCACTTGCCATTACTGACTCTACAACTCCATGTTGGAATGACCTCTAAGCTTGACCTTAAATAGTGTTAGTTATAGGATTGGAAAAATTTCATGCTTATATGATTAAAGCTCTGTTCATTCTCAAAACTAATTCATCAAACTTAACAACATTAATTAAGAGGAAGATCACAATAGCTCCAAAGCTACAAAGGTTTTCCTAGTGGTATTTTTTACTATCATAATATGAGTTCTCCATTGAAAATATTTTAGGTGAAGTAAATGCTCTCTAGATTCCCTAACTAGAGAACTATGAAGTTTCATGTTCCAAGATTCTTCATCATCATCAACTAGTGTTGGTACATCATCCCCACTAACAAATGAATGGACAGCATGGCCCTTAGTGATGCTTAAACAACATGTTAAATGGTATAGAGACATAGTAAATTACTTTCCATAGGAATCTTCAAACAACATCTCAAGAATGTATCCTATGGTTGATTTCTTCATCAACATGGCTAGCAGGATCAACTACCTTGTCAATAATCTTAGGTAGTCCTCACAAGAACCAAGGATGCTCAGCCATTTGTAGCAGCATGAACTATTTGATAATATTTTACTAACACAAAGATAGCTATTCACCAACCAATCCACCTATAATTATTTGAAGACTCTCATTGAATGGGAAGAATGGGAAACAATAGTATGCCAAGTGTTCCAAAGGATAAATATCTATGAAGAAGTCAATTTATATCATAATGAACAATGTGTGGTTAGACTACCACCTATTCTAGGAGATTCTCAAGAGAGCCAATCCTTACCATCTGCACTTTTAGAAGAAATGTCCAAACTGATACATGTCTATTTGGATTTCCAAAAGTCTCAGTCAAATATTTGTAGTGTTCATAAAGTAATTCTAAAAGCATTATGAGTTGTCCCATGTCATTTTCAAAATAATTGGAGTGTGCACCAACTCCATTATTGTAGTGTCAAGTTGTATCCAGCAGAAGTTGTGTGTTGGTTGTGTGTTACTGTGGCTATTTATAATCTTGCCTATCTTATTGTAAATCATCTAAAGTTGAATCTAATGTAATATAGCAAATTTTGTGAGAAAATTATTTTATTTTCAATCCTTATTCTTGAAGTATTCTTAAGTGAATACGACCCAATAGTGTAAGCTAGTTTACTCTAGACCACCGATGTTGCAAAACAAGTGTAATTATCACTACACTTCAGTGGGTAGTGGGCATCAAATCCAAGTGTGCCGCACCTCTCAGTGAGGCTCATTAAATTTTGAATTTGGATCATTAGTTGCTTAATTCATCATAATCAAGAATGTTATAATGGAAATATAATGAAATAACTATGCACTAAATTTAAATAAAAATAGAGGAAAAACTTTATTTATTGGAAAATTGTACACTTTAATGTCCTTTGGGTTATCTTCCCATGCAACATAGGCCTTAGAGGAAATCTAGCACTGTCAACATAGTTAGGCTATTCAATTGAAGGGGTGATTAATCCCTTCTTGTTTCGCTTCATCCAACTCCCATCACTTGCCATTACTAGCTCTACAAATCCATGCCAACATGACCTCTAAGCCTAGCCTTAAATGGCATGGCTCAAGCCCTTTCCCAAGGGGTACCATGAATAATCATAATTCCTCATAACAAGGCCACCCTTCTTTCAAAGGTTAATTACATTTTTATAATACAATTATGCCTTAATAAGGGATGGGACATTACCAATATGATGGAGTTTCTCTTTTTGAAAGAATTCATGGCCTAGGAATCTATGAGTTAAAGTGTAATATCTACCCAAGGCTTCATCTAATGACTTATAAGTTTCATTCTTTTACTTTTAGATCTATTCCATTATATTAGATTGATGAGTGTAAGTTTGGTACTATTTATTAGAAACCTTTAACATTTTTTTCCATTATGATTTGAGTTTGATTCTAATGATTAATCCCAACTTTTTGTTTCTTTGGGTAGGAAATAAGCATCATAAAAGTCTTCTAAATGATTGTAGATAATCATAATAGCCTTCCTTAAACTATGTAATATTATTTATATCAATCATTTTGATGTAGCTTTTGCAATGATCTCTAGATGGAATTTGTATAACCTCTATGATGTGAAGCCTACTTTGTGTAGCTAATAATTATTTGTTCTCATTTTCAAGCATGGTAATTTTTGTCTTGGATTCTAACTTGTCTACATTATTATCATGTTCTTATTCTATTTCATTTTGGTTCCATCTATCTATTTTTCTTTTGAATTATATTTCACCCTTATTCTATAACCATTATCTAAATCATTTAATAGGAAGAAGTCATTAGAATCAGTAAGTTAACTTTGAATTTCTTTATTATCTCTTCTTTTATGTCTTTCACCTCTACTAAGGTCTTTATGTCAATACAGTCCCCTAATTCACAATATTGTTCATCTTTGGTAGGATGTATTCTTCATAAGGATCATGTACAAAATCTTAATATGATGCAAAGTATACTTGAAAGAAATTAATTGTTCCTTCTCATAGATTCTATATAGCTCATTCTCTACATGCTTAAATTCAATCTTTAATGGAAGACTATGTTTATTCTTCCTACGCTAATGTTTTTTCTTGTTGTTATTGATTTACACTACACTAGGTAGGGTTAGGTTGGCAAGGTCTCACCACCTTCTTATTAATGTATTAACCTTCTACTATATAGTCTAATTGGGCCCTAATTATGATAGGTTTTAACATTATTCATATGGTCTCTTTATTAGAGTTTTTCATCTTGGTGAAAGATAAATAAATTCTAAGCAAAATCAATCATCATGAGCATATATGATTCAAAATGTCTGGGATAATTTCCATGTTTCTAGATCCATACGTTGGGTGTTATCTTAATTTTTGTCTAATTATGAGCTTTTAGATCTATGAGAGGTATCCATATAAATGCTAAAAATATGTGTGTGATCTTTGATGATATCATAAGATAAGGAAAATATATCATTCTAAACAACAATAATTATTGTGTGAGGTTTTCCTAATACCCTATACACCTAGCATCTTTCATAGAAACATTGCTAATGATGCGTGACAAGTAGATTTGATGTCCAATAATACAAATTTATGAGTGAATGCATATATCCTATCACAATCCATGAAAGGGATATGTTAAACATCTAAAATTAGCATAATATAATCATAGATCACTATCTTCCAAATCATGTCCATAATAGGCTCTCAATATATGGTTAAATGTGACCAAGGCATTTGATTGATGATGTTGCTTGATCTAGTATAACTAAAAATAGAAATTTACTAAGAATAGAAAATAGTCTATAATAAGCTAACTACAAGTACAAGTAAAAGTAAATTCTTAAGTGAGATGAGTATCCACTCCATTAACTCATTGTTGAACTCTTGGATTTATTAGTTAATTGTTGGATAACCAAGCCAATTTACTATTGAGCGTACCATGTCAACCAGCTACTAAGTAATCCAATTAACCATAATTAATGATTGAGGTCTTGATGTGTTCATTTTAGTTTACTAAATATGAATATAAATTTAAATAAAAAATTATAGAAAATTAACTATTAAATTACAAGAATGAAGTGCAAGAAATGAAAATATATTCCAATTTAAAATGTTGCAAGGTGAAGGATTCAATCTCGGCTTTTACCATCATTCATGGATATATCTAAACATAACTACTAGAATAAAGACTTTGGAAAACTAACTTAGATACACATTATGGGCACCTTTTAATTATTACAAATTAAGAAATCAAACTAATAGAGTTTTTCTACTTTACTATGTCTTCCACCCATTATAACTAATTTATTTATAAGCAAAATTTTAGGGTTGTGTCAATGCATCTACATTTATGTAAATACATTAATAAATTAATAGAAAATTAATTTTTCTCAATTTTCAAAATAAGACCTATGCTAGCATTTCCTAGTGAAATGACATCTTAGCCTTAATTTGGCCAAGATAGGATATTTGACACTTCATCAAACTATTAAATTGAAAAATCAAAAGAAGAAACTACATTCATCCAAGGAAGAGTATATTCAATGTTGTACGTAATAATTCATTAGATAATCAAGTTTCTTCCTTTTATATTAATAGATATGATATATTAATAGGTCCTTATCTAGATGGGGGATTAAAGCAAGAGATTCCAAAGTGGATTGAATAATAGTATTTGATTAGATTACTAGTTAATAAATAATTATAAATTTATCCTATTATCAATTTGGATGTTGTAAATTTATGCATCTATTTGATTAGTTTATCTGGTAATGCTTTGGATTCAAAAAATTTTGTGATGGTTATTTGTTATACATTTTTTTGAAATTTTAGGATGGTTTTGTATTAATTATTACTTATCTTGTTGGAATCCTATTAAGATTTGGTAGATGTTCTTTCTTCTATTATTTCTAGTTTTATATGCTTGACTTTACATTCCAACTATTGTAGTAATGAAGTTAGCATTTGACAATACCTTTGACATCCTTTTTTTTTAGTGACCTCTTGGTCAAGACCTTGTCCTTCACAATGTGTCATGGATAAGTTGTGATTGGTTGGTGATCCTTCATCACAAGCTATCAATAGTTTTTCAATAATTCTAAAGTAATGCAAGTCATGGTCAATTCATGGTCCTGAAATGTGAGTTGTGGTCCAATCATAGTATATCTACCATGGGTCATGATCAAGTTGTGGTTAATTTTTGGAATGAATTTTGACTATCATGACTCATGCTCTAATCATACTTACTAACTAGTCATAGATTACTCTAATGGTTATATTCCTTAGAGTTAGAAATGTATGTTCAAAGATACTTAGATTTGTTCATTATTGTATTAAGTATGCATGGTTGATACAAGTGGTTGTATTTCTTATCATGTTTTTATAACTATTTACAACCAAGTATTTGGTTGGAAATTTTTTTATGCTATGTTACTACTATTTGGTATTGCCCACTTACACTTGAATATTATTATTACACATCAAAATACATGTTTACTATTTATGGTATATATATGTTTATATGTAATTATGTAGAATGTCTCATATAAATGGCATTACCACTATTCTTATTCTTATTATTTATTTTAATCTCTACTTTGTAGGTACTAAGGACTATTTGGATTGATGGTGTGCATAATAATATTTGATTGTGCAATATTAAATAGATTAGAGATTACTCAAACTTTTTAAGAGTTCACTATACCATATTGGTTATTTTTTTAATTTGTTATTTTGTTTATTTGATCATATTGTAATTTTTTTAAGAATTCCTATTATACTGTACCTTTTTACTTTTATTTCATATCTTATAAATTATATTAAACATTGGTGGCATTTCTATCTAATTTTTTTCTTTCTTTTACATAATGACTTGCTACCTTAGGATAGGATATTGTCTTCCAAATTTGTTTTAGAACTAAAGAATCAAGAATAGACATGGTCTAAGAAAAAAGAAAATGGTTAAAAAGATTAGTTATTATCATTTTTGAGTTTCCATTGTATATGAAGGGTTTTAAACCCATAAACGTTTTTTTAACAATATTTACCCCTAAGACATATAGTCAAATTAGAACATTATAACTTAGCATTGTCCCCTAGAATTGAACCCCATAGATTGGATCTTCCAAATCAAGAGTCTTAACATTTCCTTATATATAAATCTATTTATGAATAGAAACATCTAAACATTGTTGTTGTCCTTGCATTTTACAATCCATTTTGCTAAAAAAGAAACACCTTGTCTATAATAATTAATGAGATGAAGTCATCAATCTTTTACGGTAGTACTACAAATATCCTAAGTAACTCTACAAAAGCCTTGATGATTTTAATTAGCATATGATAAAATCTAATTAATGCTTTGATCAATTTTATAACAAGAAGGCTACACAAGAGTCAAGCAACTAGATAATCAAGTTCCAAAACATTAATATTATGTATCTTCAAGGAAGGTTATGATGAAATTAGTTTCATAAACATTCTCCAATAACTAAGGAAAAAAATATATGTTCCTCAGGTTTCACAGAATCTTATTATTGATTCTAATGGTTTTCAACTAGTTCTTCATAATAAAAAAAACATCGAGGAACTCTACCTATTACTAATTACATGTCAAATCTTTAAAATGAACAACATAATATTTTTTGATAATGTTGATTCTATTGACAAGGCATGGGCTTTCTCCCCCTCCACCAATGTTAATCTTTTCATGGAATGTCCAATTTCCTACCCTAGAGGGAAGATTTTTAAGGATTGATTGTAGGGATGAAAATCTAAAAGATCTTATTCTCTTTGTAGTACTCCTCTACTTTTGTACTTTGGATTTTTATTTTTAATATATATGTATATCCAATGCCCCTCTTCAAACAACTAGATAAACAATTAAGCCATCTCTTGTTGGTTTCTTTATCTTAATAACCTAAACTACAACCTAGTGTTGGTACATTTCTAGCCATTTCATGGAGCAAACTTTATAAGGTTGTAGTACTAAAAGTAAATTATTACCAAAAAGAAAGAAGAGCTTAAGATTGAAAGGAGATTCCATGCTAAATGAACAAAGGGTTCCTAAGCTAAAGACCTATGGAGGTATTAAAGCTTTAATAGTGGTTTAGGTTCCTTCAAGCATTTCCAAATGCCCATGTAATAATCTTGAAAATATCTTTGGAAAAATAATTTTATAGATTATAAAATCTAGTTGAATGAATAAGCTTATCTTATTACTTTAAATCAAAAGCTTTAGTTCCAATTTCTTTTTCGCTTTAGCAAATGCACTATTATTCAATTAAAGTCCTAAAATTGCAAAAAGAATGAGATGAGCTATGCTAAGGCTACTAGAAGTAGAAACTATTTTAGCTATGGAACACCTTGTGAGAAAAAAGTGTCATTACACTTAACTTTAAACCAAACACTCCCATTAGCTAAAGTTTATTTCCCTTTTGGTTCCACCATTAGCTCCTTACAATAAGGATTTGGGATTATGAAGGAAAAGAAGACTTAGCAATGATATTTAAGCTCTAAAAAAAAGGAAAGGAAGCTTCATAAGCCATTATCAATGTATCAAACTTATTAGAAGTGTTATGCCCACAATGACTTGAATAATAGCATAGCACAAATATGTCAGCCTTACAAGCTATTTTGATCAAGCTCTAGTATGGAAACTTTAGATAAATGATGAAAAGTCTAAGTTTCAATATTGCACATAATAAGGAGCAAAAACATCTCATAAGTTTTGTGGGATTGGTCCAATAAAGAGCTGTTAGGCATTCATAGATTCTCATCTAGATGAGATTCAACCATTTAGGTGTTTAAAATTTCATCTTGATCTTTTGATGTTCCATTAGCTTTATCACATATTAGCTTCTCTTGTCATCTTCTCTTCACATTAGCATACTATTGAACCTATTCATAAGAATGATTTTGGCCGCTACAAACCCATTCTACAAGGTGGAAAGCTACTATGTTAGCATCTAGAGTAAGCTTATTTTTTTATATCTAGATGACTTTTTAGCCTCTACCACATCATCTTCTATCCATGTTAACCTGACATTGGCATGATGTTAGTAGTGCCACATTGGCAACTAGAGTAATTACATTTTTTAGTAGATGGATTCCGCTTCATCTACCACATTATCTTCTACAAATTCCATCATGACATCAGCATGGGGCCAAGTTAGCATACCATATTAGCATTTCCATGTCAGCTTCTATCATGTCATTGTGCTATTGGCAAGCTACCATGTTAGCTTCTAAATGTGGCATGTAAAGGTGATTACTATCTCGATGAATCCTTTCTCTCACATCAGCATGACTTTTGTGCCATATCAGCTCATAGAAATAGGTTATGAAGTAGAAATCCAGCCCTACAAGATCACTTTTCCATGTCATCAATGCCCTACAAGATGGCTTTCTCATTTCAGCTTACTTCCATGTTAGCTTTTTGAGATAATTTAAAGGGTAAACTTTATTCTCTACAAACCAGCTCTACCATGTAAGCTTTGACACATTAGCGTATGCCACGATAGTGTCAATGACATCATCATGACATTAGTACTATGCCATGTCAGCATGCATAGCCATTTTATGAAGATAAAATTCAATTTCATGAACTAGCTCTACCACCTTAGCATAGAACCACATCATCACCGTCACATCAACAACCTACCATGTCATCATGTAGAGCTCATTCATGAGGCTACATTCTAGCCTCATTAAAGAGCACATGGAGCTTAGTGCATTGAATCAAATCATTAAAAAGTGTGCAATTAAAAGAAGTTACTCAACTATTAGAAATTAAATAACTTTAAAACTAAATTCAATGAATCATGCTCTCTTAACGAAATGTGGGTATCATTGAAGGACCTCAAAATGTGGAGGATTTGTAGGATAGTTATCCAATGTCTTATACAAACAAGACACTTGGCAACTATAGCATTTAATTTCTATGGTAGTTGTAACTAAACTCCTATAGTGGTTGTAACTAATTTTAATTTCCCATGATGTTGTAATGACGAAGAACCCACTATAAAAAGAGCTTCAAGGGTATAATGAAAGGGGGTAGGAAAATCAAGAAGACATATTTAAGATTACTTGTAAGAATGACTTGCTAATTGCATCATCAATTCAGCTGCTTTGTTTAAATCCTATGACTCCTATTCTTCTCATTTTTTCTTAGTTTCTTAGCTAATAGTTTAGATAGTACTATGCTTGGCATTTAATTTTGAGATTTTTTTATTGCTCTTATGGGTCTATTTTCATGCAATTCTAGAATTCTATTTGTTTGCCATGTAAGAGCTTATGTTGTTCTTTGAAAATAATCTTGAGAAATTTAATAGCAATGTCTTTATAAAAGTGCCTATTTGAGTCTAGAGGATCTAGAAAATATTTGATATTTTGAGATGACTTGAAATAGTTTCAATTTTAAAGTTCTTCCTTCATGTTCAATATTGAAATTGTTATACCTTCCCTGATAGATCTATTATTGCAATTCTAGACAACTAATAACTAACCACATAATAACTTGTATTTTGTCTTTTACAAAGCATTTTAGTAGGTTAATAAGAGTGTCTTTTATAAAATTTCTTATTAAGCTCAAAGGGTTTGGACAATTTGTAACACTTTAGGTTGAACTAGAATAACTTTATTCCAAAGTGTTTTCTCATGTTCAATTTATCTCACTTATATTTTTGAGATTCCATGCAAATTTTCTTTCTCTCTTCTTCTCTTTTAAAATCTATAGAATCTCACTCTATTTCTATTTTTCTTGTGGATCTTTCACTTTGAGGAAAACTAGAAGTATATTTCTACAAAATTGTGCTAAAGCATTTTTATGAAATTTTATTTGTTTCAAGCAATGTACTATAGGAGCTATATAAACTAAGTGATTTGATAAAATATAAGTCTTTAATGATGCAAAGTATTCAACAAAGTTAGCTAAATTCCTATTATAATAGCTAGTTATAGTTAATTCACAAACCTAACCATTTTAACAATCATAATAACAAACACACATTTACACTTATTTCACTTTATTAACACTAAGTTTATTTGGAGGTATTTGGGCCTTAGTGTTTCCAGAAACCAGCAAACACCTAAACTCAAGTTTAAAGGAAAACCTTCATTTCCCATGATTCCAGTCATGAGTGATGAGTCATGGTCTGTTAGGCCCAGTTATCAGACCCCCGTTATCGCAGCCCCGATATCGCGTATGCGATATCGCAGTTCTGGTGTGAGCCAATAAATAAAAGGTGGCACACTTGGTTTTGGCATTAGTTCTTAGATATTATTGTAAGTTTTTAAGTTTAAGTTCCTCTTAACTCTTTCCTCCTAGTGCATGCCTGCAATGTGGTAATTGTAATTGTACGGCATCCTTATTTGAGTGTGACGTACTTGGACACAAACATGATCGGCAATAAAGATCAAGCTTACTTCACCATTGTAGCATCCACTTAGCTTAATTATTTATTTAATTGTTATTTATTTAACTATTATTTACTACTTTCTTAGTTAATATCTCCTCACCCTTATCTCCTAGTAACGTGGAATGAGTACAATTTAATCACAAGCATTCAAGTGTGACTACTTGGTAACCCAGTAGCGTACTTAGGCCATGCGCTTGGTAATCCCAGTGGTAGTTGTGCATGAGGTCCAAGATGTGTATGGATGATTAAGGAATGGATGATCATTGCACTTAAGCTAGCTTAGATTCTCTCTCTCTCTCTCTCTCTCTCCTAGTTTAATTAATATTATTTTTCATCATACTCAGGAGTAGTACTAGTGTACAAACACATCATACACCTCACTCTAGACTAAACCATACATGATAAAGCTAATACTAGTCCAGGTGGGAAGATAGTGAACTGCAACCTACAAGTAACTATCTAGATACCACAACTAGCCCGTCTGCAGAGTTCGACTGGATCGTGTGTGAAATGCTCGTATTCATATGGTTGAGATCTCGCCACTCATCATTGGCACCGTTACTGGGGATGGTGCTAGTTATCTAGATTAGTTATATCATAAAAGGTTGTTGTACAGGAATTAACGATATATCTTTTAGGAAGAAATCATTATAAAAATTGACATATAAATTCACACACAATTGCACAACCATGCCTCTCCTACAAGACTATGATAATGCTATACCTAGTGAGGAAATTCATTGGAGAACCAACGAATTAGATGACAATAAAGATTAGAGTACGCAATCCAAGGTGGGGGTTTCTTATAAACATAAATGAAGACAACATTGTCCCAACACATGAAAGCATAACTTACTCGATGACGATGAACCCCTATTGGCCACTACAAGCCTAACGTAGATACAAGAGGATATTTGAATCTCCTGTAGGCATCGTAAAGAGAGTCACCTACCCAGGCTTGATTTAAACAACTTCCCCAATTTCTCAGGAGGCTATGACTTAGATTCGCAATAGCATTTATAAGCCTTCTACAATGCCTGTGCATGGAACAACATTGATAACGGTTGGAAAAAACTCAAGCTTTTTCCTATGACACTCATTGGCCAAGCAAAAGTATGGTATAGATCATTAAAACCAAATTCAATATGACGTTGGCCAGCAATGGTAGAACTCTTTAATGAAAGATATCAGATCTACGCAAAAGTGTCAGCCTTGAGGAAACAAATCCAAGAGTGGAAACAAGCACAACATGAACCCTTGGACATGGCCTTAGAAAGATATTATGCACTATTAAATAACTATCCAGGCCATGATTTCTCTGAGGAAAGGCTAATGTACCATATCATTGATGGGCTTAGGGATGAAACAAGAGAGACCCTAGGGATGTATGCTCAAGATCAACTATACGAACTACGAACCCATCAAGTCCAAGAGCTTATTAAGTGGGTAGCAAAAGAGAAAGGAGAAATGGCTAGATGGGAGAGTGTTGAAAAACACCAATGAGACCAAAGTCTCAACTTAACAAAGGTCCATAATCATAAAAAGGAGAAATCAACTGATCTTAATGAGGAAGAACCATCTTTTCCAATACAACAATCATTAGAGAAAGTTGAGGCAAACATCAATAAGATGTGGAATGGATGCATAAAAATTGTGGGGAATATATCAATATTATTGGAGATAGAGTTTTGACAACCCAAGAAGTAGGACAAAATATCATTAGACATTAAAACAGAAAGGATGAGCAAAATAAGAGCTCAACTGTCGATCATACATATGAATGTAACATTTTCCTATACGATCACCCCAAGGGCCAATGCCCAATCTGGTTACATTTATATGAGCATTGGGGAAGCATGTTACACCCAAAGTTTGTACAAAGATACTGTGTTTAATCATAGTGGAAACAATCCCAATCGTGGGGGAAGCCATCCCTAAACTAGAGACACACTTCATATCATCCAAATCCAAATGCTTATCTAGTCCAACATCATGTTTCCCCAGCTGGGTCAACATACTCTATCTCGTCGCATTATCATTCTCCTCAATACTATCAGCCCATGTCCTCAACACAACCACCACCTTGTGGACCTTACACTTCTCCTAAATTTCAACATTCTCATCCTTTCCCTCCTTCTACATCGCCACCAGCTGTTCCTAAAGTGTCTACACCATAGCAACAACCCATGAATGTTACTTGTGCTGCTATTGCCAATAGCAGTGAGAGACCTCATCGACATCAAAATCATCCCTTCTTTAGACATGACCATAGGAAGGGACAACACAATTCCAAGGCCACTACATTCTCCGACTCAGCACAAGTCCAACAATGTGGTGCACCCTTTTCTTTGAACCCAACGCCTCATGTCACTTCATCAAGGCCACTAATTAACATTCCAACAACCATACGGCCCAATGAATACAACCATGGAGGGCAACATCCCAATCCTTGCATGCCATCTTATGGTCCCAAGTATCATAGTGGGTCAACTCTTTATCTGGGAACCACATCTTATAAATTGCCCCACTATGCTTACTATAATCAAGTGTGTGAACCCCAATGGGGTAAGTATGACCAAGTTTCAATGTTTTCAACATGCAAGGATCCTCATCTTTCATTTATTAATCTTTGCCATGCTCAACCATTCAGTTATGGGGGATATCCCCCATTTTAATAACAAGTAGGATTAATAAATATTTTTCATTTTCTTTAATTTTACAATTTTTGTTTTCCAGTTTTTCATCTTTTAATTACTTGTTTTATCTTTTTGTCTTTTTATCTTTTTCTAAGTAATCTCATCTACAAATAAAACACTCATGTGGCTTGTTGGTTGAGGTTTTTTCTATGTTATCGAGTCTCAAGTGATCAATTATTTGGATAGTGAGCTCATTACACGCACTCATCCATTCTACAAATAAGAGGTTCTGTTCGAGGGTACAGTGATATTCTTGACATTCTTAAAACTTAAAATTAATTTTGTGCTCATTGTACCTAGAATGAAGAAGGATGGACCAAGAGGGAATGATTAGGGTATGACATCAAGGGGACTTGCGGATTCTCTTTGGTGACAACTATGAGAGTTATCACGCAATGTGGTTGTACTAAGATCCTTGTAGATCTAACATAAAATGGGAGTAAGAGTAATCAAAAGGGCACTCAAAAATCCAATGCTCTTCTAGGGGGTCCCACTAGAAAGACATGCACCCATGCCTAAAGGTTGGTAGCTTTTCTAGATTCAGCAATCGAAGAAAAAAAAATAAAGAAAGTGCCACAAAGCAAAAATCACTCCTACCTTGAACAAAATGCCAAGTGATCGTATGCCTTGTTGTTCTAATACTCTCATAGTTGCTCATCATGGGATGGAACAATGCGGTGTCACTGATCAAACTAATGGACTTGGTCCTGATCTTGGAATGATTGGTTAATGACACATTAATCATGCTTTACACGCAAGATTCATTGTGCCCTAGGTCAATTACCTCATGTCCCAATCTCTACAATCCCTTCTATAGTCTGTCTCATCTTGTTGTTCATGCAATTGTAGATTGTGTCTCATATAGCGTAGAATTATTACCTCATTCTGGTGGTATCTACATGTGTGTGTTTTTTGAAACTAGTATGGATTACATTTAACCCTTCTAGTGCCTATAGAAATTTTAAGGTGTGGTTACACAAGGACATTATAGGTTGGAACCTACTTTGGGGAGGACCCACTTGCATGAATTTTGCAATTTGTACTTGTTGCACACCACCACATCACCTTATACCCTCCAAGTACTTCATTGCCAAATCTATTCTTTCCTTTGTCATCATTTTATCGAACATTCCTCAAAAATAGGTCCGACATTAAAATTTTAGGGAAACTTCCTTGAAAAACATTTCTAACTCTAAAATCATACTAAGAGAAGAATTCAACCTCTATTAAAGGCAATAAGGTATGAAATCATTGAACTTCTTTCAATAACCTTGCTAACAATTGATCTTTGTGTGATTATAGATGGCCCGTAAAAGAGGAAAATAAGGAGGACCTTCTCAAAGTGCAAGTGAATGACCAGGGGAAGGCAGAGGCTAAGGACTTCATACAGAACATGCCGAGCAGGAGGCACAATCATTCAGCATCCATCATGGAACTCCTGTTACTGCATAATCTATCCAAGCAAAAGAAGGAGAGGTCAGGGCCCAAACCTATGAAGAGGAATGATGGCTGTTTGCGGCATGACATGTCAAGGCCAATCAAGTGTTCCCATAGCTACCATATCCATGGAAAGTGCCGACTCCATCAAACATTGGAACATCAGCATGGACGGCTCATAATCTGTGGATAGAAGAGGAGAAACTTCAAGCACTTCTTCAACAGTATCAATCTCAGAAGCTTGGAGTGCAAAACAAAGGAAAGACACCCATGGAGGAGCCACCACTATCGGGAACCCCATGAGTTCCACAAGTTTTATCTTTTGTGTTTGTGTCCAAATTTTGTTTAATCCTCCACTGCGGCATGAATAAATTCCTAGTCAGTCAATAATCCCATACCTATCCACTATGTAATCAATTGAACTTGTTCCTCACTTTCTTTGACTGGAGGACAAGTTGTTATTTAGTCGTGGGGGTATGATGAGTCATGGTTTGTTAGGCCCAGTTATCGGAGCCCTAATACAAAATATGGTCTATCAGGCCTAGTTGTCGAACCCCCGTTATTGTAGCCCCAATATCGCGTACACGATATTGCAATTTCGATGTGAGCCTATAAATAAAAGGTGGAAAACTTGGTTTTGGCATTAGTTCTTAGATTTTATTGTAATTTTTTAAGTTTAAGTTCCTCTCAACACTTTCCTCCCAGTGCATGCCTACAGTGTGGTAATTGTAATTGTACAGCATCCTTATTTGAGTGTGACGTACTTAGACATGCACATGACCAGCAATAAAGATCAAGATTACTTCACCATTATAGCATCCACTTAGCTTAATTATTTATTTAATTGTTATTTATTTAACTATTATTTACTTCTTTCTTAGTTAATATCTCTTCACCCTTATCTCCTAGTAACGCAGAATGAATACGACTTCATCACAAGCATTCAAGTGTGATTACTTGGTAACCCAGTAGCGTACTTAGGCCATGCACTTGGTAATCCCAGTGGCAGTCATGCATGAGGTCCAAGATGTGTCAAATGATTAAGGAACAGATGCTCATTGCACTTAAGCTAGCTTAGACTCTCTCTCTCTCTCTCCCTCTCTCTCTCCTAGTTTAATTAATATTATTTTCCATCATACTTAGAAGTAGTACTAGTATAGAAACACATCATACACCTCACTTTGGACTAAACCATACGTGCTAAAGCTAATACTAGTCCAGGTGGGAAGACAGCAAACTGTGACCTATGAGTAACTATCTAGATACCACAATTAGCCCGTCTGCAGAGTTGGACCGGATCATGCATGAAATGCTCATACTCGTATGGTTGAGCGTAGGGGTATCTCGCCACTCATCAATGAGATAGAAGTAAACATTAGTATTCCCAAATAGGTGCCAGTTCTTTTTGGCACTAGAAGGAAGGCAAGAAAATTTATCACCTAATTTCATAAGTTAACAGCTGATTACATTCAAAGAGCTTGATAGTCCTAGTGCACCAATAGTTCTTTTTGGTGCTAGAAGAAGGGAAAGAAAATTAGCTATTATTTTGAGTTAATGATCAAAAAAACTAGTAGTTTAGAAGATTTCAAAAGTCAAAAATAATTTTTTGATTATAAGATTGATTATTCATCAAAGGAAGAACAGAAAAAGGTTGTTGAGTTTGGGACAAGTAGTGGAGTTAAAACTAGAAGCACAAGACATGCACCACTTCTGTCTAGTTCATTAATCTTTAGGAGAAGGTTAAAGAAATGTAAAAGTTTAGCTATCAAAAGGTATCCTAATAAGATCATGAACTAAAACCAATGAATCCTTGGCAAGGAGTTACACCATTAAGGTTCCAAAATTATAACGATATTCCTAAGGTAGTTTACAAATATTTTCTTGAACCTTTTATTCCTAGAAAACCTTACTTGGCTAAAGAATACCTCCACTTGTTTGAGTTAACTTTAGCTTATGCAAATATTCAACACCAAGACCAAGCTTGTAGGTTATTTGTAGCAAATTTAAAGGATATGGCTCAAATTTGGTATTTAAACTTGCCAAGCAAAAGTATTATAAGTTGGGATGATATGAAAAGCCTTTTCTTAGCCCAATTTGGCAATCAAGTAGATCAACAACAATTGTACTATGGGCTAGTACAAGCTAAGTAAGGAGTTAAAGAGTGAATTAAAGATTTCAACATTAAATTTCAACGAATTTGTGGGCTCTTTCAAAGATAGTATAGACCATCAAACAAAATGCTTAGAGACACTTATCTTGAGGCTGTGGATCCCAAATTTCAATATGGTTAAGGAGGACTCCAAACTTGCTAACACTAAATGATTACTTTAGTGAAGCTATACAATTAGAAATATAGTTGAACTTGAATAATGAAGAAATTATCATAGCTTAAAAAGGAGAAGAGATAATTATAATCCCTATGAAAAATTTTTCCCAACTTAAAGCATTACTGAGGCCATCTTGTATTAAGACAGAGCAAGAGTTAGAAAGCAAAGAATCCAAGAAATGAAAATTAATGAGAGACTTGTCCAAAAACGTAGTGAAACTAGAAAAAGCTTTGGAAAAAGTTAAAATAAAGGAGGAAAAGAAAAATAGGAAACATAAGCATCAATACACTAAGTTAGTAGATGATGAGGATGAGAGTGAAGTTTTTATGACCAACTTCCTTGGTATTGAATCTAATAACAAGTTATCTAGTGTTCATCACGCAAGCAAATCTTTTGAGAATGAATCTAGTGATACCTCTTCTTTATTAAGTTCTAAAGAGGATATATCATTAGATGAAGACTGTAATGGCAATGAAGAAAATAGATATAATCTATGATCAAAAGAAAAATTAATCACTTCCAAGCCTCCAAATGTTATTCCTAATCCATTTTCTAAAACGAAGGTTTTTAAACCAAGTGAAAAGGAAAAAAATAAAAATAAAGAAGATCGAGTAGAGAAAAGTACATAAAATCATACTTTTAATAAATGGGTGAAGAAACTAGGCTTTTATGGAGATGGAGAATATAATCTAATTGAGAATCTTAAACACATCAAAGCCAACATTAGTGTATATCAACTATTACAAATAGGAGATCAGCAAAAAAAAAATTTAGAGCTTATTAAAGTAAAAATAAGAGTTAAACAGTTAGAGTTAGACTATGCATCTAACATTGATAAGATAACAAAAACTAACTATGATTGTACTCTTGATAAAGAAGTTCCTTCTTTTCTTTTGACAATGAAGTTAAAAGGTAAATATCTTCATAATTGTTTGGTTGATTCTAGAGCTACATCCACTATGAGTTCATTATCTATATGTAAAAAACTTAGTTTAACTTTGGAACAATCGAATAAAATTTTTTTTCAAATGGATAAAAGCATAGTGAAGATTGTGGATCAACTACCCAATGTTCTATTAGAAAATGCTTCCAAACCCCATATAAAAAGTAGAGTAACTATTCAAGTAGCAAATATCTCAAATTCATATAGTCTTTTTTTTGAGTAGA
The DNA here is from genome assembly GCA_015680685.1 of Gnetum montanum. NCBI lineage: Eukaryota > Viridiplantae > Streptophyta > Gnetopsida > Gnetales > Gnetaceae > Gnetum > Gnetum montanum. Next base: position 67,609 of record MNCI01004839.1, read on the forward strand.
AGTTGGAGTAAGAATTTCTTAGGTTACATATCAATAAATTATTCACATATGTGGCTATCTTGGAAAGGGAAACCAAATCAAATATACATATATAGTGAACATTTAATGATTGAAAACATTGCTTTGAATGGATAAAACAAAGTTATTGAAACAAGAGCCTTTGAAACCAAAATTTGCACACTTCAAGAAGTTTATAACTTGGAAAATGAGAGATCTCAAGATAAGAGCAAGTGGAAGTTATAGTTTGATGGTTCTTGTAACATCAAAGGTGCATGAGCTAAAGTAGTTTTAGTAAAAGATGATTCCCTAAAAATTTTAAAGGTAGTTCATCTCTCTTTCCCTTGCACTAACAACAACGCTAAACACGAAGCTTTGAGTATTGGAATTAAAATAGCATTGGAAAAATGAATTAAGGTGATGACTATAAAAGGAGATTCAAAACTGGTTTGTGAACAAATTAAAGGCAATTACATAGTAAAAAATTCATTCTTGTGGTCTGATAAATAGCTCATCTATAAAAAGCTAGACCACTTTCATCATTATAAAATAAAGCATATATGTAGGAAAGATAATCACTTAGCAAATGATTAGCAAGGGCAGCTTCAACATTAGATTTAAAAAGGATAGAGAATTATGAAGGGGTAGTAATCGAGAATGAATATCAACCACAGTACCAGATAACATAAAAAATTTACAAGTATTTGAAGATGATGATCAATTACTCAAGTTCTTGAAGAATAAGTAGGAATTCATAAATAAAATCATACTTGAAAAAGCTTTAAGATTTAAGCCAAATTTCTTTTCCAAAAAAGTGATTGATCACAAACTCAAGTTTAGTAAGAATTTGGTCATGGGAAAAGATATACAAAATCCAAATGATTGAGCTCATGAAATAATAAATCTCAGATATACTAAGATACCAAATATGTTAAACATCACAAAAGAAAAGGAGATAGTTTTGGGTAATAATGTTGTAAAGGGTAACGTGGTGACTGAAGAAGTGGCAGCACTAATAAAATAACAAGAAGAGAAGAAAGCTTGGATTATAATAGAAATCAAGTATAATAGAATCCAAGACAAGAGCATTCCTAATAGGGTGACTTTTACCATTCTCTTTCCTTTTGCTGAGTAGGTTATGCTATGGCTTCACTTGTACAGTTTTCAATTCTTTTTCTTAGGAATGAGATTTTTATACTGCCAAACCTTAAGTTTGATGGGAATTTTCCTCCCAAAAGATTTACTATTTTTCACTGTAAAAACTTGAATAAAAAGCTTTAATTATAGTTAAATTCAGCTAGTATTTTTTTGGTTTAAAATAGGACTTTCATAAATTTATTTAAGCATTTTAAGGAGGACAAGAAATTTTGGTACAATTTTGGCCATTTCATGGAGCATACTTTATAAGGTTGTAGTGTTGGAAGTAAATTATTATTAAAAAGAAAGAATATTTTATGATTGAAAGGAGATTCCATACTAAAAGAAGAGAGGATTTCTAAGCTAAAGGGCTATGAAGGTATTAATTCTTGAACAATGGTTTATGTTCCTTCAAGCATTTCCAGATGCTTGTGTAATAAGCTCAAAAAGATCTTTGGAATAATAGATTTTATAGATCATAAAATCTAGTTGAATGAACAAGCTTAACTTATTACTTTAAAACAAAAGATTCAATTTCAATTCCTTTTTGGCTTTAGTACATAGGCTATTATTTAATTAAAGTCCTAAAATTGCAAAAAGAAGGAGATGAGTTATTCCAAGACTATTGGAAGTAGAAATTATTTTAGCTATGTAAAACCTTATGAGAAACAAGTTTCATTGCACACAACTTGAAACCTAACACTCCCATTAGCTCCTTACAATAAGGATCCAAGCTTATGAAGGTAGAGAAGACTTAGCAAAGATATTTAAGCTCTAAAAAAGAAAGGAAATAAAGCTTCATAAGCCATTATTAATATATCTAGCTTACTAGGAGTGTTATGACCACAATGGCTTGAAGAATATCATAGCACAAATATGTCAACCTCACAAGCTATTTTGATCAAGCTCTGGTATGGAAACTTTAGATAAATGATGAACAAGCTAAGTTACAATATTGCACATAATAAAGAGCAAAAACATCTCATAAGCTTTGTGGTATTGGTCTAATAAAGAGCTTTTGGACATTTGCAGATTCTCATCTAGATGAGATTCAACCATTTAGGTGCTTAAAAGATCATCTTGATCTTTCGACAACACATTAGCATACTATCAAGCCTATTCATATAAATAATTTTCACCGCTACAAACCCATTCTACCACATGGAAAGCTACCACATTAGCATCTAGATTAAGCTTATTTTTTATATATAAATAAGTTTTTGGCCTCTTCCATGTCATCTTCTATCCATGTCAACATGAAATTAACATTATGTTAGCAGTGCCACATCAGCAACTAGAGGAATCGCATTTTTCATCAAGATGAATTCCACTTCATCTACCACATTATCTTCTACAAATATTAGCATGACATAAACATATGCCACATGAACATAAGGCCAAGTTAGCATACCACATCAGCATTTCCACATCAACTTCTTTCATGTCATCGTGATGTCAGCAAGCTACCACATTAGCTTCTAGAGGTGGCTTGTAACAGTGATTACTTGCTCGATGAATCTCTTTTGTCACATTAGCATAACTTTCATGCCATGTTAGCTCATAGAACCAAGTCATTAAGTAGAAATTTATTCCAACAAGGTCACTCTACCATGTCATCACTGCCATGTTAGACTTGCCACTCCAGCTTCCTACCACATCAACTTTTCAAGCCAGTTTGAAGGGTGAAGTTTTTCCTCTACAACATAATTTCTAACACATCAAGGTATGTCACAACAACATTATTAACTTCATCATGACATCAACACTGTGCCATGTCAGCATGCATAGCCATTTTATGAAGATAAAATTTATATTCATGAACTAGCTTTGCCACCTTAGCATAGCACCATGTCATCACTTTCACATCAAAAACCTATCATGTCTACACATAGAGCTCATTCATGAGGCCACATTCTAGCCTCATTAAAGAGCACATGGGGCTCAATGCATTAAATCATATCGTTAAAAAGCATGCTATTACAAGAAGTTACTTAGCAGTTAGAAATTGATGAGTGGCGAGGTACCCCTACACTCAACCATACGAATACGAGCATGTACGCGCGATCCGGTCGAACTCCACAGAATAAATGCCTTAACTCCACAAGAAACACTTGGGGTTAATCATTCGTTGTCTTCCCAGGCTTGCTTGTATGTGTCACGCTGTATGGTTAAGCAAGTCTAAGGTATATGATTTTTTTGGTATTTTTCAGTTTATCTCCTAAGCTATGAGGGAAAGGGTTGAGAAACTAACTAACTCTAACTAATGTCCTAAGTCTAAATTAACTAGCGTCAGCATCCGTTCCCACTTAC
>MNCI01004839.1:84281-147749 GCA_015680685.1 Gnetum montanum
TATGTACCTTGCTTCCAGCCTTGGATCTGCTTACACAAATTGGATACTCTGGAGTACGTCTGATACTTCTCGTTGAATAGTTCTAGCATTGTACTCCACCTCTTAATGGTTTCCGGTTCTAAGGACTAGTACCAACTCTCTGCTTCTTTGGTGAGTGTCCTTGGGATCAACTTAAGTTTTTGCCACTCATTTTCTATATTCTGCAAGGCACAGGCATCGTGGAATGCCTATAAATGATTTTGTGGATCAGCATTGTATCCCCCTTCAAATCATGGGATATTATTCATGTCTAATCGTTTGATCCGACTATCTTTTAAATGCCTTGTGGGAATCCTAACTGCCTCCGTAATGTCAAGCATACTTCAGGTTGCGAGTAGGGGCTCATCATGATCGTCTCTTTCATGACGCCTGTGATGTCTGCGTTGTTCCCTACTCTTCCTACATCCTTGCCCTTGTCCTCTCTCTCGAATTTCCCGTCGAGATCTTTCATCTTTCTTACTTTTATCCTCACCTTTATGTTCATGGTGGCTGTGCCCAGATGTGGAAGGAGAGGATGAGTGATGTGAAGAAGGGGAAGAATAAGGAGAACCATCGCCATGACGATGTTTCTTGCCTTCTCTTTGGCTGCTACGGCCTCGATCGTGGTGACGATCTAAGTGCCTATCCTTAGCATAAGTGGTTGTTCCCTCTGTGAAAAGTTGGTGTTCACAAGCATCAGAACCAGTGTTATGTATCGTTGATCGTAGGTTCTGATACCCAACCTCCTCATCATCGTTAGAAGGGGGAACATCTTTTGCTAAAGAACCCGTGATAAGGGGTTCCTCATCTCCTATTTCACTAAGGACGTGTAGGACCTTACCCTTCAACATTGTATGTTGACTTTCCTGCCTTAAGTCCCTCATATGTTGGGCATTTGTGCGATAATAATCCCTCATGTCAAAATCTTCCGCAACGTATTCAACAAATAGTTCTTGCATGCCAATCTGCGCCAAGGCATGGAAAAGCATGTGAGAGATTGCTCAATCTGGGGGTAACATGATGTTACCTTGCAAATCTCTCCACCGCAGTTGCTTGTCTTGATGGAGGTTAAAAGTGAAGTCTGGAATATACTCATCGGGATGAGTATATGTCATCTTATATTGTTTAGGACTTGGCTGATTTTGGTTATGTGTTTTATGTTGCCAACTGTCTAGTGTGTGGTCCTTAGGTGGTGAGTTGCTCTTATGAGAAGAAGGCATTTTTATCAGTGTGCTAATTTCACCGTTATATAAATTTTTATCTTGATTAACCCGAAGGTTCGTTAAGGCTCACAATGATGTGAGTAATATCTGTTATGTTCTATTCGGCGCACAAACACTTAGTCCCCAGCAACGGTGCNAGCGGACCGCGATATCGCGTATGCGATATCGCAGGGGACAATGCGATATCGCGACGGCCGCGATATCGCGTACGCGATATCACGGTGCATGCAATATCGCATCTCATCAATACCTACCTTCACTTTTCATGAGCAATAGAGTAGACCCTATGCCCAACCATACGAATCATACCTATGGAATTTAGCTCTCTAAACACCAATAGTAAAGATATTGATCTATAGGTATGATTGTTGTCCTCTTGGCTACACTTGTTTCAACGCAAGTGTATGGTTAAGTGGCGCCAAAGCTTATGATTTGTATTATTTTTATATTTTTATCTAATTATCCTAAGCGTGGAATAAAGTAATTAATGAAATATTAATCTAAGTGACTAACTAATGTCTTAGCCTATTTCCTAGCATAAGTATCTAGTCCCACCTTCTGTACACATCCTAAATATGTTACAATGCTATTGGATTACCAAGTGATAACACTATTAGGATTACCAAGCATTAACGTTATGCTCGAGATGGTCGTACTTATGTGTATTAAGTGAGTGCATTAATTAATTAAGAACATGGAAGTAAAGTACATGAATAGTAAATTGCATAAAAGTAAACATTAATCTGTTTCCAAGTGTGCAATCTATATCAAGAATCTCGTCTTTCTTGCCATCACATCAATGTGTCTAGGTACATTAGTGCTTGAATAATGATCCGTGCAATCCTTGACTCCTACTGCAACAATTAGAAAATATTCTAACTTCTACAGGAAGAAATTGCAAGAACTCAGCTAAGCTATTGACTAACTGATGCCATAAATATGGTGGATGTGTGCATTTATATAGGCACATATAGATGCCACATCGACACATATAAGTCGATGCATCAAATCATGTGTTAATGAGGATGCATCAATGTAGCCCATTTTGTGATTCGTCAACTTTTAAATATGTTAATAGAAGTGTAGTTTAGATTTATAATGGAACCTTAGTAGATGGGATAATAATAGAGTAGATAAGGGAAGATGTTAGAACCCTAAATATGTTTTAATAATACTAGTGTTTAGAGATATAGTCAAAAGTCTAAAAAATTGAAAATATATTTTTTATAACAATGAGGTGTTAGCCTTATAGTACAGGTCTTGGCCTAGTAACCTCAAGTCACAAGTTCAATTCTACAATGCAACATTGAGTTATAAACTTTTATAAATCTTGGAGTGTATCTATGTTTCAATCATTTTGGGTTCCAACACCTCTAAAAAATAGAAAATATTCATAAACTATGTTCTAAGATTATATTTTTTCTATAGATTTAATGTTTCTTCAGCAAATCTAATTTTTTTAGTAAATCTAATATTTCTTTAGCGAATCTATTTGGAATTACATCCAATGCTACTAGATTCAGTAGATGATCTTGCAAGTGGATCTACTGTTTCTTTGTCATTCTATGAGTTACCTGACGATTTATATGAATTTATTACACAACAGATTTCTAGAACATATGTTTTTGTGACAATTTTGAGTTATTTACCTCATTCCTCAAGTTTTTTGAGTCATTTAAATCTAGTTTGAAAAGATTAAAGGTTGGATGTTATCCATGCATATTATCTATCAAACTCATTTTATTGGTAGAATTTGTTAATTCAACGATGATTTCTAAGATCCTTGATATTGGTGTTTTCAATCATTGTTATGCTTTATTAATTATTCAAAAGTGAACCTTTTTCTTTTAATCTAACATCTTCTAAATTTTGAATTATTTCTTGTTTTGTTGAATTGCCAAATCTTCCATTGATTTTTAAAAAAGTTGAAGAGATATTATCTCTCAAATTGAACCAATCAAGCATGTTGAAACCCTAGCTACAACTAGTGATTTTCATAGAATTTGATATATGAGTGAGGTAAATCTTGATTCACTTAAGCAAGATATTATTTTGCATACTAGCGTAATTGGTTATATGCACAAGGTTGTTTATTACAATCTTCCAAAGTCATATCACTATTGTCATCGAAAAGGTTATATATTTGATTCATGCTCTTTTATGCTATGAGAATAAGGCTATGTAAGCACGTCAATACCAATCTATTACAAACACTACTAAGGTTTCTTCTATAAATGGTATAGTTCATGCTAAGGCTTTTCTACATATGTTGCAAATCTTGCAACGATTTCTTCTACTAGTATTTCAAAAATTAGCCTACCATTTTTTCTTACTATTGTTCAATAAAATGTACCTTTGAGGAAGATTCCAATCAAAGAATTTGTTAATGACTAAGGGGAAATAAATAATTGTTCCTATAGTCTCATAGAATCTTATTGTTGATTCAAATAATTTACAAATGGTTCTTCATAATAAAAAACGTTGAGGAAGCCTATCTATTGGTGATTATATGCCTAAGCTTCAAAATGGACAACATGTTTAAGATATTTTAACTACTATCAATTAGTTTGCAGCTATTGGTCAAGATATGGAGATAATATCTTTTGATAATGTTGATTCTATTGATAGGGCGGGAACCTTCGCCTACTCCACCCAATGCTAATCTTTTCATTGAATGTCTGATTTTCTACCCTATAAGGGGGCTTTTTGAGATTGGTTGTAAGGACAAAAACTTAAAAAGACATTTCAAAACTACTGAGCCTTTCCTTTTTGTTGATTTGGAGTTTCTTCTCTTTGTAGTACTCCTTTGCTTTTGTACTCAAAATTTTCTTTTAATATATGTATATTTTGGCCTCCAACACCCAAAAGTTTAAATACTAGACTAACAATGAGGTGTTAGTCTATTGGTAAAGACTTTTGATTTGAAAACTCAAGTCATGGTTCCATTTTGGTGGACAATGTTGAGTTATAAAGTTCTGATTACACCATATGGTAAAGTAATTGCACCTATGTTACAATTATTTCAAGTTCCAGCAACAAAGGTAAAGCTATTGTTGATGAAGTAGATAGTGGGTGAAGGAATATGACATGCATGGGCCCGGTGGGTCCTAACGGCATCGAGATGCTGCCTTAACAAGGAAAGCACCGCGAAATGAACAAAGAAAGGCTCCTCAAAGTCTCAAGCCTAGTAAATAACGCCTCGAATCTTAAACGCACACATCTTTTTCCTTTTGTCGCTTTTGGTTTTCATTTTAGTTCTTTCCTATTCTTGCATTGCATTTGAGAGAAGATAAGAAGCATCCAGCAAAGGCTGAAGAAGACGAACAAAGAAGGAGAAGTGGGCATGGCGAACGAAGGTCGCATAGTGGACGAGATCGATCACATGGCTGAGCGCGCTTTTGGCGACGAGGAGTTCGATCCAGACAAGGCGTTTGAGCTCCTGATGACGCACATGGAGGAGGAGGCGGACGCGGCGTGGGCACAAATGGAGGCCGACGCGGCGCACATGCAGCGGCAGACGCACGAGCTGCTGCGCCAGTTCGAAACGGAATTCCAGAACGACGTCAAGCGCGGGCATCTGAGCGCGCACTCGGAGCTCGCTAAAGCGCACAGTTTCGAGATGGCCGCCGCGAAAGCGTGCAAAAAAGTTCGCTCAACCGCAGTCATGGCCCTGCAGGCCGCGCTCCAGTCGTCTTCTGCGACGGCAACTGCGGCTGCCTTGGCCGCAGCGCTGGCCAGTAAGAGCATCACTAATCCCAAGCGCCTGGCTTTGCTCAATCTTCTTACCAAGGAAAAGAGTTCCTGATCTGATCCGATCTCATCTTTTTCTGTCTTTAATTTTTAATTTTTGTTATTAGGCTCTGTGCCCTCCACTGTTTGGTGGAGGAATAAAGGTTTTTCTTGCTTGGGTTTGGTAATTGAGTCTAGCTTGGTAAAGGTGCGTGGGGCAGACCTGCTTGGTGTTTGTCCCAAATACCTTGTTCCTTGTAAAATTTTACGCAGAAATAGCCTCGAAGTTTGGTTTTAAAAGCTCAGTTGTTTGACTGGGTGAATGTTGCATTTATGAGTTGCAGATATAAATTAGACGGTTTCAGTGTGCTTCTCTTATCATAGTAAGGAGGTTTTGGTGAATGTTTCATGGCTGATATTTGTAATGTAAGCACTTCTCTTCTTATTCTTATCATAGTAGGGAGGTTTTGGTGAATGTTTCATGACTGATATTTGAATATGATGTTGATAACAACGCATATATCCATGGTAACTTGTTGTTAAAGCAGCCTAAGGGTGTAGGATTTGACACAGCCACATGCTAAACAAAACCAACTTTAAAGAAAATTTACATGGCATGGTACATGCTATTTTTGGTTAGTTTTTTACTTCATACAAAACTAGTTGAATTAATTCAAAATGGAAATGCTTTGGTACATGCTCAAGCAACTTCAAAGGATCTTTATGATAAATATAGGATAAATAAATTAAATTTTTATAGAGTTTTAAAATGTTCTTGGTGAGTCTTGAAAACCTCATCAATGAAGTGTGCCAAGGGCAATATTTCTAATAAATTTTTTTTAGCAAATTCTTTACTTAAATGCTATATCTGAGTCTTACTTACATAATGAGGTGTTAGCCTAGTGGTATGGGTCTTGGCCTTGTAACCCCAAATCATAGGTTCAATTCTACCATAAGTAGTTTTTAGTTATATAAAGTCTAGCAATTTTAGTCAATTAAGAAGTTAAATTTTGCTATAAAATAGTTGATCTCAATGTTGGTTGATAGTTATACCATTTAAACAAGAACATAAATTAATATGTTAGCCTAATAGTAAGGCTCCTAATTTAGAAACTACAAGTGGGTTTGATTTTAGTGGGCAATGTTGAGTTATAAAGTTCAAATATGACTATATGTCTTAGGGGTGAATATTATTTAAAAGAAAAAGAAAAGTTTCAAGTTCCAACATCCATAAATTAATATGTTAAATTTAATAATTAGTTTTATTATATAAATTATTACATGACAAGATGATAATTCTACTACCATTGACAACGAGCACCTCTCCAATTTACTCTTGAGGAAGTTACAAAGGGTATTAAAAAGCTAGCATTTCGTAAAGCTATAGATTCAAATGGTTTATATGCAGACTTATTAAAGTGGACAAGATCTCTACCATTCATAAAGAAATTTGGCATAAACTAAGTTGTTAGCTCTATGCTAGAAAGGAGAATAGATTTAAGACAAAATCACTCTACTATTGATCACTTACTTTTAGACACTACATGAAGTTTGCAAAAATGCCTAATAAAAAAGTTTTTATTTGTTTTATTAATTTGCAAAAGCATATAATTCAATGATCTATACAAAACTCTAGTTATGCTTGCATAAAATTGGCTTCCCTTTAGATTTGATTGCAGCAACTCAACGATTATATGAGAAAGTGATTTTTGAAATTACAAAAAGCAATTTAGAGAAAAATTTCAATTTTGGAGAAAAATTGGAGTTAAGCAAGATTATCCACTCTCCAACTCTTTTTGGTATCTTTATTGATGAGATGCATGAATGGTTGTGTAATGAGCAAGGTAGTCATGCTATCAAAATTGGATCTTAAGTAGTCAATCTTCTTTTATATGTAGATGATGCTACCTTAATTTCCATTATTGTAGAAGGTATGCAAAATATATTCCAAAATTTAGATCATTATTGCTATTCCTTTAGTCTTTAAATGAATGTAGATGAAACCAAATTGATGATCTAGGATACAAGAAATAACTAATATAACTTTCATTTTGGAGGTACCAATGTGCAAATACTAGATTCTTTTAAATATCTGGGTCTCATTTATATAAATAATTACATATAGGGGAAGTGCATCAAAGAAAAAATAGCATGAGGTTTCAAAGCTCTATATGCTTTCGAAAACAAGTAAAAGAATTTAGGCCTTTGGGCTTGAAAGGTCAAAAAATAGATTTTTTAGGCTATCATCTATCTTACTATATTGTACAGATGTGTTGTTTGGGAACTTAGACTCAGTGCTAAACTTTGAATAGATATTGAAAGAGTGCAAAAACTTTTCTTCTCGATGAGTTAAAGGTAAAGATGTAAATACCTTACTCAATGTTACTATGTGAATGTGATTTATTACCTTTAGAAGTAGAAACCTTGTGCTAATTCATTACATACACTCATAGCTTACATATCTCAAGGTATGACAAATTCTCTAAAGTAGTTCTTGAGGATTCATGAGAACATAGTTGGTATTTTAAGGGGATGTAATGGTTAAGAAAATAGAAATTCTCTTGGGAGGATGTGCAGTAAAATCCTAAGCATATTCATCAACTAATCAAGGAAAAGGTTTTAGCATAAATGTGGACTAATGTGGAAGGCAAGTGATGAGTAGCAGGTATCCCCTACGCCCAACCATATGAATCACAAGCATGTACCAGTGATCTAGTTAAATTCCATAGACTTAGTTCCTAAGTTCACTCATAGTCCTAGATTGTGAGTTAAGGGATTGTATGATCATTATCTTCCTAACTCATACTTGTGTTCTAAAGTGTATGGTTAAATGTGAGTTAAGGAGTATGATGTCTATTTTTGTAAGCATTTTATGTATATTTTCTTATCCTAAAGACTAGATGAATAAATGAAGGTTTAATGATTTAAGTATCTAACTATTTAGTTATTTTAATGACTAACTATCCTAGCATAAGTAGTTGTTTCCACCTACCATACACATCCCAAACTAGTATTAGTGCTACTAGGTTACCAAGTGGTGATTACTAAGCATACAAAATGACCACTACTAGGGTTATCAAGCATAATACATTATGTTCGAAGTGGTCGTACTTATGTTTTTATGATTAAGTATTTTAGTTAATTAAAACCATGAAAGTAAAGTGCAAGTAAGAAAGATTAAACTAATCCAAGTGCTACAATGAATAGAAAAAATCTCGTCTTCATTGTTGTTCATGCCAATGTGTTCAGGTACATGATGTTTGAATAAAGATTCATACAATCTATTTAATCCATATTGCATGTAGTCAAAGAGAAAAAATTCCAACTCTAGAGAAATCAAACTACAAGAGCTTCACTAGGCTATGGACCTATGGTTCCATAAATGCAATTGGTATGCACATTTATATAGGCTTTTCTCGCATCATCATCCACACATCTGTGATGATGGGGTTGCATTAACGCATGCCTATTGATGCATCCTATTTATGATGATTCATTATACCCCCACGATTGAGTGGAAACTCGTCCTCAAGTGAACCAAAGTAGGATCAAGCTTCTTACAAAATTTGGGGAAGTATGAAATTTATTAACTTAAAAACAAATAGACTAACTAATTAACCATATTTAAGTGCTATATTGTACAAAATTACAAAATTAGTATCCATCACAAGAAAATTGAATACTTTACAACACCTTCATTAGGTACTCCTGAGTTGCTAAAAATAAGGTGAATTCTTAAATAGTGCATAGAGGTGAAGGCTCCTGTGGCACTAAAGGTCCTTCACCAGGTTTTGGCACTTATGGCAGTGGAGGTGGCTGAGGCTAACCTACTACTACTATTGAAGAAAGCTTGAAAGTATTTAGTAATGTGTTCATATTCTCCTTTTTGCCACGTGGGTCGTATGTAGTCCATGCAACTTCACTGATGTGGGCTAGTGCAGGGATATCCCATGGGCATGAAATCATAGGAAATAGCTTCCTGGCATCAACAAACCATGCTATGAACTGTTTACGTTCAATTTTAAACATCTTTATGAGGTTCTGCAGCTCATGGTAGTCATTCATTCTTCTGGTTAGTTTCTCAACAACAGACCCTTAGTTAATGAATCTACTCCTGAGAACTTCAAGTTCAGTGTTGGCTATCTACAATTGCTGCTTGGTCTCTTTATGATGCTTGAATTCCACCTCGTACAAGAGGTAGGAATTGGCCACTTATTTTTCTAACTCAGTTCCTATTGTCAACATAGCCAAGTTTACGTAACTAAGCTTGGCAAGCTCATGTACTCCATCATCTCTTTGATTTGTAACTCCTTGAAGTGGGTTTTGACTTTGTTATACACAGTTAACCCATCAAAGATGGTTTGCCATACATCACCTCTTTGCTAAAGCTACTAGAGGGCCTTATTCATCTTCATCTTGGCCAATTAGATTTCTTTTATATTCATCTCCTTGAGGAGCCCAACTTGGTCCTTGAAATGATTCTTGACTCATTTGAATTTTAGGGCCTCATTCTTCCAAGTAGCTACCTCAATGGTCATTTTCTAATGAAGTGCTTAGAATTTCTTTATTGAAAGATTTTTGTTTTTTGCTACCATCCTACTCAAATCAAGGTTTACCTTGGCTAGCTATTTTTGTTGTTGTCAAAAAAATTTAACCATTTTATCCTTTTGTTGTTTGACATTTTAAAGGTGATTGATAAGCATCAAAGTGTTGCATCAATGGGTCCCTGTTGACGTGGCCTTGTCAATGGGGCCTAGTTTACGTTGTGTTGCCCCGTTGAAAGGGTCGCATCGAGGTAGTGTTTACTACACCTACGAGGCCCTACTGATGTAGCCTAATAGTAAAAACTATACATAAAAGCTCATAGCCATGTTTATGGGGAGGAGAGTCATAGTTGTAGCAAAGCTCTTGCAGTTTTTTCATTTGAGAATTAGAACATTTCTCTGAGTGCTTGCAGCAGGAGTTAGAAAGTGTATGGATCTTTATTCGAGCACTATTGTACCTGAACCACACCAGTGTGTACAATAATAAAGACAAGCCTTTTTATCAAACCTTGCAGTACTTAGAAAATATTAATGATTTATTTATGCATTTATTATTTTCATTAAATATACAATTAATTAAGCTCAATTAGAATTTGAGAGATTAGTTAATTAATTAATTTAAATAGATTAAGCACATAAGTATGACCGCTTTGAGCATAAACAGATATTCACTTGGTAATCCCAACAATGTTATTACTTGGTTCTCTTAGTAGCATAGTGCTTGGTAACTTAGCAATGAATACGTGGGGTCAAACCGAATGCTTATATTAGGACTAGTTAGAGATTAGTTATGTAGTTAAATTAAATTAGTTATTAAATTACTTCATCTTTCTACTTTAAGTACCAAGGAACATAAAAACATAAAATAGTAAAAATCATATGCCTCAATTACACTTAACCATACCTCTGTACATGACAAGTGTAATTGGGAAGACAATGAATGCCCATTAGGGCAAGGTTCACTTCCTAGATGACTAGTGTACTAGAAGACATAGAATCTGTAGAATTCAACCAAATCAAGCATGAACGCTTAGTGATTCATATGGTTGACCATAGGGGTACCTTCACTGCTCATCATTGGTGCCATTATTGGGAACTCTTTTTGTTTGAAACATGCACTATCTAGGATTAGTGAACGTCATTAACATCATTGAACAAACCCAAAGGTCAACATCATTCTCACACATAATACAAGTACATAGGCACACTGATATTTTATTTGTTTGCAAAATGTCTTCTTCTCATAGGTACGATGATGCTAAACCATAGGTCCCTCAAGCATACAAGGTGCTATATACTCATCTAGATGAGTATGTGCCTGACTTCACCTTCATCCTGCATCAAGATGAACAACTATGGTGGCGTGATATGAAAGGCAACATTGTAATGCCTCCCAATCGATTTTTTCCCATGATGCTACTTCAAACTCTTAAGAAGTTAAGCATCCAAGATCTTTAAGAGGAGTATGTTGTGCATGATTACGACTACTGGGACTACCATCTTGTTGAAACACAACGTCAGAGAGATTGACACTAGGAGAAGAAACATGAGTTTGTGAAGGGGAAATAGTTTACCAATCCTTTGTTCTTTCTTAACCAAGATGACAATGAGGATCCTCCCTTTGGGGGCTCTCAACATGAGAATTCTCCACCCCTCATTACTAGTGATGAGGGTGTGGCCCTGAATTTGCAGTCCACTATTAACAATGTAGGTTCAGGTAAAGATTCTAGTCAAGGTAGGGGCTTGAACAAGCATCAAGATGATAAGAACCTAATGAATGTTGCTACAACAATCAAAGGGGAGTCAGTAGATATCATGATGGTGGCAGTCCTCCTCCCTCTTCACCCTCTTCATCTACATCTTTTTCTTCTTCCTCTTTTGGTTTTGACAAATGCCACAAAAAGAACAATCATGATGAAGGTGAACAGTGGGACAATAATAATAATCGTCGAGCCCACAATGAATGAAGTGGTAACAAAGGACATCATCAGTAACAAGGAAATAATGATGATGATGAACCTTTACTAACAACACAAAGCATGGTAAATATTGCAAAGGCTATGAAAATTCCAACCAATCATGTGAGAGATAGTTGAATGAAGCACCTAGATATGAACAATATTCCTAGATTTGAGAGGGGATATAACTCTAATCCACAAACACATCTCCAAGATTTTCACAATGCTTGTGCTTTATAGAATATTGAAAATGATTGGTAGAAATTAAATCTATTTCCTAGGACACTAATCAAGGAAGTAGAATTATAGTACTGATCCTTGGAGTTGAAATCTATTTGTAGGTGGAGTACAATGCTAGATCTATTTAATGATAAGTATCAAACATACTCTAAAGTGTCTAATCTGAGAAGGAAAATCTAGGGATGGAAACAAAAAAACCATGAACCCTTGGATGCACCATGAGCAAATATTATTCTCTCATACATTAATGCCCTAGCCACAGTTATTCTCAGATGGAATAAATTTGCCATATCATTGATGGACTTAGATTGAAAATAAGAAGAACTCTTGGGGTTTATGCCCAAGGGAGATGATTAGAACTCCAAGCACATCAAATACAAAGGCTAATTGAGTAGATAGAAAAAAAAGAAGGAGAGTTGAGAAAACAAGAATGTGCAAAGGAATACAATAGGGATCCTTTCATTAGAAAGAGGGAATTTTGATTTTACAATAGTGAAGAAGAATCATCTCTTAATGAGATGATCAACAAAAATACCTTATCAATCCAAAAATCTATGTTTGAAATTTTAGACAAGGTAGATAAAATGTGGGATTCGTTGGATGAAAAATTCAAACTGGTTTGAAAATCACCAAAGAATCAAGAGAGCAGAGTAGTGATCATAACCACAGGAGGGGGAAAGAAGCTGAACATGCCTACCAAAGAGGTAAGGGCAAAGTTGTGGAAATTGAAGTAGATGATGATGGTGTATGTGACATCTACCATACAAACTTCTCAAGGGATATTGTCCCATCATGTCACATTACAAGAGTTTGAGGTGTATGCTTTAAATCCATGACTAGTAAGAAGGCAAGCACCCAAAAGGTTGACTTATTCTCAAGGCAATCCCAAGCAATTCCATCAATAGTAGCAATATTATTCAAGTGGATTTCCACCACAACTATACGAGCAATACCAAGAGTGGCATCAACCACAATCAGGGAGGATGCCACCACCAAGGTAGTAATACCCTTACAAGCAACCAAATCTATATGGGTATTATGTTCAACAACCACTACCTCCATGTGACTCTTCCAGTCATGCTTCTCCCTTCCAACATCACTACTACCCCCTTGAGTACTACAGAGCTAATTCTCCACATTCCATAAGGGATGCCGCATTCCATCCTCATCCTCCTCCTATTCCTACACCTGTTCCTACACCCTCAACCCAATTACTGCCTGCTCCATCTATGTAGGGTGAACTTCCAGCCTAGCCACAACGACATAACACTACCAAGGTCATCAATCTACAACCAATTTATCAACTGAGGGGTTTGGAACCTCATGCTTGTAAAAGACCTTTCTTCTGATCCACTAGCCCTACTAATCCCTCATCAACTATGGTGACTAGTCACCTTGCTCCTACTTTATCATCTGCAAATCATTCCATTAGATCCCCTTCAAACCAAATGCTACTCAAAATCCATACTATCATACTTACTCATGTTGTATCTAATTAGATCTAAGCTGGAAACCTTCCCAGAAAATTAGTTGATCCTGGGAGTCCCCTTATCTATCTACAAATTGTTAAGAATGAACTATGTAAGGCTCTTCTTGATTCAGGTTCTAGTGTGAATTTGATTTCTCATGATACGTATATTTCCTAGTACCTACCACCTCTCAAGAAGAGCAATATCATATTAGAATTGGTAGACGAATCCATCACTATTCCATTGGAACTAGTTGAAGACATTGTAACCACTATCTATGAATGGTCTTATCCTGTTGACTTCCTAATAATCAAGGTTGAAAACTACAAGGGAGACCTCCCAATCATTATGGAAAGGACATGGTCAAGTATGGTAGATGTAATAATGGACATCAAATATCTTTCCTTGGAGATATAAAAAAGAAATGGATTTGGAAAGATTAAGAAGAGATGAGTTACATGCATCGTGTATAGAAATACAGGGTGTAGTTGAGTGAAATGAGCATTTGTCTCTAAATGTAAGAAGTGTGCATAGGAAGTAGATATTCAAAGGTGCTTGTACATAGTAGCCACAAAATAGGAGGGCATCTAGTGGCTCACCATTAATTTTGATAGTAGCACAATGTGCATGGAACCTACTAAGAGCCTAACATGCACCTATGTTGTAGGCATGGATGAACTAGAGCAAGTTCATCACCAAAACGTTGATGATGAAAATGTTGATACCAATTGGGAAGAGTTGGAAATCTCTGAGAATTTTAAATAGAAGACCCTAGAGTTGAAAACTTTACCGACGAGCCTAGAATATTCATTCTTAAAAAATGGCAAGTCGATCATACTCAATGCCAAATTTTCTCCTAAACAGAAAGCAAAATTGTTGGAAGTGATCAATAAATGGCCAACAACCTTTGCTTGGTCATATCCTAAACTCACTGGAATTGATCCATGGATATGCTAGCATCACATGTACACTGATCTATCTATGAAGCCAAGGAGGTAACAACAATGGCTATTGAATCCAAAATTAAAACAAATTATCAAAGAGGAGATTGAGTAACTCCTTAAGTTAGGGTTCATCTACCCCATTGCAAATAGCGAGTGAGTCAACCCACATGTGATAGTTCCAAAGAGAGATGGCAAATGATAGGTTTCTATTGACTTCAGCTATTGAACATGGCAACATTCCAAGATCATATTCCATTGTCATTCATTGATCATGTGTTGGACACCATTTTTGAGCATTACTATTATAGTTTTCTAGATGGTTATAGTGGTTATAACCAAATCCAAATTGCACTTGAAGATTAAGCCAAAACAACATTCACAAGTCCTTGAGGAACCTTTGCATATCATAAGATGCCTTTTGGTCTATGCAATGCTTGTGCTACTTTCCAACATCTGGTCTTAAGCATTTTTCAACAGCAGATTGGTAGTGGGATAGAAGTATTTATGGATGACTTCTCCACTTATGAGGATACATTTAAGCAAGCCTTGGATCCCCTTGAGCAAGTATTGAAAATATGTGTTAAAACAAATCTTTAGCTCAATTGGAAAAGAAAAGCCATCTAATGGTCTAGGAGGGCATAGTACTAGGGCATAGAATTACTAACGTGGGGATTGAGATAGACCTTGAAAAGATAAGGATCATCCAAGGAATCACACATCAACTAGAGATAGTCAAAGACATCTAATCATTCCTTAGAAAAATGGCTACTATCGACAGTTTATAGAGAATTTCTTTAAGATCTCAAAGCCATTAGTCAAGCTTACAAAGAAAGATGCTTCATTTATTTGGACCAAGAACTGCAAAAATGCATTCCAATAGCTAAAGGAAAAACTCATAGAAACTCAAATTCTACGAGTACTAGACTAATTTAGACCATTCCATATAATGATGGATACATCTAAATATGCCTTGGAAGCCTTACTTACGTAGTTGGATGATAAGAAACATCCATATTACATCCATTATGCAAGTAGAAGCATTTTCGATGCACAACTAAATTACACCACCACAAAGAAAGAACTAATGATGGTGGTGTATGCTTTGAAAAATTTTAGGCACTATGTGCTTAGATATAAAGTATTTGTGCACAGTGATCACAGTACCATCTACTTCCTCATGAACAAACCAATAGTGAGCCCCCATGTCATATGGTGGCTAGTGATCTTGTAGGAATTTGATCTTACAATGGTAGATTAAAAGGGAACTGAGAGTGTGGTCACTAACCACTTATCTTAGTTACAATGAGATAACAAAGAGGAGGAAAGTCCATTATCTGATCTATTTCTTGATGAACTCCTCTTTGCCATTGCAATAAATGAACAAATTCCCACAAAACCAAAATGATATGATGCCATCCTCCCTTATCTTCTTACTCAAGAGATGCTACAAAATCTAGACCACAAGAAGAAATAACAATTTTTTCATTGGGCTAAGTACTTCATGGAAATCAATGGACACCTTGACAAGGTGTGTGCCAATGGCCTAGTTCATTGGTATGTCCCTAATACAGATCAATTGTGAGTTATCCAAGATGCTCATGAAGGTCCCTATTGAGGCAACTATGGTGGGAGATGCATGGCCATAAAAATCCTGATGGTAGAATACTATTAGCCCATAATCTTCAAGGATGCCCACTAATTTGTCCAATCCTATGAGCACTATCAACAAGATGATGGGATGACCGCATAAATGAAAGTTCATCAATAGTGGATTCAACCATTGGAGCCCTTTGACATATGAGGCATTGACTTCATGGATCCCATCACACCCATGTCCAATGAGAAGGCATATATAATTGTCACTGTTGACTACCATACCAAATGGATAGAAGTAGCAACTATCACTGACTGTACATCATCCATTGCTACTTGATTTGTACAAAAAAATTTTGTAAACTAGTTTGGGGTGCCATGTGCAATAATTTCTAACAATGGAACTAATTTGATAGGTGAAACTTTTTGAAAAATCATGCAAATCTTGGGGGTCAAATATAAATTAACAACACCCTATCACCCCCAAGCAAACAATCAAGCAGAGGTAACTAATAAGGACATTACAAAGATTCTAATAAGAACTATCAATAAATATAGGAGAGACTGTAGCACAAAACTCAATGATGCCCTTTGGGCCTACCACTCAACATGGAAACTCCCTATTGGCTACTCTCCCTACGAGTTGGTGTATGGAAAACTTCCAATTCTCTCGATTCAATCCGAGAAATCCAAGCTCTGTACACTCTCAATAGCCTGCGATCTAAATCTTGACCTAAGTCTAGCATAAAAAGAAAGATTGATCAACCTCAAGATGCTAGATGAAAATCAATTAGTGGCCCTATCTGCAAATGAAGTGCACAAGGCATTCAATAAGAAATGTCATGATCTTAGAATATGGAAAGTAAAATTTCAACTGAGAGATAAGGTTCTCTACTGAAATCCCACACATGTACCTCAAAAAACCAAATTCCAAACATTGTGGGAGGGATCTTATATAGTTGATGAAACCTTTCCTTCTAGGGCCATGATCATATACAAATCTAAGAGCCCAAACAAAAAGCAGTTGGTCAGCATCCAACAAAAAAAGCCTTTCCATGAGCCAAAGCAAGCCAATGCAATAAATACCTCAATAGATGAGCAACCACACTCAATTTTTTAGATCTCCTCCTTCCAACTTAGTCATGGGGGAGATGGCCATCCATGCTAACCATATACATGGCTCCTTAGTTTTTCTATTTTTTTTGTTTTACAAATTTTATCTTTATAATTACTTATTTTACACCTTTTTTATTTTCAAAATTTTTCCTATTTTACACCATTTTTTCCACATCATTAGTATGTTTGAATCTTTTTTGAATATTTTATACTTTCTTATATATTTTACTTTATTTGAGTGTGATTTTCAAATTTTTACTAATAAATGTGCTTTGTACTAGTAGAACACAACGGTGATGTAGCTGCTACTACTGGTGGTTTGTGCTTAATGTTTTATTTGCTAATGTCTAGTTTCTATTTCTGAATTTTTGTACTAATGTCTAAGTTATGGTTCTTTTTCATGGAATAAGTAGTGAATCCATGACATCCACCCATTCACAAACTCTATGGTTTTTCTTGTTTTGGAAGTTTGATGTCCCTTTCATTAAATAAACTTTAAATAAATTTATGACCTTGGTAGTTTCCAGAATTGGGAAGGATTTAAAGGTTTGCACAAGGTGTGACTTCAAGGGGACTTAATACTCTTTATATTGTTCTACTTACTTGTGTGTTTAAGTGTTTTCATAGACTTCTTAACATTCCATGTCAACCAATAACAGGAAGTTAAATAAAGTCTTTGCATGGTGTGGTTTCCATCTAAAAAGAAAGAAAAAAAACACAAATAAAAAAATAAACATGATAGGAATTCAAAGCATACTCCTTAGACAAATAAATGGGCTATAAGCATTAGTTATGGGACTAGAAAGACATGTTACCCATCTCTAAAGATCTCCTCTAACTAAGGCCCTCTCTCACTTCTTACTTCTCTTTTCTTGTCTTTGTGGAATGGTGGTTGTTTTGTTGGAGCACTCTTATGTCTTGAGGGGATGGATCAGTCTTGGAGTGGTAATGTGATGTCACCAAAAGAGGTTGGTTTTGGTTTGGACTAAGGATGGATCTCCTCAGGTCATTTTAAACACAAAATTCACAAGGAACTTCTTATGACCTCAATTTAGAATTCCATTCCACTTTTTCTATCATCCATCTATGCTGTCTCTAACTCACCTCATTGCCAAAGTCCATGTTCTTGATTCAGTATCTTGGTCTAACATACTTGAATTCTTGGGTAGAATCTTCCAAGTTTTCATCCTTAACTTTCATCAACCATTAATCATTTATGAGGCCCATGGACTCTTTAGGTTGAGTTTATGCAATGGCAAACAAGGCATGTGCCTACTATGGGAAGGACCCACTTGCATATCTCTTGCTTAGATGCATGAAGCACCTTATCCTTAGGCATTCTTGTAATCAAAATCTTTCATACATCCATCTTCTACATAAAACCATGTGCTCCTTTACAAAATTTATTCAATAAACACATTCTCCATGAAATTTTTGAATTTTTGAGCTTTCAAAGATCCTCTTCAATGATTTCATCATATTCTTGGCTTTTCTAGGCCTTCATGGACTCCAAATTCATTGAAAAATTCATTGTATTTTTTAAGATATTCAAAATTCAAACTTTTCCCTATGAGCTCTATATATGGGAGCTCATCGATGAAGTAGATGTGTATACAAGGCCCCATATACGTGGCCCTATTGATGTAGTGGAAAAATAGTATATATATGCGTGACCCACTTTGACATTTTCACATTTTCTCATAAACGGAAAGGGAGTTTTTCAAATTTTTAGAGCCTAGAACCTTCTAGAGACCATAACTTCCTAACTGTTTATCCAAATAACTTTGTTCTTTGACTCTATAGCTACCAAAGGTAAGCTCTTAGTTCTGGGGGCCACAAATATGCCATTTTTGACAAAAAAAAATTTACCATTTTTTCTAACTCCCACGAAACTAAAATATCAACTATTAAGCGCCAAATTACAAGAGTTAAACTTTTCTAACAAC
The DNA here is from genome assembly GCA_015680685.1 of Gnetum montanum. Classification (NCBI taxonomy): domain Eukaryota; kingdom Viridiplantae; phylum Streptophyta; class Gnetopsida; order Gnetales; family Gnetaceae; genus Gnetum; species Gnetum montanum. Next base: position 103,062 of record MNCI01004839.1, read on the forward strand.
CTTCGATGACATTTACAAGAAAAATTAATAAATAATTAATAAAATAATTAATATGCCATGGTCCAACCTTAGCCAAAGTGTAATTGACTGATGAGTGGTGAGGTACCCCTACACTCAACCATATGAATACGAGCGTCTCATGCACAATCCGGTCAAACTCCATAGATGGGCTAGTTGTGGTATCTAGATAGTTACTCATTGATCGCAGTTCACTATCTTCCCACCTAGACTAGTATTTACTTTGTCACGTATGGTTTAGTCCAAAGTGAGGTGTATGATGTGTTCCTAACTAATGCTGCTCCTAGAGACAATGGAAGATAATCTTAGCTAAGCTAGGAGAAAAAAGGGAGAGAGAGTTATGCTAAGAGGAATAGGGGGAGAGAATCTAAACTAATAGGAGATAGGGAGAGAGAATATAAGCTAGCCTAAGTGTGATGAGCATCTATCCCTTAATCATCCATGCACATCTTGGACCTCGTGCATGACTACCACTGGGATTACCAAGTGCATGGCCTAGGTACGCTACTAGGACACCAAGTAGTCACACTTAAATTCTTGTGATTAACTTGTACGCATTCTGCGTTTAAGGAGTTTAAGGTGGAGAGATATTAACTATGAAATCTGTAAATAACAATAAAAATTAAATAATTAAACTAAGTGAATGCTGCAATGATGAAGTAATCTTGATCTTTATTTCCGGTCATGTGCATGTCCAAGTACGTCACACTCAAATAAATGATTCCATACAATTACAATCATCACATTGTAGGCATGCACTAAGAGAAAGGGTGGAGAGGAAAACTGACAAAAAGATCCTACACTAAACTGACTCTCTAAGACTAACCGAAAGACTCCCTTCCTGTGTGCCTTCATGTGTATTTATAGGCTCACAAAGGAACCATGATATCGCATGTCCGATATCGCTGCTGGATGCAATATCGCGTACCCGATATCGTGGATCCAATATCACAACCCAATGAATCCCGATTCATCATACCCCCACAACTGAATGAAAACTCATCCTACAAGAACAAGTCCCATTGATTACACAGTGGATAGGTATAAGATTATAGACTAATAGGGGATCTATTCATGACACAGTGGAGAACTCAATAAAAAAATTGGACACAACAAAGAAAATGAAAATTCCTAAAATTACAAAATTGGGTGGAACTCTTGTGGTTCCTGGTGGTGGTGGCTCCTCCACGGGTTGCTTTCCCTTGTCTTGCACTCTAGGTTTTGGGATGTGATGAAGTTGAAGTAGTGCCTTGAGTTTCTCCTCTTTAGTTCAGGGATCCTATGCTATCCATGCTGATGCTCTAATGTTTGATGGAGTCAGCACCTCCCATGGGCATGGTAGTTGCAGAAACATTTTGTTTGCCTTGATGTACCAGGCCACAAACAACTATTGTTCTTCCTCATAGGCTTTGGCTTTGTCTCTGTACTCTTGAAAATTTGTAAGCCATTAAGCCAAGTTTGTTGTGACATCTTTTTGTCCTTGGTATCTTACCTTAACCACCTCCAATTCAAAATTTGCGACTTCTAGCTTCTGCGACATTTTCTTGTGTTCAGAAAATTCTGCTTCATACTTGGCATAGGTGGTAGCTACTTACTTCTCAAGCTCTATCCTTGGGTGACATGTTGTCAACATGGCTAGATTGGCATACTATAGATTTTCCAATTCCATGTACTCTGTAATATCTTGAATCTACAGGTCCTAGCTCTTAAGTTCCGCCTGGTGGGCAAATGCATGTGTCCAATATGGCCCACCAATCAGTGTGTGGAGCACTAAAAGTGTTGATGTGGGCCTTGGCCATACGAATTTCCTTTTTGATTATTTTTTTGTACATTCCCACCTAGTCTTAGAAGTGCTCTTTTAAATTTTCATGCCGCTTGGCCTCATTCTGCCACGTGCTTATTTCAATGGCCATCTTCTGATGGATGGAGCATACCTCCTCCATTGAGAGGATTTGATTTTCCCTAGCCAAACGGTTCATGCCCTGGTTGACCCTGATCAACTATTCTCGCAGCCACTGAAAATGTTCTTCAAGAACATTCTTTTATTTTTCCACAGAGGTCAACAAAAGATTGTTAGCAACAAGCTACTTATTTTCTTCTTGTAAGACCTTGAGTGCCTTGGCGTGCACGTAAGTTTGCACTTGTTCCATGGAGGCATTCCAGTTGGCCTTCTCTTTTTCCTCTTCCACCTTTTTATTTTCCACCAGAAATTTGTTGAGTTGGTCCAAAAAAATGAATTGAGAGGGATCCCGCTGCGCTACTTGTAGGATGCAAGCCTTTCTTGTAGTCTTGCAACTTTTGCTTCTATGTGCTCGGCTCTTATTTCTATCATGAACAACTTTTCTTTGGTCGAGATGAGGTCTAATTGTGCTGCTGTAACATTTTGTGGGATGTTAAACAAGGACATCATTACCTATCCTGTTTGTAGTAATTAATCAAGCACATCCTCATGCTTCGTAGGAGTCATTGAGGGACCGACCAGAGTTTGAGCATCCTGTGCTCCTATGAAATCTACCAGTGGCACAACAGGGACGTTAAAAGATTCCTTAATGTGGTCTATGACCACCTCTACAGCTCTCACTACGTCTTGGTGTTGCATGACCACTACTATGGCCCCTTCACCAGTCTCTAGTTGCACTTGAAAGGATGTAGTGTTCCCTAAAATCTATTATGACTAATAACTCTCCTCTCCTCCTATCTGAATGGACACCTTTCCCCTTGCATGATCTATAGAGATAGTGAATCGTATGATATCATAGATGATGTGGAAGATATTTGCATCATCATGACTTCCCCAACTGATCGTCTCAGTGATGGTCCTGAGATGACTCATCGACGGTCGGTAGTCTTGCGGCAATGGTAGTGGTTGATCTCGCTAGCTCATGATAGGCCTTGCTTCTTGTTGTTGATTGGGTCTCGTGCTTGGAGGTTTTTTGGGTCCTGCAAGTTGAGTAGCAATGGGTCCCACCATCTGTTCTTACTCTTGTTCTGGCCCTAGCATCTCACTAGAAATTTTCCTTGCAGCTGGTGGCTTTAGCAGTTCAGCATATGAAGCATTTTGGTCTTTCTTGAGGACATCATTGGTGTATCCTCAAATACTAGCACTCTTGCACAGCTTCCTGATGAGACAAGGGAAGGGCAACGCAAACTTTCCTATCTTACGTTCTTCAAACTACCTTAAGATCTCCATGCAATATAGATGAGGTAGGTTAGCATTAACCTTTTTCATCAATATCACATATCCTCTTACCACATATGTTGAAATTCTATTTAACACTTTTGTGGGAAAGGTGTGATAAGTTTCAATTTTAAAGTATATTTTCTCTTCCAGCATCAACTCTCCATAGGTCTTATCTTCTTTATTGTATGCCCTATCTAACCAAACCTTTCGCGCATCAGCACCAAAGCGAGTGGATAGATGAGCAACCTTTGGCCTTGTATTCAGAAGTTTTAACACTTCCGAAATAAATTCGATAGAGAAATCAATAGATACACCACAAATGTTAACTGTAGTACCTTCTTCTTTATTGTGCTAGAATTGGTACGTTTCTCCTAAGTACCAGGCACCACTTTCGAAGAGCACAGGCCATAATGGAGACCCCTTGACATGGTCCCTAATAGCCTTAGGAGCAACTTTTGTGAAAGGTACGAAGTTTAATTTCACGATCACTGCAGCTGATGTGGACCTTTCACGGATGGCTTGGACATATTCTGGGGGCAATGTGAGGTGTCGTCCCTGTTCAAGCACTATAGTAGCTCCTCCTTCTGCCTATCTTGATTGCATAGTGGTAGGGTCTTCTTGATGGATACTGAACGATTGCTCCTCCTACTTTGCATGTTGTTCGGTAGGCATCTATCCCTTACCTCTCTTGGGTTGCTTAAACACACCTTGAGAGGGACCTTCTTGTTGTGCACACTTTAGGGCCATCTACAATCACACGGGATCAATCATTAGTAAGGTTTCTTACCAAAGTTAAGTTATACCTTACTTCCTACCTTAATGAGTTAATTTTGATTCTGTGTGATTTTAAAGTTAAGAGCTTTTATGGAAATGTCTCTACAAGATTTTAATATTTGGTCCACTTTTCTTAGGTGGTTTTAGAGTTTAATTTCCTGGTATAGATAAGGAGATGAAATTGTTTTTGGCACATGTTTATTATTATTTTTATAATGAATTACCCTTGATAGTGTCCTTTTAGTGATGATGAATTTTGATGAACTTTATGTACAATTTGGTATGTACCCCTCCCCCATGACTAAGCTTAACACTCCAGGTTCAAGTAGGTTCAGACAGAATGAAAATCGGAGTACCAGTGAGCAAGTTATGGTTATCAAAGTAAGAGGTGCACAATCGCAAGTTGTCAAAGTAAATTTAAAAAACTCCCCCCGCATGAATAGTTGCAAATGATGTTGATAGATGCAGGGGGCTCATATATATATATATATATATATATATATATATATAGTAAGGACATGATATCATGTACCCGCTAGTGGGGACCCGATATCATGTCGGACTCGATATCGGGGACTTGATATCATGTCCTATTGAAAATGGGGCACTTGCAAAATTTACCAAATTTTTTTAAAAAAATTTTAAATTTTTAAATTGTTTTTTAAAACTCCAAGGTATAAACTGAGGATGTGTAGGTCGATGTAAAGGGATCCAAGGTAATACAAACTAGTCCTGCACAAAGAGTATAATGGTGTAAAATCTGTCAATGAGAATCATGAAGAGTAGGGGAAAAAGGACATGAGTTAGCTTATAAGAAAATTTAAACTTGAAGGATGATAAGGAAAACAAGAATGTTGGTAATGCTTAGAGGGTATAAGATGATGTTCAGAAAATTTGTTACAAGTGCAAATTACAAAATTCACGTAAGTGGATCCTCCCCAAAGCAGGTCCAACCTATAATGCCCTTGTGTAACCACACCTTAAAATTCCCGTAGGCACTTGAAGGGTTAAATGTAATCTACATCGATGCAACAAAACACACACATGTAGATACCACTGTGATGAGATATAAATTCAATGCTACACAAGTCACGAGTCCCAATTACATGAACAGCGAGATGAAGCAAATTGTAGAAGGGATTGTAGAGATTGGGACATGAGGTAATTGGCCCAAGGTAGAATGAATCCTTATTGTAAGGCATGATTAATGTGTCATTAACCCGGCACTCCAAAATTAGGACCAAGTCCATTCCTCTAATTAGTGACATTGCATTACTTCATCCAATGATGGACAACCATAAGAGCACCATGACAGCAAGGCATACGATCACTTGATGTTTCATTCAAGGGAGGAGTGATTTTTATTTTGCAGCACACATGTTTTTTTTTCTTTTTGTGTGGCCACTTTGGCACACTCTCTGTTCTCTTTTTTTTTTGAATGCTTAATCCAGAGAAGCCACCTACCTTCAGGCATGGGTACATGTCTTTCCAATGGAACCCCCTAGAATAGCATTATTTTTTCCTAGTTGAGTGCCTTTTGATTACTCTTACTCCCACTTTTTGTTAGATCTACAAGGATCTTAGTACAACCAAGCTGCATGGTAACTCCCACAAATGTCACCAAAAAGCATCCATAAGTCCCCTTGATGTCACAGACTATTCATTCTTCCTTGGTCCATCATTCTTCACTCTGGGCATAATAACACAAAATTACCTTAAGTTTTAATGATTAGGAATATCATTGTACTCAGGGTAGAACCTCTTATTAATAGAATGGATGAATGGATGTTGTGGGCTCACTATCCAAATAATTAGTCACCTAAGACTTGATAGCATAAAACAACACCTCAACCAATGGTTCACATGAGTGTTTTATTCCTAGATGAGATTACTCATAAAAAGGTAAAAAAAAAACCAAACAATAAGTTAAAAAGTGAAAAACTAAAAAATGAAAATTTTAAAATTAAAGAAAATGAAAAATATTTATTAATCCTACTTGTTATTAGAATGGGGGGGTATCCCCCATAACTAAATGGTTGAGCATGGCTAGGATTAATAAATGAAGAATTGGGACCCTTGCACGCTAGAAATATTGGGACTCAGTCATACTTACCCCAATGGGGTGCACACACTTAATTATAGTTGGCATAGTGGGGCAGGTTATAGGATGTAGTTAATTGATGATTGGCTAATCCACTATGGAACCCTTGACCATAAGATGGTATGTAAGGATTGATCTATCTTCCTTGGTGGCTATATTCATTGGGCCATATGGTTGTTAGACTATTTGTTGATGGCCCAGAGAAAGTAACATGAGGCATTGGGTTCAAGGAGGGAGCTGCACCACAGTGTTGGACTTGTACTAGGTTGGAAGATGCAGTGGGCTCAGAAGTGTGTTGTCCCTTCTTACGGTCACATGTAAAGAAGGGATGCCTATGATGTTGTGGAGGATTCCCACTGCTATTGATAATAGTAGAACAAGTAACATTTGTGGGTTGGTGCGGTGGCACAAAACCCTCTGGAACACTTGGTGGCAATGTAGAAGGAGGTGAGGGATGAGAATTTTGAAATTGAGGAGAAGTGTAAGGTATCCAAGGTGGTGGTTGTGTTGGAGAGGATATGGGTTGATAGTATTGGGGAGAATGATAATAATGTGGTGAGATAGAGGATGTTGACCTAGTTGGGGAAACAGGATGTTGGACTTGATAAGCACTTAGATTCGGATGGTATGAAGGGTGTACCCAGTTTGAGGGTGGCCTCCCCCATGATTGGGATTTTTGCCACTATAATCGAACACAGTATCTCTATACAAACTTTGTATGTAACACTCTTCCCCAATGCTCATGCAAATGTGACAAGATTGGGCATTGGCCCTTGGGGTGATCGTACAGGCAAATGTTACATTGATACATATGGTTGGTAGTTAAGTTCTTATTTTTTTCTACCCCTCTTTCCGATTGTCTAAGGGTGTTTTGTCCTATTTCTTGGTTCATCATGACTCTACCTCTAATAATGTTGGCATATTCTCCACATTTGTTATGCATCCATTCCATCATCTTATTGATCTTTGCCTCAATTTCATCCAATGATTGTAGTGTTGGCAAAGATGGTTCCACCTCCTTGAGGTGAGTTGATTTCTCCTCTTCCTACTTATGGACCTTTGTTAAGTTGAGATTATGATCCCATTGAGATTGTTCAACATTCTCCCATCTAGCCATTTCTCCTTCTTCTTTTACTACCTGTTTGATAAGCTCTTTGGGTTGGTGGGTTCGTAGCTCATATAGTTGACCTCAGGCATACATCCATAGGGTCTCCCTTGTTTCATTACGGAGCCCATCTATGATGTGGTACATTAGCCTCTCCTCAGAGAACTCATGGACTGGACAGTTGTTTAACAATGCATAATATCTTTCTAAGGCCATGTCCAAGGGTTCATGTTGTGCTTGTTTCCACTCTTGGATTTGTCTTCTCAAGGATGACACTCTTGCATAGGTTTGATATCTTTCGTTAAAGAGCTCTACCATTGTTGGCCAATGTCAGATTGATTTTGGTTTTAAGGACCTATACCATAGTTTTGCATGGCCAATGAGTGTCATAGGAAAGAGCTTAAGTTTATGCCATCCATTATCAATGTTGCTCCATGCATAGGCATCGTAGAAGGCTTGTAAATGTTGTTGCAAATCTAAATCGTAGCCTCCTGAAAACTTAGGAAAGTTTTTTAAGTCAAGCCTGGGTAAACGGCTTTTCTTACGATGCCTATGGGATATTCAAATAGCCTCTTGTATTTTCGTTAGGCTTGTAGTGGCTAGTAGGGGTTCATCTTCACTAGGCATATTATGCATTCATGAGTTGGGATGATGTTGTCTTCGTTTATGTTTATAGAAAACCCCTACATCAGATTGAGTACTCCAAACTTCATCGTCGTCATCATATAATTCGTTGGTTCTCCAATGAATTGCCTTACTAATTGTTACATTATCATAGTCTTGAGAGAGAGACATGGTGTGTGAATTTTTGTGTGACTTAATTGAAATTAATTTCTTTTCTAAAAGATCTATCGTGAATACTTTGTTATAGAAATATTGTATGATGTAACTAATCTAAATAACTAGCACTGTCCTCGGCAATAGTGCCAATGATGAGTGATGAGGTACCCCTACACTCAACCATACAAATACGAGTGTCTCACGCATGATTCGGTTGAACTCCGTAGATGGGCTAGTTGTGGTATCTAGATAGTTACTCATTGATCGCAGTTCATTATCTTTCCACCTGGACTAGTATTTTCTTTGTCATGTATGGTTTAGTCCAAAGTGAGGTGTATGATGTGTTCCTAGCTAATGTTGCTCCTAGAGACAATGGAAGATAATCTTAGCTAAGCTAGGAGGAAAAAGGGAGAGAGAGTTATGCTAAGAGGAAATAGGGGGAGAGAATCTAAACTAATAGAGGATAGGGAGAGAGAATCTAAGCTAGCCTAAGTGTGATGAGCATCCATCCCTTAATCATCCATACACATCTTGGACCTCGTGCACGGCTACCATTGGGATTACCAAGCACATGGCCTAGGTACGCTCCTAGGATACCAAGTAGTCACACTTAAATGCTTGTGATTAAGTCGTACTCATTCCACATTTAAGGTGTTTAGGGTGGAGAGATGTTAACTATGAAAGCTATAAATAACAATAATAATTAAATAATTAAACTAAGTAAATGCTACAATGATGAAGTAATCTCAATCTTTAGTTCCAGTCATGTGCATGTCCAAGTACATCACACTCAAATAAAGGATGTCGTAAAATTACAATCATCACATTGCGGGCATGCACTGAGAGAAAGGGTGGAGAGGAAAACTGAAAAAAAGATCCTTCACTAAATTGACTCTCTAAGACTGACCAAAAAACACCCTTCCCATGTGCCTTCATGTGTATTTATAGGCTCACACAGGAACCATGATATCACATATCCGATATCGCTGCTAGATGCGATATCGCGTACCCGATATCACGTACCCGATATCGTGGGTCCGATATTGCAACCCAATGAATCACGATTTATCACTGATGAGTCATGAATTGTTGGCTATGATATCACACCCACGATATCGCGTAAACAATATCTCAGCCTAGACGTAATATCGGATACACAATATCGTGGCCTATCTCCTCATCTATAAATAAGAGGCAGGCGGATTTGGTAGGAGGCTAGTTTTTAGTATTAAAGTAGGAACTTTTTGTCAATTTTTCCTCTCAACCCTTTCTCCTAGTGCATGCCCACAGTGTGATGATTGTAATTGTACAACATCCTTATTTGAGTATGATGTACTTGGACAAGCACATGACCGGAAATAAAGATCGAGATTACTTCATCATTGCAGCATCCACTTAGCTTAATTATTTAATTTTTATTGTTATTTATTTCTTTCTTAGTTATTATCTCTCTACCCTTATCTCCTAGTAACATGAAATGAGTACAACTTAATCATGAGCATTTAAGTGTGGCTACTTGGTAACTCAGTAGCGTACCTAGGCCATGTGCTTGGTAATCCTAGTGGTAGTCATGCATGAGGTCCAATGTATAGATGATTAAGGAACATATGCTCATCACACTTAGGCTAGTTTAGATTCTCTCTCATCCTCTCTCCTAGCTTAGTTGATATTATTTTCCATCATACCTAGGAGTAGCATTAGTGTAGGAACACATCATATACCTCACTCTGGACTAAATCATACATGACAAAGCTAATACTAGTCCAGTTGGAAAGATAGCAAACTGTGATCTACGAGTAACTGTCTAGATACCACAATTAGTCCATCTACGGAGTTCGACTGAATCGTGCATGAAACGCTCATATTCATACGGTTGAGTGTAGGGGTACCTTGCCACTCATCATCATGATTAAGTCATACTCATTTCATGTTTAAGGAGTTTAGGGTGGAGAGATATTAACTATGAAAGCCGTAAATAACAATAACAATTAAATAATTAAACTAAGTGAATGTTGCAATGATGAAGTAATCTCGATCTTTAATTCCGGTCATGTGCATGTCCAAGTACATCACACTTGAATAAAGGACGTCGTACAATTACAATCATCACACTGTGGGCATGCACTGAGAGAAAGGGTGGAGAGGAAAACTGAAAAAAAGATCCTACACTAAATTGACTCTCTAAGACTGACCAAAAGACTCCCTTCCCATGTGCCTTCATGTGTATTTATAGGCTCACACAGGAACCATGATATCGCATATCCGATATCACTACTGGATGCGATATAGCGTACCCGATATTGTGTACCTAATATCGTGGGTCCAATATCGTAACCTAATGAATCATGATTCATCACTGACTAATGAGAGAAGGTATTTAAAATTACACATTATATATACTAATCCATGGATGTGTTGTGACCACAAATGACACTAAAAGGGGAACACACACAGGAAGCAAGACCATCTCAGCCAAGGGAGAAATGGCCTGGAATGGGAAGGGGCCAAGAACAAGCCCAAGAAGAACCACTTGCAACCCATGCCACAGGTCCTCTTAAGGAAGAGTTTAAGGTGGAATCTATTTGATAGATTCCAGAACTAGTAGCAACAACAGAATATTCCCACCTAGATGATGTATTAGCTCAACAAGAAAATATCAAGATGACCTTGACAGAAGCCTACCTAAATCAAATTAGATTGAGAGAGGTCCAAAAATAAGTGCTCTAGGAGTTAAGCTTTGGCCCTTTCTTAGACCAAATATCAAAATAAGTGTAGGACCAACTGAAGGCCTCTCCCATATGGGCAATCATCATTTCCACTAAGGAGTGGTACATGGGAGAGAAATTTTTATTCTAGAACAATAGGCAAGTTGATTCAATGATCAAAACCAAGGACATATTAGTGTTCTACTCGGTGAAATCCATTGCTAAAGTGCTTGGGTTGCCAAAAACAAGGATAAATCTCACTGAGATTCCAATGCAAGTAGACCTTAGCATCAAGAAAGAATGGATGCAATAGTGCTATGGTGTCAACTGCAATGAGTTTGGCATGCTTACACTGGTAGAAAGGATCTACTACAAGATTTCGGCCTTCCACCTCAATCCCATGGTGAGGCTAAGAAAAATCACCATCTTTTCTACCTGTGCATGTGTCACTCTGAGTGGGAGATTCCTTGTCAACCTTCCACAACTAATCTATCTAGAAATGAAGAAGTGATTTAAAGAAATTGAATGTGGAAGGAAGGCACTCCCCTTTCCATGCCTCATCAAAAAACTCTATTAGAAGGGAGGAATAGTCTGATATACAAATGATGCTATCAAGCATGCTCTAACCACTAATTAGATGGAAATGATGAAAGATAAGATGCCTGCAATAACCATTCAAGAAGAGGATTAGCAACCACCACCTCCACCTACCACTCAAACAATTGTGCTAAACATCACTACAACAATTCAATGGTTACACGAATACTAAGAATGGCTCTTGAGTAAATAAGAGCAACAAGAAGGAAAAAGTGGTAAGGACCCATCGATGTACCAATCATCAACGAGTCACCTAAATGAGATGGCCTGAATAATTAGCTTGATGGGTGGGGGTGGATCTATTTTCTCAACCCAAAGAACATAGTTGTCTGCAAGATCAAACCATAGCACTAGAAAGGTTACGATATTTCTTGTAGAATAGTAGCCACTCCTAGAAATTTCTAGGAACATCACAAGCTTCTTAGTGCACTTAGAGGAAGGTAAGGGAACAACAGTATTGGTGATGTAGCACCAAGGGTAGGAGACAATGGTAGAGGTGATTGTTAATAGAATACCCAAGATCCTCAATGCACCTGCAGTGTCTGTACCATATGTCACTGCACTAAAATATGTGCAAACATTCAAAGGAACCACAAGTAGTAGAATAAATGTAGCACAACATGAAGAACTGCTAGATTGACTATTGGGAACTAGGTAATCACTTTTGGATGTCTTTGATCTTCTAGATAATATTATTACAACCCAGCTAGAGTTACTAAAGGCAACGGGAAAAAAACATCATCTTGGAGGAACAAGTCGAAACAACTAAGAAGTTGAACAAATGCTTAACTCTTGAAGTTGCTAAATTAAGAGTCCAAATTGCTCATCTTGCATTTCTCAACCCAACATTGAAAAAATATGAAGCTCTTTATCAACTTTACACAAGATTGAAATGGGTTGAGGGTGTGATGGAGAAAACAGTGTTTTACTAATCCATGGCAGAGGCTACATTGCATAAAATTCAAAATGCCTTGGATTAGACTTGCTAGGAGAATCTACAATTAATTGTAGAGAATAATCGCCTGCAAAATGTTGATGAGCATAAACAACAATTAACCAAATTCATCCATCAACAGTAGGAGTAGCTGGCCAGAGAGAACATAGAGCTAAGGAGATTAGCAATAAAAAATAAAAACCTCTCCATGGAGAAGGTCTATGCCCTTTACCAAAATACTATGATAGAGGTAGCCACCTAGAAATCGAAAGCTCTCAAATTTGAGAGAGCCAAGGATCATTACAAAGATCAGATTAGCCTATAGAAAGAAGTGAATGAAAAACACATCTAGTTGATGAAGGCAAATGTAAATGAAACCCTCCAATAACTTCAGTAAGAAAGAGAATTATGCTAGCCTATCATTGATGGGATAGATGCCTACAACAAGGTGGAAATCTGCATAAATAAGTTGTAGATTGAGGAGATGATGAAATACATGAAGCTTTCCAATCTCTGATATGAAAATCTGACCATGTTAACTACCAGACAACAACAGTCAAAACTAGAGAGGCAGGTGGCTAGCTCATACTTGTTGTATAAGGTTGTGTTCAAGCATCACAACACCAAGAAAAAGATTGTGGTGATAAATGTTGAACTCAAACTTCTCAAGGGTAAATACACTGATCAAAGATTTACCACCAAGAACCTAGTCAGAAGGATGAATGACTACCAAGAGCTACAAAATGTAGTCAAGGCGTTCGATGTCAAATGCAAACAATTCACTACCTAGTTTCTTTATACTATGGAGCTATTCTCAGTAATGTCCTATCCATGGGATATCCCCATTCTAGCCCACATTGGCAATGCTATGTGGATTGTGAATGATCCTTGGAGTAAGGAGGAGAAGATGAAGGCATTACTAGATGTCTTTCGCCATTCATCAAATGTTGCAGCTACAGCAAAATAGTCACAGCTGCCTTAGCCACTGCATGTGCCCAAAGCTAGTGAATTTCCTTTAGAACCTCAGGAGCCTCCACCCTCTAAGACTATCTAATCCTCTCCACCATATTCATGTCATCAAAGGATATTTTGTCCAATTTTTTGTAGTTATGTCATGGTGTTCAATTTTGTGTCATGAACACCACAATTTTTATAATGTGTTGATTTGTACACATGGGTACTCAATTTTTTTGTGTTAGTTTGTTATGTCAAGAGTCAGTCAATAATCTCATACCTTTCCAATTTTGTAAAGGAACTCAAGGATAAGTTTTCAATCAGTTGTGTGGGTATGATAAGCATCAAAGTATCACATTGATAGGCCTCCATTGATGTGGCCTCATTGATAGGCCCTCATCAATAGGGCCTCATTTACATGGTGTTGCTCCATCAACGAGGTCACATCGACATAGTTCAATAGTAAAAACTATAAATACAATCTCATAGTTGTGTTTATGGGGAGGAGAGTCATAGTTGAAGTAGAGCTCTTGTAATTTTTCCATTTAAGAGTTAGAATATTTCTTTGAGTGCTTGTAGTAGGAGTCAGAAAGTATATAGATCTTTATTTGAGCACTGTTGTACCTGAACCATACCAATGTATATAGTAATAAAGACAAGTCTTTTTATGAAACCTTGTAGCACTTAGAATAGTTTAATGATTTATTTTTGCATTTATTATTTTCATTAAATATATAATTAATTAAGCTCAATTATATTTTAAGTGATTAGTTAATTAATTAAGCTAAATAGATTAAGCATGTAAGTATGACAAATTTGAGCGTAAACATGTATTCGCTTGGTAATCCCAATAGCATTATTGTGTGATTTGCCTAGTAGCATAGCACTTAGTAACCTAGTAGTTAATATGTGGGTTTAGGACATGTACAGAAAGTAGGACCAGATGCTTATGTTAGGACTAGTTACAAATTAGTTAAATAGTTAAATTAAATTAGTTATTAAATTATTTCATCTCTCTACTTTAAGTACCAAGGAATATCAAACATAAAACAATAAAAATCATATGCCTCGATTACACTTAACCATACCTTTGTACATGATAAGTGTAATTGGGAAGACAACAAATGACCATTAGGGCAAGCTTCACTTCCTAGATGACTAATGTACTAGAAGATATAGAGTCCATGGAATTTGACCAAATTACACATGAACGCTTTGTGATTAGTATGGTTGAGCGTAGGGGTACCTTCACCACTCATCAGCAATGAAGGTCTTTTGTAAGAACCACATTTTCCTTGTAGACTTGTGACAAGTCCTTGTCAATATTGTAGATCATGGATTCTAATAAGGATGTGTCAAAGACCATCACCTCCTTTGTATTCTTAACCTTCCTTTTTTTGTACTAAAGTTGTTGAAAGCCTCATCCCTTGTAAGTTCTAGGTTGAGAATGGCAGGGTTGGAGAGATGGGCCCATAACTCTGCAACCACAAATACTAATCATTGAGTCTCGGTGGTGGTTGCCTATAGTTGGGTATTGATGATCAAAAGCTTATCCTTTATATTAAGTAGATTTGATAGGGTAGCAGTGATTTCATCCAGAAGATCAAAGATCTCCAAAAGTAATTACCAAGTTCCCATCCATCATTCCAATACTTCTTCATGTTAGGTAATGCTTAATCAACAACTTCCTACTCCTATAGATGTTTGGATATCTATCATGGTGGAAATGTCTAGCATGGATGCCATAGGAGTGTTCAAGGCCTCTACTATCCTATTAGCCACCACCTCTACTGTTGTTTCTTATCCTCGATGTTACATCACCAAAATAGTTTCCCCCTCATCTTCCTCCAAGCAGATCGAGAAATTTATGATATTCCAAAAAATTTTAGGAAATTCTTATCTAGATATGAACATTGTAACTTCCTGAGTGCTAGGATTTGTTCTTCCAAGTGCCTAATTCCTTTTTACTAAGAACAATAGTGTGATTTCTTAGTCCAGCCAAATAATGGTCCTTGTGATCTCATTAAGATGGCTTAGGACTAAACGGTATACTGATGGTTCCCAATTACTTGTTGAGCCTTGTTGTTACTATAGCTACTACTCATGGAGTTTTTAGAGCCTTTCTGCAGCAACAAGAACCTAATGTGTGGTTTCTCCTATGGGTGGTAATGGTGGTGGCCTCTTCTCATTTTGTAACTTTGTTGTTTCCTTATCCTTCATCATCTCTTGCTAGGTTGTCGCAGGAGCATGACAAACCACATCATTATCATAGCATGCTATGCCTCCCCTTCTACATTGTTTCTTGATTAAGCATGGAAAGGATATCATCTTCCTTCCTTTTTTTTTCTTCTTGAACCACTTCTCTATCTCTAAATAGATAAGTTATGAAAGACTAATAGGGAACTTTTTGCTTAGAATAGCATAGGCACTAGTGAAGAAGGCTATTACCTTGCTTGGCCTCACCATGGGGTTTGGGTGGTAGGCTATGTTCTTAAAATAGACACACACCCTTCATGAGTTCACCGTACTCACAATTCACTCCGTAGCAATGCTAGACCCATTCTTTCTTGGCTCATGGATCTCCTTGGGTTGATATTTCTGCCAACATTACCCTAATATTAGGCAAACTAAGGACCTATACGATGGCCTCAACCAAGTAGAAGACTATGATATCCTTGATCTTCATGGATGCATCTCCTTACCAATTTTTCCAAAACATGTAAGTCTTCTTCATGTGCCATTCTCCATTGGAGGATAGAATGGGCCACATGGAAGACCCCTATATTTGGGTGTAGACCTTCTCCAATGCCAACTCCAAGAAGGATCCAAAGTTTATTTCCTAGGGAATGGAACTCTAAACCTCCTTGGTTCTGATTCTTTCTAAGTAGGCCTCTATTAGTATAACTTAAAGGTTAGGCCTTGGCCTAGGAGGTTCGTCCTACTTGGATTGGCTGGTCTCGATGGTGGGAATCTGTTGAATAGATTTTACCTCAACCTCCTCCTAAAGAGGTCCCAATACATGTGTTCCCTTGGCCTCTTTCTCTTGGGATTGTTGTGGTAATTGTTAGTTCCTTTCTCCTCTTGGCCACTTTTCGCTAGGCTAGGTAGGTCCTTTTACTAGTGCTCCTCTCTTTAGTACCATCTACGTTCACAAACATAACCCTAGCTTAGCTTTTTAGCTTGTAACTCTTAGTTCTTTTGATACCTTTCTTATTAGATCAAATTATAGTTAGGTTTATTTGTGATCTTGTCAAGCTTATTATTTTTATAATCAACTACCAAATTTCTTTTTTGAGGTTTAACTCATTTGGGATTAGTATTTTAATATTATTTTAATGGATAATCCTTAGGCAGTTAGAGAGATTTTGAAAAATTTTCCAAAAGAAACTAAATATTTATGACCCCCATGACGTAAAGCATACCTTCAATAGCTAGAAAATTGAAGAACAAGGTGAATTGAATAAGCAGTGTGAGTGTTATGGCACTTGGAAGGGCTATAGGATCTAAAAAATGCAAAAACTCCTCTATCGTTTTGAAGTAAATGGTGGAAATTTGAGTAAGTATTGCGCATATAGATAGTATTTTTTAGCTGCATCAATGTATCTCATTGCATTGATGAGGATGCACCGATGTAGCTATATAGGTTGATTCTTCACATGTTAAAAATGAGGAATTTTGGAAGAGTGTGGAAGCAAAACTAGAGCCTAAAGAAAGCTAGAAAAGGATAAAAGGATTATAAAACATGGAAGAGGGATTAAATTTGTTGAGAGAGGAGTTGGATTGGAGTTGAATAAGTAATGCATATCATAGGAAAAAAAACTGGATGTTCAAAGGATAGGAATTTTAACTAGAAAAGACCAAGGAGCATGCAAGTGGATCCTTCCCAAAGTAGGATCATGCTATTAATGCCTTTGCATGCCCTCATTTGAAAAAGTCCTTAGGCGCTAAGAATGATTAATGATCTTAAGGAGTTAAAAATCAAATCCATGTGAGAGATCATCAAAGGATTATGACATACAAAAATAGACACATTAATTAATCATGATAGGAGGTAGTAAGGTGGTTAATGATGAGAGTAGAGTGATGGAAGAGAGAGAGATTGGTAAGAGAGTCTCACATCCCAGTTACATGAAGTCCTTTTGAAGCTTGTGATTAAGATGAGCTGATACCATCCCATCCTTAGTTAGAACCAAGTCCATCACATTTAGTGACTTTGCATTGCCATGTTCTGACTATTTGACCAACAAGAGTTCATGAACACCCCCAAAGAACAACAATCACTTCAAGTAGAGAGGAAAAGAGAAGTAGGAAGATAAGAAGAACCTTAGTTAAAGGGGTACCTTAAACCATGGGTAACATGTCTTTCTAGGCCCATAGCCAGTGCTTGTAGCTCATTTTTGTATCTAAGAAATGTGCTTTGAATTTCCATGTTGTGTTTATTTATTTATTTTTCATGTTTACCATACCATGCAAAGACATGCTTTTTGTTATGGTCGACAGTAGGAGTAGTGAGAGACTAATGAGAATACTCATAAAAATCAAGAAGAAAGTTGGGTACAAAAGGTGAGAAATCCTCTTGAAGCCACACCATTGTCCATCCCACTTGGTCCATTCTAAGTTTGTTAAGTATCAAGATCATTGATTCTTTTTAAGTTGTAATTATGGAAAGACCTCATGCTTCCAAGATGAAAAGCCTCATAGAGTTGAGTGGAATGGGTGGATGTCATGGACTCACTGCCTGATATCATCATAAAATTAATGATCCATTAATTGAGGACATAATCCCAAGACAAAAAATCTAGTCATTGCACAATCAATCTAAACATTAAATACAATATTAAATGAACTTCAAGTAGTAGTTTTTGTTGTGGCAAAAACCCAAGATTCCTAATGATCAAACAAGAAAACAATACATAAGAGAATATAAATAAAGTAATATATAAAAAATAAGTTGCAAAATATTCAAGAAAAGTGAAAATGTATAAATAATAGTGTAAAAAAAATTTGAAAAATTGGATAGCCTACACAAACTAAGTTGAAGAAGGAGATCTCTTCCATAACTAAGTTGGAAGAAGGAGATCTAAAGGATAGAGTGTGCTCGTCCATCGATTAAGATATCCATGTTACTAGTTATCCTTGGTTCTAGAAAAGGTTTCACTTGTTGGATGTTGACTAGTAATCATTTGTCTAGGATGGAAGAGTGGTAAATTTTCATGGCCCTAGAAGAAACACTTGTATGAATAATATAAGGTCCTTCCAATAGCATCTAAAATATTTTCCATTGTGGTATTTACATGGTATTCTAGTAAATAACCTTATCACCTAGTTAGAATTTAACTTTCCTTATACATAAGTCATGGTGTTGTTTAGCATGTGCCTTGTTCATCTCATTCATGGATATGGATACTTGTTGATTTTCATCTAGCACATTCAATATCATTAAATGTTTCTTTTCTGCTAGAATAAAATTAATGTCAGGTTCATAAGCCATTGAAAGTATACGAAGTTCCATTTGAATTGGAAGGGTTGGTAGTTTTTCATACACTAATTCATAAGAGGAATAATTAATAGGAAGTTTCTAAGTAGATCAATAAACCCATACTAATTCTTTACTATATTTACTAATTGTGCATGTTATTATGGTGACTTTGGCTTGACTATAAGCTTAGAGATGATATGAAGTTGTTAATTTATGCTCTACACCTAAGCATTGCATTAATTTTTGAAATGTAGCACCTATGAAATGAGTTCCATTGTTAGAAATAAGTACCCTTAACACATCAAACCTATTTACCACACTTTTTGTCCAAATCATGTTGTCATAGAAGATGAACAGTTGGTGATGATAACATATTCAACCCATTTAGTGTAATAGTCAACAACTACAATGATGTATGTCTTTCCGTTGGACATGTAGTTGATGGACCCCATGAATTCAATGCCCTAAAGATCGAAAGACACTAGTGGTTGGATTCACTTTTGGGGTCATTCCATACATATAATCATCCCTCCATCTTGTTTGCAACATTCACATGAATGAGAGAACTGATGGACATCCCTAAAGATTCTTGACTAATAACATTCTTCCATAGGGATTTTTACAGTCATTCTCCTCCCTACATAATGGATCCCAAAATAACCTTCATGACCATCCTAGAGGATTTGAAGTTGATCATTGTTGAGCATGCACCATCGTACCAAGCCATTGGCATAAAGATTTCCTTTGATTTCCATCTAGTATTTGGCTTAGTAAAGAAACTATTATTTCTTCTTTCTATCCCATTCCTGTAGCATCTTTTGAGTGAGTTGATAGGAGAAAAATTCATTGTACCAATTGAGACCTTTGGGATTTTTCATTTCAATAGCTTTGACAAAGAGGAGTTCATCTGGAAATTGGTTAGATAAAGATCCCTCATCCTCTTTGTTATCCCATTATAACCAAGACAAGTAGTCAACAACTACATTCTTAGTTCTCTTTTTGTCTACCATGGTAAAGTCAAACTCTTGTAGGATTACAAATCACCATCTGACAAAAGGACTTACCATTGGCTTATTCATGAGGAACCTAATGGGACTATGGTCTATGTCCACAAAAACTTAATATCCAAGCACATAGTGCCTAAATTTTTCTAGGACATACACCACCACCATGACCTTCTTCTCTATGGTGATGTATTTCAATTATGCCCTCACAATGCTTTGGCTTACATAATGAATATAGTAAGGACATTTTTGATCATTTAACTATGTTGGCATAACCCCCAAAGCATAATTGGATGCATCAATCATGATGTAAAACTACTTAGACGAATCAGGTGCACTTAGAATTAGAGTTTCTACAAGTTTCTATTTTAACTACTAGAATGTGATATCTCATTTCTTGGTCTAATTAAATGATGCATCCTTCTTTATGAGTTCAACCAATGGCCTAGCAATTTTCTAGAGGTTCTCAATAAAGCATCGACAATAACCAGTTTGTTCAAGAAATGATTGTAGATCTTTCACTATTTCAATATATCTAGTTATTTCTTAGATGACTTGTACTTTTTCTAGCTCCACCTTTGTGCCCCAATACAATGTCTTTTTGGACCACCAAATAGCTTTTCTACTAATTAAGCTTTAAGTTAGTCTCCACATATTGTTGAAGCACTTAGTCAAGACAATTTAAGGCTTGCTCAAATATGGTACCATAGGTAGAGATGTCATCCATAAAGACTTTTACTCCACTACCAATTTACTATTGGAAGATGCTGAGAACCAAGCATTGGAAGGTAGTAGGAATATTGCATAGGCTAAAGGATAACTTTCTGTAAGCAAAAGTTCCCTAGGAACTTGTGAATGTGGTTTTCGCCTAGTCCTTAGGTGCAATATGGATTTTTTTATATCCACTATAACCATATATAAAACTATAATATCAATTCCATGCTATGTTTCCAACACTTTATTAACAAATGGCAATGAAAATTTATTCTTAAAGGTTGTCATGTTCAATGGCCAAAAATCTATGTAGATCCTCCATTTTCCTCCTTCCTTGGGTACAATAATTAGTGGGCTAACCCATTCACTATCTAAAATTGGATAGATAAACCTAACTAAGAATTTTTTTCAACCTCTCCCTTAACAACCTACTTTAATTTAGAGTTCAATCTTCTCTATGGCTACCTCTTTAGCTTGATGGAGAAGTCTATATAGATGCAGTGTTGGCATATCTATAGATCTATTCCTATAAGTTCATGATATGACCAAGTAAAGGTTGTTGGCCATTTATTTACCACCTTTAGTAGCTTCTACTTTTATTCTAGAGCAATTTTGACATTGATGATTACCAACTTGCCATTATTAAGAAAAGAATACTCCATAGTTTCCAATAAAACCTTTAGTTTAAGAGGCTCTTGTTTGAAGTGCTTAGGGATCTCTAGCTTTTCCCAATCCATTTCACTTTATGTGTGGAAGAGTTGACGATGGAGTTGCTCCATTTTATTCATGTTCTCCATATAAGTGCTAATGAGGCTCTCACATGATTCCATGCATATTATGAATTCTGATTGGTGAATAGTTATTAGCCATTGGATACCTTCTTGCTTTGTGACTACTACATATAGGCACTTTTGAATAATTGTTATTTTAGCACACTGATTACATGCTTAGATTGATGTATCTTTGATTGTCCATAGTTTTTTCATGTAATGGCAGTGTGTGTCACTGTATGTGATGCATGGAACCCTCTTCTTTGCTACCTTGCCAAATTCGTTTTCCTTGGAGATTTCCAAGAAAGGGTCTCAAATCCTCATTTTTGAGTCTATGGTACTGAGCCATGTGCTTCCCATAATGATAAGGAAATACCCCTTACAATTCTCCACATGGATCACAAGGAAATCTATAGGATAGCACCACCCACAAATGGTGGTCACAGTGTCCTCCATTAGCCCCAGAGGAATAGTGATGGACTGATCTACCAGCTCAAGTTTGATATTACTCTTCTTCAGAGAAGGTAGGTTCCAAGTATTATACATTTCTTAGAAGATTAAGTTCACCCTGGAACCTGAATCCAATAGATCCTTACATGATTCATTACCTATGATTTGTAAAGAAATGAGGGAACTTCTAGTATTAGATCATTTCCTAGGAAGGTGGCCAACCTTTATCTAATCTATGACCATGTGGGTCAACATAATAGTATGAAAATTAGAGAGCTTTTGGTTAATAGCCACATTTTTTTGTGATAGTTTTATGGGGCTATTTGTTGTAAAAAATGATCTCTTATAAGGCTTTTGGTTAGAACCACTCATATGAATATCTAATTGTAAATTTACAACCCTCACAACATTTCTTTGTTGTGGCTATGGCAAACTTTCTCCCTACAGGGATGAAGCAAGTGGAAAGGATGTAGTTTTTTGTGGTGTAGGATTTGACGAATGTTGTGGAGGATTAAAGGGAAAAGAAGAGTTCCCCTTGAAGAAGGTGCCCTATAATAATTTGAAGGGTAGTAATAGTGGAAAAAAGAAGTGTGGCTAGATGAGTCATAAGGGGATAAGGTTGTTGAATGTAGTATCCATAAGGGTGTCACCACATGTAAGGGTAGTGCTACCATGGTGGTGGCATCCCCCATAACTATTAATGTTTCCATTGCTAGTAGTGCTCTTAAGGTTGAGAAGGTGCTTCACTTGGATAATATGTTTGTTGTTTAGATTGTTTATTATAGTTGCCTTGTGGATAAGGCAACCACCTAGGTACTTGTCATTTTGCAAATTTTGGATTTAATGCATACATCCCAAACTCTTGTAGATGTCATAGCACTAGGTAGCACCCCTTAGAATATTTGTATTAATAAATTTTACAACCATCATCATTTGTTTCAAAACCTACAATCTCTTCAACCCCTATAGCTTTACCCTTTTTTTATAATAACTTTATTCTATATCCTTCTTTTCTCTTCTTTCTTGATCACTACTCCCTTGGCCTTTTCGTTCCTCAATAATTTTTAAAGCTATTTGGAACTTCTCATCCAAGGAGTCCCACATTTTATCTACCTTGGCCAATATTTTAGTGAACAATTTTTGTATCAATAATATCTTTCTTTACATCACTTCATTAAGCAGTGGCTTCCCATCTAAGTCATAGAAACATACCTTTCTTTTAAAAATAGAGAGATCCCTATTATACTCTTCTACATTTTCACGCTTTTTTAGCTCCGCTTCTTCTTTAGCCACCTGATCTATCACCCTTTGAATCTAATGGATCATCATTTTAGAAACTCTTTCATGGGCATAGACCTCAATGGTTTTCCTTATTTTTTTTCAAAACCCCATCTACAATATGGTAAAGTTGTTCCTATACGAAGTATTCATGGCCTGGGCATTGGTGCAATAAAGAGTAGTACCTACCCAAGCCCACATCCAAGAACTCATGATTTTCTTGTTTCTATCCTTGGATTTACCTCTACAAGTTAGACACTTTCAAGTACATTTGGTACTCATCATTCAAGAGCTATAACATAATACTTCATCGATGAATGGATTTTTGTTCTAAGAACCAATATTAGCCTTTTACTTCCTTAGTAAGTATCCTTATGAATAATTTTAGTTTTTTCCATTCATTCTCTATGTTCTGCAATGCACAGACATCATGCAAGGCTTGGAGATGATTTTGAGGATCTACATTATATCCCCCTTCAAACCTGAAGATATTATTTATATCCAACCTCTTGATCCTGCTTTCTTTTTTATGCCTTATTGAAATTCTTATTGCTTCTAAAATGTCAAGCATATTCCTAGTAGCTAGTAGAGGTTCATCATAGTCATGATGATTGTAGTGGCCCCTTTCATGGACATGATGTCTATGAAAAGTTCTATTGTGCCTTTGGTCTATATGATGCCCCACTCTCCCTAGTTGTTATATTTGTCCCTAATCTTGATCATCATGGCAAGATCTAAATTCATCTCTATTCTACCATTTATCCTCATCCTGGTCATGGCTATTCCTCCTTTGTCTCTACTCCTATCCCTCCTATTAGCATTTGATGATAAATATGAAGAGGATGATGAGGGTGAACAAGGAGGACTAGAGAAACAATGCCTGCTAGTTCCTCTCCTTCAATTCTTACCTTGATCCTTGCATTTTTCTTTGTTTTTATTTTGATCATTATCCTTAACCTTAGATGAATGACTAGGATTTTTATCTCTTAAGGTCCCATGGTCATGAGACCTAGTTTTTCCATCACCAAAGTTCTCCATAGTTGATTACAACCTTTGGTTAAGGATCTCCTCATCATAGAAAGAAGGAGAATTTGTGTATTGGGCATGGCTATAAAAGAAGTCTTCACCCTCTTTATGATGTTGCAAGAATAAATATGTTGGGGTCCTTTTGTTTCTAAAAGCCTCATATCACGCTTCCATATACTGATCTTTCTTTTGCTAGGCATCGATTAGCTGCTAGTCCCTATAAGTAGTCTTAGACTTTATATTCTGAGTTAAGTGTAGTGATGCCCAGCCTGATGAGATTATTCATCAACATGATAGGAAAAAAATTTATTTGGAGGTACTATAATGTCACCTTGCATGTTTCTGCAACACATTTGTTCATCTTGATGTAGGATGAAGGTAAAACCTAGATTATAGAGATCCAAATGAGAATAGACAACCCTTAGTTATCAAGGCTTCTTTGATGCCCTCCATTATTAATTGGACTTGCTAGTATGTGGTGGAGATTCATCCCTATGAGAAGAACCCATTTTACTTATAGATAAAAATAGTGTACTTTTTTGTATTTTATTATTTCTTTTATTGTTTACTTAATGGATGATAATGGTTCATTGTATGATCTTCACAACATCTTTGTATAATTTCATAGTCTTTTCCTTTTTAGCATACTTAGCTGGACTAAGTCCTTGACAACAGTGCCAATGATGAGCAATAGGTATCCCCTATGCCCAACCATATGAATCACACAAGTGTGTTCTAGCCATTCGGTTGAATTCCGTAGAGTTAGTTCCTAAGTTCACCCATAGTCCAAGACTGTGAGTCAATCGATTATATGATCAATGTCTTCCTAACTCACACTTGTATTTTTTGTACATGTGGTTAAATGTAAGTTAAGGCTTATGATTTCTATTTTTGTAAGAATTTTATGTATATTTTTTTATTCTAAGGACTAGGTAAATAAATAAAGGTTTAATGATTAACTATCTAACTACTTAGTTATTCTAATGACTAGTTATCCTAGCATAAGTAGATGTTCCCATCTACTGCACACATTCTGAACTAGTATTAGTGCTACTAGGTTACCAAGTGGTGATTACTGGGCATACCAAATGGCCACTACTGGGGTTACTAAGCGTAATACATTATGTTCTAAGTGGTTGTACTTATGTTTTTATGATTAAGTATTTTAGCTAATTAAAACCATGAAAGTAAAGTGTGGGTAAGAAAGATTAAACTAATCAAAGTTCTATAATGAATATCAAAAATATCATCTTTATTTCTGTTCATTCCAGTGTGTTCAAGTACATGACATTTAAATAAAGATCCATATAATATCTTTAATTCACACTACAAGCACTCAGAGAGAAAATATTTTAACTCTAGAGAAATAAAACTACAAAAGCTTCACTATGCTATGGATGTAAGGCTCCATAAATGTGGTTAGTGTGTGCATTTATATAGGCTTCTCCTACATTAGTGTCAATGCATTAATAGGGCTACGTCGACACATGCCCTTTAACATAGCCTATTTATGATGACTCATTAGGAAGAGAAAATTTTATTTACACCACATTAGATCTAATAAACTAGATATAGAATCTCACTATCTCTTAGCTACTATTTCCATCAAGTATCAGAATGCAATTATCAAGCTTTTGTTAAGTTCTCATCATCTTAGAATTAAAAGTGGAATATGGATTCAACTTCCCCAAGAATAATGCATTTATAGGTTGTGCATATTAGGAGCCCTTGAAGATGACTTACATGTGTTTCTTTCTTGTGCTATGATGACCCATTTGAGATAGTGTTATAATGTTACAATAAAAAGCTTGTATGATTTGTTTTTTATGCCCCATTGATGTTTGGTCAATTTGTAAAGTCTATCTTTATTTTTCATGAAAATGTAATATTTGTCCAATAGATCCTATGAGTCTTTGAACATAATAAGGTTTTATTTCATTTCATTATTAGTGTGAAAATATTATAAAATTATTCACATATATTTATGAACATATTCCTTGTATTTTAGCTTAATGTGTGCTCATAATCTCTTAAGAAGACATAGCTCACTTGGTTAGCACATGTGGCTTGTAGTTTAGAAGTCACAAGTTAGATCCTAGTGGTAACACTTTTGATTTATAAGATCCAAGTTATGGGTTTGATCCAAGTTAATGTTCTTCTATTTTTTTTCTAAATTTTTTAGCAAACATTCCTTCCAAGCCTCTAGTATGCATATTTCTCATCTTATAACAAAACTATATCAAAGTATTCTTGAAGTTGAAATTACAATGGAAAAAAATCAAAGTAGCAACCTTCAGTTTAGCAAATGGTAAAGCTCTAGGTTTTGATGGTTTTCCAATTTAATTTTTTAAGAAGCATTGGGACATTGTTAGAAATTATCTATTTCATGTTCTCCAAGAAGCCATTAAAAAAGTTTTTCTTGGTAAAAATATTAATAAAGATGTAATTCATCTCCTTCCAAAGAATGGAGATCTTCAACACACTGATAATTGAAGTTCTATTACTCTT
The DNA here is from genome assembly GCA_015680685.1 of Gnetum montanum. NCBI lineage: Eukaryota > Viridiplantae > Streptophyta > Gnetopsida > Gnetales > Gnetaceae > Gnetum > Gnetum montanum. The sequence goes on from MNCI01004839.1 coordinate 129,440, forward strand.
ATTGATAATACTTATAAAATTATAGCTAAATGCATAATTTGTTAAGTTCAAAAGGTTATTGAAAATATCATCAAACCTAACCAAACTAGAATTTTTAAAGGTAGACATATCTTAAATAATGTTATTACAACTTAGGAGGGTATCCAATAGGCTTTTGATACTAATCAAGACATTAATTTTATTAAGTTAGATTATGTCGAAGCTTATGTTAGGATTGAATGGCATTTCCTTATTTCTTATCTCTATAAATTGAGATTTGATGATTATTTTATGCATTTTATTTTTTTAGTCTACTAAGCAACATAAAAAATATTTTTCTAGAGTTTCTTGGGATATTTACACTAGTAGCAAGAAAGATGGAGGACTTGGCCTTATTAATTGTTATGACCGATATTTCACTCATTACAAAATGGATTGCAAAGTGCAATAATGGAGATTATATTTGCCTACTTCTTTTAAAAAATAGACTTATGCAAGGAAAACCTAAGAATGATAATATTTGATCTTCTAATAAATTTATTTATTATCTTCCTTTTCCTTAGGCCATTTCTATTTCTAGTTCTTTAACTTTTAAACAAATTTGGAAGCATTGATACAAGCTTAGTAAATATTAAAATTACAATTATATTACAATTTTAGAAGATATACTTACACAAATTATCTCATGGTGGTTTCCTTTTAATGAAGGAGCTTGGACTACTAATGTCTCTAAATTATGTACCACTTGGAGTAAATTTGGTATCACCATAGTTTCTTATTTACATATGCATGATAAATGGATTACTTGCAATGAAGCTTCTAGCATGTATGGCTTGAATAGAAAGAGGAAAAAGAATTTTGAAAATTTAATTTATAATATTAAGAATTTATTTAAAGTTCACAATAGTTTTTGTCAAGCTTTTTAAGACATTTTTAGTAAGGATGGTAAATCTATTTTTCCTTTTAATTTGAAAGTTGCTTATGAGATTATTAAAAAATAATAATTTTATTCATAACAATTTTAATAAGACTTAGAAAATGCAATTATCATCACACTTTATGATGATAGAAATAAAAGATATTAGGAGAGCTCCTACATTTTCTAAAATTCATATTTTTTTAATGGTGTCTTACTCATCAAGGTCTCCCTATTGGCAATTGTCTTAAACATATGAGAAATTTTCTCCCCAATATCCTCTTTATAGAAGTGAAGACTCATTTTCTTATGATTTTTTAAGTTTCTTGTTGGTCAACATGCTTGGGAACAAACATTTAAAATTTGTAACAACTTCCGATGAAGCATTAATGGAGTCATTCTTGGTGATCAACCGACTTTTACTATTTCTTTTCCTTGCATTTTGAATTATCTTCAATCTTTTATTCTCTCCTCTATTTGGTAGCTTTGATGTATAATTATTTTCCAGTAGTAAAAACATAACTATGACCTCTCGTTAGGATTCAAATACTAGATTCTCAAAGATGTCAATTTTTTGCTACAAATTCAAGTAAAAAACCTCTTAGTGAAAGTTGAATAATTAATTTATTTTTTAAAATATTTATTTTTTTATTTTGGAGGCTTAAGGATGGGAAGCTTTTAGCTTTTATTGCTTTTTTTTTTTATTTGATATATTCTTTTATCTATAGAGAGATTTTTCTTCTTATCTTTATAAAAATAAAAATTGAAAATCCACAAGAGTGCTCCTAAATAAGGGTAAGGCTTGATCCTTTTGATACCCAAAGAGGAGGTTTTTTAGAATTAGTTGTAATGATGAAAACTTGAAAAGACATTTCTAAAACCATTGGGCTTTTTTTTTTTCTTTTTTTTAACCTCTTTTCAATGATGTGATGTACTATGAGTTTTTTAAATATTCTTATTCATTTTTTGGGATTTGACATACCCCCTACCAATAAAGTTCTATTTTGGATATATGTTTTACGAGTAAATTTGGAAAAAGAAATATTTCAAGTTCCTACATTTTTTAGTGATTTTAGTTTTATTTAAAAGCTTATAGAAATAGTTGTATTTTGTCCAAATGTCATATATTCTAATACAAATTAGAAGATATAATGTCTACAAATTATGTGATTTTTAATAGATTAAACTTTGCCAGAATAAATAATAATCGGTAAATCACTTATGTCTCTTTCATTTCTAAATGGTTTTATGCGGTTCTTGATTTATTAGTAGGAACTTTCAATTAAAATTTCATGATCAAAGCTATATTATTCTAGGAGTTATAGCCTTGGAAAATTACACTATGAGAATTGTTGTTATTTTTTATAGCTTATAAAGAACTTAATATAACACAAAATTTCAAATATCATTTTTGCATTGATTCGTTCTCTATCTTGGAGAGAAGTTTTTGAGAAATCTAAAAATATAAGTTTAATAAGATAATTCTTTGTGGATAAAGAGAAACAAGATGTTCTACCTAAAACTTTGATAGTGTTCCATAGTTCCCAAAACCTAGAGAGGAAGTGAGCAACTAATCTTTCATTATTAATTACATTTCATGTTTTCTTAATTTTTTTTTTGAGTTTTGAGATTCCAGTTAGAATATTAGGTCTATTATGGAATTTAACAAGGATTTTTACTTGTCATGATCCTCCTAACAAGATTAAAAATTCATCTTTTTTGTTCTTACATCTATGTATATTAAAGTCTTATTTAAGATAAATTTCTATTTATGAACGCTTTTTATATTATAAACTTCTAATTTGATTGTATGTCTTAATGGTAAATATTGTTACAAAGTGTTTTGAGTTTGAGCTTTCCTTAACATGTTAAGAGGCATGCAAAATGTTTTGAAGATGTTAATGGTAAATACATCTTCAATTCTTCAAATGTATGCAACATGAAAAAGACCCATGAAAACATGCATAAACCCTTAAATCCTCACTCATTTGACATCATATGATCCTAAAAATTAAGAATAAATATGATAGATGAAACATATAAGCTAGAGAAGCTTATCACAAGATCATGCAAAGAGATATATGAAATTTTATATGTATTTAACATTAAAGGAACAAAAACCCTTCAACATGAACATGAAATAAGAGAGAAAATATCTTAAATTTGAAAATTGGAAGTGAATCCCATGAAATAGAACATCAAATCACTTTTAAATCATTTAATACTTCATTAGGAACATAAGAGGATATGTAATTAACTTCAAAAACTTAAAAGAACTTAAAACATATGGAAAATAGTGAGAGTGCATGTAAATGTGAAACTATGAAAGAAGAGTACATAAGAACTTAAGCGAAGAACTCATGGAAAAGGAGTTCACTCAAGATGTGAAATCCATGTTACAAGAATGCAAGAAAGAAAAAGGGTTATACTTCAAACTTTAAACTAGCACTTAACACTTGCACAAGAACACTCATAATGGAAGGAAAGGAAGATCTTCTATTCACTTCAAATCAATAATAAAAGAAAATTTACAATGTGAGGGGTTTACCCCTATTTATACTTTTTTTTGGAGGATTTTTCTTTTTCGAGAACAAGCCTCACATAAAGGATATTGATCTCTTCTTTTTCTTTTTAGCAGTTTTCTCTTAACCTAACCTTGTAGGATCATTTTCTTCAAATAGGCACACTTATAACACCTATTATATCAAAGTAAAAACTTTAACATAAAAGTAAATGCTACCTATATGTCCTACTTTGTTCAACATTAAATAGAAATTACATGAAGATAGGGGATTTGGAGATACACATGTATACTATTTCTAACATTTATCTGGTATAACATTTGTTGTAAAATAAGTAGATCATCATCATCTTCAGTTTACCCTAAAAACATGGTTCATAGCATAAGTTCTTTTTTTATCATTCCCTCTACTATGTACTAAATATTTATCAGCATCTTGAACCCTTTATCCCATTTATGATAAGATAAGTGTTAAGGTGAAAGATTTGACAATAGTTCACTATAGTTAACTATCTACTTAACACGATGTTCCTTGAACCATATTTTTACCATATCTTCTAATAGCATATGTATTTAGGTAATCCTTAGAATCAAATTTGTGACTTGCAAAACACAAGCTACATGCTCTAACCAAGTGCTAAATCTTTATCTATTTATAACTTTTTCATGTTCTTTTTAACTAATTTTTTCAATGTCTTTTTAATCTTCCTTTCAATAGGTTTTTTGGGATTTTTGAGGATAACCATTTTTGATAGGCTTATTATTTGATCTTCTTTAAACATGAAGAAACCATCCAACATCTCATTCCTATTACTTATTTACAATAGTAGCCATTTCAAGTTTTTATTTAATGTTTGTCTTGTACCATATTAAATATCTATCAAAGCATTTTATTTTATTTTTCTCTTCATGGAGCATAAAGTTTCTAGGCCAAAAGTCTTAGGATATGAGCTATCCAAAGGTTTCCAATTAAATATTCAAAAAAATTTCAAACTCCATAAATGCCACAAATTTCCAAAAATCTAAATAAAAACTAAAAATCCAAAGAATATATTATATCTCCGAAGGCTAGTTCTGAGTTGTCTTCACTACCAAAGGAATATACTGAAAAACCTTGATAGAACTTCACTACTATCATCAAATTATCCTTTTAATTATTTAATGTCCAAAGATATCACAAATTTGTCCAACAACAATCTAAAGAGTATATATATTTTATCTAGGTATCTCTAAAGGCTAGCTCTTGATTATCCTTACTGTTAGAGGAACACACCAATAGGTCTTAGAACAACCTCACTTCTAACATTGGATTATCCTCATGACCTCAAACGACCTACTTATGGCCAAGTCTTGGTAATAGCCTTACTACTAACATCCTCAACAGTTGAGGCACACATATCATCAGATGGATAGGTCTTGACCATGCCTCACTAGACACCACTAGGCTCAACTACTCAGTGTCATGGTCTCGACTAGTTTCCCAGCCTTGCATCAACTTACAAATCAAAATCGAAAGTAGAAAATCCATCCAAGCCCTCATTCCCATGGAATGAATCCCACTAAGGAACATTCCACTACTACATGCAAAAAAGGGCATCTAAAAGATTTACAGCTCTCACTACCAATTGAGTAAATTCAATTACCTAAATATTATTATTGTATTCCAAAAATCAAAAAGATTTTTCAAAAATTTAAATTCCATAAAAATTCTTGCAAAATCATATTTATATCAAGAGTTGATCTAAAATAATCATAAAATATTTAAGAAGAAAGTTGGACAAGATTTTTAGAATTCCAAAAATTCACCAAAAATATAGAAAATGGTCTAGACAAGATTAAATATGAATTCCCATATAAAATTTGACAAAATCTCGACATAATAATTAAAATCATGGAAAAATAACAAAAAACCATAAATCAGAAAGAAAGTGTATAAATCCACAAAAAAATAGGATAGTCACATGAAAAGGAAAGTAAAATAAGCTTTCTTACTTATGTTGGCAAGGCTTCTACAATCTTCTTATTTTCTATCTTTCCTACCAAGATGCCCAAAATTAGCTTTTACTTTGCTTGGAATTAATACATGAAAACCCTCTATGAACTGAAATGAGACCCACTGAAGGTCATAATCTATTTATAAGGGGACAAATCACATGTAGTGTGACACTTGGGCTTGATACATGTTTAGAAATAGAAGAAACAAGCTCATAATGGAACAAACCATGTTGAAAATGGTTTTCAAATGAAAAAACATGATGCAATACAATTTCTATTTTACAAAACAAAAGACTTGATATGCAAGGGAGTGAGGTGGTGGAGGAAAAAAATAGAGGAAGGCAGTGGTGCATAACATATATATATGTTACATATATAACATATATGTTATTTACCTTTTTTTTAACTTTTTGAACATTCTTTCACATGACCTTCTTTCTTTCTTTCTTTAAATTTATTTTTAAATTTTTTTAAAAATAATTTACATTTTCATGACTTCATTTTCCATTTTCCCCCCTCAACTAATAGCTTGTATGTTTAGGTATATGTAATAGCTACATATGAACTACAAATTAAATTTCGTTTGAACCTATGCCTAAATCATATTTGATCATTACTATGTAACCATATGCCTAAATCATATTTGATCATTACTTATCATAGTTTCCTTGTTCAAATGTTAAAACTTTATGATAATTTTTAGCAAAGTAGAAATGTAACATTTTGAAAACCATAACTCCAATTCTAGTGAACCAAGGGCTAAAGCCAACATTTTTTAACATTTTGGACACATTAGTAAAGTTAGATTCTAAGTAGGATGTCATCCTAAAGTACTTCCTTAACAAACTTAATTTCTATAATATTTAATTATAATTAAAAATGAACTCCAAATCCTACTTTAATGACAAAAAGTAACAAGGGATATGATTGTGGTAAGATTAGGGTCCAAAATTATTCCATAAACAAAGTATCATATAATCACATGTGCATAATAAAAATAAAAGATACATAACTAGATGTGCATAATAAAGCATAAAGATACATAACTAAATGTACATAATAAATATTGAATGTACATGAAGAATAAAATATGCATAGCCAAATACTTATAAAAGCATGATAAATAACAAAAATAAAAACTTCTAGGGGTAATTAGATTTTAACATTTAATCATAAAATATATAGTAGATCTATGACTAAGCTCTAATAGTAGTAAAACAAAGGATACAAAACTTTTAACAAAATACCCTTGTAAGAAGATTTCATTCACTTATGTAGGAAACTAACAATAACAACAACAATAGTAGCAATAATAGTAACGATAGTAATATAATCCTAGGATTAAATTAAGAAAAGAAGAGCTAATTTATTAAAATACATCCAAAAACATTTAAAAATTAATCACATGCATTAAATTAAATAACTAAATCTTTGCAAATTTTTAGGTTGTGACAACATGCAATTGAATTAAATTCTATGCACTAGGACTATTTTAGATGTATAGATAGCTAAGCGTTATGTCATTGGTTTCTATCTTTCGAGTCATACTAGTGTGAGGTTAATTTATATGGTTAAGTGTGATTAAGGAATATTATTAAAATATTATGATTAAAATATTAAATTTTAAAATTTTAATTACTAAATCTAAGTACAAAAAATAAATCTAGCCTAGCCTAGGCATTCAATATCGATTTCCAAATTACCATACATATCATAAACATGCATCACCATTGTTGGGTTACCAAGTGTACACTACTGGATGTACCAACTAGTACACTACTAGGATTACCAAATGTTAATGCTTTATGCTTGAAGTTGATCATAATCATGCAGTTTAATTAACCGCAATGAAAGTAAAATAATTAACAAAGTACTTTCAAATTAAAAGGATGAGTAAAGTAAATTATAATTAAAGAGATTATAAAACTAAGCCAAGTACTACAATGAAGGAAATGGATCTTGATTTTATTACCACTATGAAAATGTATTCAAGTATAAGATCACTCAAACAAAATTCCATACAATCCACTTGATTCATATGGTGAGCACTTGGTGACTAACACTAACCTCTATAAGAGCAAACTAACAAATTTTTGCTAAGCCATTAACCAAATGGCACCATAAATGTAGTGGGTATATGAATTTATATAGACATTTCTTAGGCCCTCATCAATGCTAAAATGTTAACAAGTAAGGCATGCATCAAGACTAATATGTTAATGTGGCTCATCAAAATCAAAATTTATCAAAAGAAGTGTCTAGAATAGGCATATTACATAGACAAAACTTCGATGGTGTAGTGTGTCCTAAATATAGGATCTTTTACACATAACCATGCAATGTTGAACATTTGTAAGTGGACTCTTGATTTTGATGTCTAATCTAAAGAATATTCTAAAGTTTCATGTTTTGTGGGGTTATTTAATCTTCTATTGATTTTTTAGAAAGTTTAGTAAGAAAATATTAGTCTTCTCAATCCCATTGAGTGTATAGAATATATTTCCATATCATTTTTTTCATATATGTTTTTTTATTCAAATCAATATTCTTAACTATAAAAAATATTTTATTCCATAAGTGGACCAAAAGACTTACATTCAACTAATTACATATTATAATCTTTTCAATTCTTGTAATTTTTGTCTTTGTGAAGGACTTTGTTTAATTTTTGATCTTTTCTACTCAATAAAAAAGATACTAAGGGAAAGAAAAAACATGTTGAAACTAAGGATGAAAAAAATAATCTAAAGCTTAAATGATGAAAAAATCAATTTAATGTCAATCACAAGAATGACTAAATGATAATAAAAAATACTAGAGAAGGCAAAAGCTTAGGTGAATACTTTTTCTATAGAAGTATGAATTAGTCTAAACAAATAGTATGGAAGGAAAAGTTTTCCCTATATAAAAATACTATTGTTCATCTAATGGTTAAATCATATGTTATCAAGAGAGTTATAGAAAATGCCAAAAAGTCTCAATGTAAGGTTAGTCATGATAAATAATATGTGCTAGCTTATATTGTTGTATCATTCTCTTCTACAAAATTTTATATTTCACCAAAGTTTTTTGTTGCTACATCAAATCCTTTTGCTATTTAAAGTCAAACACAGATATTAGGATTGGGGCATCCTCCTTACTAACAATTAGGTTCTCTTAGTTTTTTAAGGACTATATTATAAGGATGTACACATAAGTAAATATCCCTAAATTTGAAAATTTATTCATTTCCATGTTATTTTTTGTGCTTTCTACTTAGCGATTAAGCACATATTTTACTCTATTAGAATATATGCTCTTAAGTTAAGATACAATCATTAGTTTCTTAACTTAAGATATGAGCAGTTACAAAAGATTACAATGGTTTACCAAGAGACATAATCACTTATGAAATATAAAGGGATTTAAGTTGATGCTTTTTGAGTATGCATAAGATATATAGAAAATAATCATCATCATCATCCTAGCCACGTCCCAAAAAAATGAGGTTGGATAATAATAGAAAACAATGTAAATTAATAAAAAGTAGAAATGCATTGGAATAATAGCTAAATTAGCATTCATAAGGTAAAAGGTTGTGAAGGTTATGATTTGTAAAATTACAAAAGAAAAGAGGAATAAGTTCTCAACTCTACTAATTGATACCTAAGAAGCAAGTAAAATAAGAAGTTGAAGTTCTAGATATGCCTAACATAAAAAGGTAGACCAATGCATCATGAACCTAATAAATTTAGCACAATGATTTGAATTAAGGTATCACAAAATGAGTAGCTACTAAGATCACATGAAACAAGAAGAAAAAACTATGTTAAGATAGTAGTCCATCAATTGTCATAGAATAGTTGAACCAACTTTGCAATGGATCATCGTAGGAGTCAAAAGTGGCAAGCCTACATAATACTAAGGATATTATTTCCAAGAGGATTGTACATATGCCATGAGCCCATGATGCAAATAAGATATTAGAATAAGATAAAATATGTAGCATTACCAAAGGAATAGCAATACCACTGAAACACAAGTTCTTACAAACTTAGTATAACCTAACTATGAAGTAACAGTAAGTTCCAAGATGATGTTATGATTTAAAAAAATAAAAAATAGTACTTGTTATGGACTATTTATGATATCTTTTGATGAGTATTAATCTACAAAATAGGTCAATGTCACTCTATTTATCATAAGATGATTCATATGTAGTTAAGGAAGACTTACAATACTCATAACTGTAGAAGGATTATGAAGCACAATTATCTTAAAGTTCAAAGTGATGATCTTACTTCCTACTTATTTAGATCCTAGTTTATTAGAGTTGTCAAACCAACTAAACTTCAACATACTCTAATTTTTTTGCTTTATTATTAATATTTTTTTGAGATCTAACATCCCACTTCCTCCCTTCCCCTTTCAATAGATACTTTCTTATCTTTGAAAGATCTCACTCAAGTTATTATGTCAATGTTGAATGATGAAGTTCTAGATATTGATGAGTTTTGATATTGAGGCATTGTATGCTTAGTTAGAGCATGTGCCTTTTGATATGCAAGTCATAGGTACAATCTTCAGGGGTATGCTAATCTGACTCTATTATATACCTCTATAATACTTCTAAAGTATCATGTTGGCTATATGACTTAGGATGTATTTATAATCAAATTGATTTGATTTTGACACCCTAACAGTTTAAATCATACTTAACAAACTTTAATGTTCTATCCAAGTTATACAAAAGTATTACGTTGCCTATATATCTTAAGAGTACATATAGTTAAAAAATTCAAACAATGAGGTGTTTTCCTAGTGGTAAAACTCATGATTTGAAAGCTCCAAGTCATGGGTTCAATTCTTAGGGGGAGGGGGAGTTAAAACCCTAAAATAATTATAGGTTGGGGGTGAAGGAGCATGTTGGAACCTAAAAGAATGACTATAAATACATCCCAAGACATATAGCCAATATAGACTTTAGAAGAATTGTAGACAAATATAATAATGCCTCAAGTGTAGCCCAAAATAACAACCTCTTACCTAATAAGAAAATGATCTAACCACTTAAGCCACCTATTAGTAAAAGATCTGAAATTTTTTTCAAAGGTGCTAGAATATAAAATAATTATAATATAGGTACATCCCAAGATATATAGTCTAATTAGAACTTTATACATGGATTCAATTCTAGTAGACAATGCTGAGTTACAAAGTTCTAATTGGACTATATATCTTTAGGTATATTTATGTTACAATTATTTTAGGTTCCAACACCTTCCAAATGAAACACCTCAAATAAAATTCATGTTATGCATAAGAAGCCTTAAAGGCAAGTTTACATTGTAATTGGACGGGAATTTGAAGGTAGAAAAAATTATCTTATTTTCCCATCAACAATCCTACCCTATGGCCTTGTTCTGACAAAGTGTTGAGCATTTTCAATGTATAAAGTAAAATTCACAACCCACAAGCTTTGAATTTCATTTATTCCAATCTGTGGATTCCCAAAATATTAATACATTGTCAAATTTGGTAGCAAAAACCTAAAATGTTGGTTGACTACACATTGGAATTTGGACCATGAAAATAGCCCAAATACATGATTAAAATTGGAAGGAAAAGTTCCACAAATTGGTGGTCCATACATTGTAGTTTTGGGTGGTGAAAAGTAACATGCACATTGGTATTTTAGGCTCAAAAAGTAAAAAACGTTGGTATGTCATACATTGCATATTTTGGCCACCAAAAACACTAGTAACATTGCAGGGAATATTAGAAATCAACCAAAATCAAGTTAGCTAAGAATCAGGACATCCATAGCCTATTTAAACCAAAGTTAGCATCATCTTAAGGACTTTTAAAGAATTTTCATTCAGGCCAAACTTGAAAATTTTGAAGCAATGCAAATAGTCAAGAGTTCATAACCATTTTCCCCAACATAGATCACCAAAGCAAAGAGAGCCTATGAAGGAAAACTTTCAAGATAAGTGAAGAAAGAAAAGTGCAAATTAGTTGCATAGCACACCTTGCCATTCGCAACAAGCTTTAAAGTTATTTTTGTATTCTCAAGGTTTTAAAGCCTAAAATCTATAGTCTCTAAACCTTTGTTCTTCTTGCACAAAATTGTTACAGTATTTAATACAAAGTTACAATTTTCCTTGGTTTTCCATATAATTTTTTTTATCTCTCTATTTTCGAATTTAGTACTTGGATCATTATTGCATATGTTTTCACCTTTATTTTATAACATGGTAATAGACTCCCAAGTCCTCAAATGATCGACTAGACCATTTGAGATGCTCCAGATTCTTTTTAAGACCTATGGATCCCAAAGTTAAACTCTTGCGTACAAGGATTTTCACTTTTCTAGCATCGAATTTTCCAGTCATTACAATTTTTGATGCTAGAAAGAGGGCCTCCACCTAAATTCTTTGTCCAAACCCATTTGCAAATCATTTGCCTATTTTTTCATTTTCCCATCAATGTATTTAACACATTAAAAATTATTTTTGGTTTTTCCAAAACCCCAAGATGTGAAACCAAAACTAGTTTAAACAAAACAAAACTTTAAGCATTGCTTTTACAATGCAGTGTATAGCATTGCCTCAACTTCCTGCACTAAGAAATTTTGAAATTTATTTTTCATTATTGCAATGCTCAATGCTACCTTAGCTACCTACACTTAGAAAATTAAAAAAAATTAACCTTTTTTGTTGCATTGCATAATGCTATCACTCTTCACACGTTGACAACCAAAAGGTTTTATTTTTGCAATTGCAGTGCATATTGCCTTATATATTTTCTGCACTTGTAGCCTGCAAATTTTTTTCTTGGTTCTTTTCACACCTGTTGAAACCTATTTACAATTTAGCTTAGTCAAATATGTTAGGAAAGATTTAAAAATTTTAATTTTTTTTCAATACAGTGGCAGTGTGAGCTATTTTCTTGGTTTTAACTTTCATACATTGAACCTACACATGCTATAGTTTCACAAGTTATGGCTCTTTATAACTCCCCACACACTGTAGTCCCAAATGCTATAGCTTTATACATTGAAATGGTTACATGTTAGAGTTCCACAAGCTACAACTTTCACAAGTTACACTCTCACCTATTAGAAGTTCCACACATTGGAAGTTTCACACATTGGAAGTCTCATAGGTTGAGATTTTCATATATTGGAGGTCTCACACGTTAAGAGCTTTAATCCCTGTTAAAACATTTTAAACCTTTACCAAATTTACATAACAATTTAGCCTTATCTTGTTTATGCCTTTTTCATCGTTCAACCTTTTTATTGCAAAACATCATACATATGGCCTCATAGCAAGAAGTTGTCTACATCTACGATCCTAAGGATATGGCTGTAGTTGAGCATAGATAGTCCCTTAGGTGGATGGAATAAAACTAGCTTGCACAAACATAAATAAGGAATATTACAACTTCATTTGTGCTAAAATTCAAGCTACCTTGCTTATCCCTCATAGAGAGTCAAAATAAAATGTCAGTTTGAGATAATCCAAAAAATTGGGAAAGAGTATATTCCCTCCTCCTATGACCAAATCGAACTAACTAAGTTCCATACCTGTATGTTGCTACAATTAGTAGAATTGTATGAGGCAAGAAAGGAAGTCAATTTAGACCAAAGACAAAGATACTAGGATGAGTTTGAGGCTGAGTACGAATTAGATATATTCCTAGGGGACCTTATGCAATGATCTGCTTTAGAGGTGACCACCTCCAACTTTACATCCCCAATATTAGTTATAAATCAAGAACCTTCTATCTTATCTATAAACCAAGTTTCCCAACCTACCTTCCTATTTACCTCTATGTTCACATCAATGCTTGGTGTCATAGTGCACCCATCTCAACCAACATCCCATTCCACATTTCTATTTACAATAATGTCATTTGCAACTCAACCTCAATCCATGCAAACATCACCGATGATATCTTCTACACCACCTCCTTTTTCCATCCCCACAGGCTCCTTTTTGAGGCCCCAAAGCTCATAGGTCTCCCATACCTCCTTTTTTCCCTTCATTCCACATGTTCCAATTCAAACATCTTTTTCCATGTTCAACCCCTTGCAAGGGTGGCCATGGAACATGTTCAGTCCATACCAATGCTAATCGCACAATCTCAATTCATTCACCCTTCTCCTCAACCATCAATACAAATGTTGTAGCCTATAGGGATGTCCCAAGGCTTGGATCAAGTCTTCAAAATGATCCAAGACCTCACTGAAAAGCTATGGAAGCTTAAAGCTAGTACCACTTAGATGGTCAAGGTTATGGACTTCTACCAGGATGATCCCATCAATCCTACTATCCTCCAAATCACATTACCCACTGGCATGCCTATCCCAAGCTTCACGAAATTCAATGGTATAGGATATCCTAACACACACCTTGTCATCTTCCAGTTTGAGTACCTCTTGTTACAAGCATGGCCTCACATGATACTATAGATTTTCCCCATGTCCCTTCATGAATTGTGATTCATCAGGCTGTGATATCGGACCCCCAATATTGGATCCACGATATCGTAGCCCAAATAATGATATCGGATACACGATATCATGACTTCCATTTGAGCCTATAAATACACATGTAGGTGCACAAGAGGAGTTAGTTTTGGAAAATAGTTAGTCTTTCAGTTAGTTTTAGAAGTCAGTTCATTTCTTAGTTCCTCTCAACCCTTTCTTCCAGTGCATGCCAGTAGTGTGATGATTGTAATTGTATGGCATCCTTTATTCGAATGTGACATACTTGGACATGCACATGACCAAAAATAAAGATCGAGATTACTTCATCATTGCAACATTCACTTAGTTTAATTACTTAATTGTTATCATCATTAAACACGAAATGAGTACGACTTAATCATGAGCATATACGTGTGACTACTTGGTATCCCAGTAGCATACTTGGGTCATGCGCTTGGTAATCCTAGTGGTAGTTGTGCACGAGGTCTGAGATGTGTATGGATGAATAATGAACAGATGCTCATCGCAGTTAGGCTAACTTAGATTCTCTCTCCCTATCTCCTCGTAGTATAGCTCTCTCTCTCCCTTTTCCCTCCTAGCTTAGCTAAGATTATTTTCCATTACCTCCAGGAGTAGCATTAGTTTAGGAACACATCATACACCTCACTCTGAACTAAACCATACGTGACAAAGAAAATACTAGTCCAAGTGGGAAGATAGCGAACTACAATCAACGAGTAACTATCTAGATACGACAACTAGCACATCTATGGAGTTTGACCAGATTGTGCGTGAAACGCTCATATTCGTATGGTTGAGTGTAGGGGTACCTTGCCACTCATCATTGGCATCATTGCCAAGGATGGTTCTAGTTATTTAGATTAGTTATATCATACAAGATTGTTGTGACAAAGTATTAATGATATATCCTTTAGAAAAGAAATTAAATTCAATTCAATTAAGTCACACACAAATTCATACACTATGTTTCTCTCACAAGACTATGATAACACAATAACCAAGAAGGCAATTCATTAGAGAACCAACGAATTATACAATGATGAAGATGAAGTTTGGAGTACCCAATTTGATGTAGGGGTTTCCTATGAACATAAACAAAGACAACATCATCACAACTCATGAATGCATAACATACCTAGTGACGATGAACCCCTACTGGCCACTACAAGCCTAACAGAAATACAAGAGGCTGTTCAAATATCCCATAGGCACCGCAAGGAGAGTCTTCTACCCAAGCTCGATTTGAACAACTTTCCTAAGTTTTCGGGAGGCTATGAATTAGATTCGCAACATCATCTACAAACCTTCCATGATGCTTGTGTATGGAATAATATTAATAATGGATGGCAAAAACTTAAGCTCTTTCTTATGACACTCGTTCGCCAAGAAAAAGTATGGTATAGGTCTTTAAAACCAAGATCAATTCGACATTGGCCAACAATGGTAGAGCTCTTCAATGAAAGATATCACACTTATGCAAGAGTGTCATCCTTGAGGAAACAAATCCAAGAGTGGAAACAAGCACAACATGAACCCTTGGACATGGCCTTAGAAAGATACTATGCATTTTTAAACAACTGCCCAGGCCATGAGTTCTCTGAGGAAAGGCTAATGTACCATATCATAGATGGGCTCTGTAATGAAACAAGGGAAACCCTAGGGATGTATGCTCGAGCTCAACTATATGAGCTACGGACCCACCAATTTTAAGAGCTTATTAAGTGGGTGGCAAAAGAAGAAGGAGAAATGGCTAAATGGGAGAATGTTGAAAGTTCTCAATAGGCCCAAAAGTCAACAAGGGCCCATGATTATGAAGAAAATAAATCAACTCACTGCAAGGAGGTGGAACCATCTTTGCCAATACTACAATAATTAGATGAAATTGAGGCAAAGATCAATAAGATGATGGAATGGATGCATAAAAAATGCAAAGAATATGCCAACATTATTGGAGGTAGAGTCATGACGAACCAAGAAGCAGGACAAAATACCCTTAGAAAATTAGAAAGAAGGGTTGAAAAAAATAAGAGCTCAACTACCAATCATCTGTATCAATGTAACATTTTCCTATACAATCACCCCAAGGGTCAATGTCCAATCTTGTTACATTTACAGGAGCATTGAGGAAGAGCGTTACATCTAAAGTTTGTACAGAGATACCGTGTTCGATCATAGTGGCAACAATCCTAGTCGTGGGGGAGGCCATCCCCAAACTGGCTACACCCTTCATACCATCTGAACCTAAGTGCTTATCAAGTTCAACATCCTATTTTCCCAACTAAGTCAACATCTTCTATCTCACCACATTATTATATTCTCCTCAATACTATCAACCCACATCCTCTCCAATAGGACCACCACCTTGTGTACATTACACTTCTCAATTTCAACATTTTCATCCTTCACCTCCTTCTACATCACCACCAAGTGTTCCAGAAGGGTTTGCACCATAGCATCAATCCACGAATGTTACTTGTGCTTCTACTATCAACAGTAGTGGAAACCCTTTATAGCATCGAAGGCATCCCTTCTTTAAACATGATCGTAAGAAGGGACAACATAGTTCCAAGCCCACTATATCCTCCAACCTAGCACAAGTCCAACACTGTGGTGCATCTTCCTCACAAATCCAATGCCTCATGTTACTTTCTCAGGGCCACCAATCAATACTCCAACAACCATAGATCCCAATGAATATTGTCATGTAGGGATACATATCAATCCTTGCATACCATCTTACTGTCCCAAGTACCATAGTGGGTCAACTCCTTATAAATTAACCACATCTTATAACTTGCCCTACTATGCCAACTCTAATCAAGTGTGTGAACCCCAATGGGGTAAGTATGACTGAGTCCCAATATTTCCAACATGCAAGGATCCCAATTCTTCATTTATTAATCCTAGCCATACTCAACCGTTTAGTTATGGGGGATATCCCACATTCTAATAACAAGAAGAATTAATAAATATTTTTCATTTTCTTTAATTTTGAAATTTTGGTTTTTCATTTTTTCACTTTTCAACTTATTGTTTGATCTTTTTGCCATTTTATCTTTTTATATTTTTATAAGTAATTTCATCTAGGAATAAAACACTCATGTGAACTGTTGGTTAAGGTGTTTTATGCTATCAAGTCTCGGGTGACTAATTATTTGAACAGCGAGCCCACAACATCCATCCATCCATTCAATTAATAAGAGGTTCTACCCTAAGTACAATGATATTCCTAATCATTAAAACTTAAAGTAACCTTGTGTTATTGTACCCATAGCAAAGAAGGATGGACTAAGAGGGAATGACTAGGGTGTGACATCAAGGGAACTTGTGAATCCTCTTTGGTAACATCTATATGAGTTATCATGCAGCTTGGTTGTACTAAGATCCTTGTAGATCTAATGAAAAATTGGAGTAAGAGTAATCAAAAGGCACTCAACCAGAAAAAAATAATAATAATGCTAATCTAGGGGGTTACACTAGAAAGACATGCACCCATGCCCGAAGGTTGGTAGCTTCTTTGGATTAAGCAATACTTCATCAAAAAAATGAGTGCCAAAAAGCAAAATCACTTCTCCCTTGAACAAAATGCCAAGTGATCATACGCCTTGCTATCATGATGCTCTCATGGTTGTCCATCATTGGATGAAGCAATGTGATGTCACTGATCAGAGGAATGGACTTGGTCCTAATTTTTGAACAATGGGTTAATGACACATTAATCATGCCTTACACTCAAGATTCATTGTGCCTTGAGTCAGTTACCTCATGTCCCAATCTCTGCAATCCCTTCTACAATTCACCTCATCTTGTTGTTCATGTAATTGGGACTTGTGACTTGTGTAGCATTGAATTTATACCTCATCACAGTAGTATTTACATGTGTGTGTTTTGTGAAATTAGTGTAGATTGCATTTACCCCTTCTAGTGCCTTCAGACATTTTAAGATGTGGTTACACAAGGGCATTATAGGTTGGAACCTACTTTGGAGAGGACCCACTTGCATAACCCTTGAAATTTGCACTCGTAACACACCTCCCGCACATCATCTTATACCCTCCAAATATTACCAATGTTCTTCTTTCCCTTATCATTCTTCCCGTTCAAATGTTCCTATGAGCCAACACATGTCCTTTTTCCTCCTCTTCATGACTTTCATTCTCAAATTTTACACCATTATACTTTTTGTGCCTTTAGGACTAGTTTATATTACCCTGGACCCTTTACATTGACCAAAATTCCTTAGTTTATACCTTGGAGTTTCAAAAATTTATAGATTTTTCTAAGCACCCTATGCTCGAAAGACCAAGATATCGAGTCCCCAATATTAAGTCGGTCGTGATATCGAGTCCCCGCTAGCGGGTACGCAATATCGCGTCCTTAAAATCTATATATGGACTCCCCC
>MNCI01004839.1:161730-175469 GCA_015680685.1 Gnetum montanum
AAAATTTTATTTGTTACAAGTAGGTATTATAAGGACCACATAGACTAGGCAATTAAACAAAATAGGAACTCTGAACAACTCACAGTACTTGGCAAAGTTGGCTAAATCTCTTTAAGAAAAGTCATTTATAGTTTACACACAATGCAATCGTTTCATTTTTCACAACCGCACACCGCAACAACACACACACATACTCACATTAACTACTGAGTCTATTTGGAGGTATCTGGGCCTTGGTGTTGCCAGAGACCAGCAAGCACCTAAATCCTGTTCAAGGACACTCATTGGCGGTCACGTCCCAAACGGTCGCCAACAATAACTAATCTAGATAACTAGCACCATCCCCGACAACAGTGCCAATGATGAGTGGCGAGGTATCCCTACACTCAACCATATGAATACGAGTGCTTCATGCATGATCTGGTCAAACTCCAGAGATGGACTAGTTGCAGTATCTAGACAATTACTCGTAAATTGTAGTTCAATGTCTTCCCACCTGGACTAGTATTAGCTTTGTCACGTATGGTTTAGTCCAGACTGAGGTGTATGATGTGTTCCTACACTAATGCTACTCCTAGGTATGATGGGAAATAATATCAACTAAGCTAGGAGAGAGGATGAAAGAGAATCTAAACTAGCCTAAGTGCGATGAGCATCCGTTCCTTAATCATCCGTACACATCTTGGACCTTGTGCACGACTACCACTAGGATTACCAAGCGCATGGCCTAGGTATGCTACTGGGTTACCAAGTAGTCACACTTAAATGCTTGTGATTAAGTCGTACTCATTCCGTGTTATTAGGAGATAAGGGTAGCGAGATATTAACTAAGAAAGCAATAAATAACAATAAAAATTAAATAATTAAGCTAAGTGGATGTTGCAATGATGAAGTAATCTTGATCTTCATTGCTAGTCATGTACATGTCCAAGTATGTCACACTTGAATAAGGATGTCGTACAATTACAATCATCACACTGCAGGCATGCACTAGGAGAAAGGGGTGAGAGGAAAAACTAACAAAAAGTCCCTACTAAAAACTTAACTAAAAACTTAAAACTACTCTCCCAAATCTGCCTACCTCTTATTTATAAATGAGGAGATAGGCTGCGATATCGTGTACGCGATATCGTGGATGTGATATCGCAGCCAACAATTCATGACTCATCAGTTACTTAGAAACAACTATATTAAACTTAAGAAACTATGTGAGGAAGTGCATAAGAGACATGATCATCTTTGTAACATAGCTAGAGATCCAATGATAGTGATCAAAGATGATCCCAAGCTACCAGATTACTTTAAATTGGATAGGTTTTTCCACTATCATCAATTGGCTAGTCATGACACCAATTTCTACTTAGCCCTTAGGGATGATCTTCAGAAGAAGATCAAACATGGAGAGTTGGTGTTGAATGAGCCCAACTCTTAAAACATCAATAACAACTCCTACACCATAGCCTCATTCACAATAACCAAATGGCATGATCCTCCTAGAGAACTATTTATCATCAAGGTACCACCCCAGCCTCAAAACATACAGCCTAAAACCTTCTTCATCATCAGGGTACCACCATCTCCAACTCCTAAGAAGCCATTTGTTATACATATCCCACTTCAATGACATCAACGCCATAGCCGTCACAACACACTACCAATTTTGCTAAGGCTAGGAAACCATTTGTTATTCAGGCCCATCTACTATCCATATGCAAACATATAACAACCCATCACCAAGGCCTACCTATAGTCGCCAATAACTCAACGATTAATAATAAGCCATCAATGCAAAGGCGACAAAAGCAACCTATCACCAAATCAACAACTAAGCCTCCTGAAGGTAGCCCACAACAAAAGGCTTAGAAATAAATTGACCCACCAAGACCTACATCAAGATTAGCTACACCCATGGACAAGGGGCCTAGGCCACATTTGTTGAAACCTAAGCCAAAAAATTTAGGGAGAATAGAGGAAATTAAGACCACCAAGGCTAAAAGATCACATGCTAAGGGAATGAATTTCCTCACAATGATGGAACAAGCCAAATGGTCCCTCAAGTAAAAGAACATATTCTTAAACTTGTATGACCTAGTCATGACTTCTCCTACTCATAGAGATGTGCCAGTTCAAATGTTGACCTCTATTCCTATGAGTGGAGACATGCCTACCAATAAAGATTTCATTTACTCTATCATTGAGCAAACTTTGCTTAGGGAAAATGGGCATCAATCCATACTCAACATTCATGACAATGAGATGAAGATTAACTTACAAAATATAAAATGTAGAAAAATATAAAACATATGAAACATAATAATTTAAAACCAAAAAAATAGCCATAGTCACACTGTGTGACAATAGGAAATAATAAATAATAAATTTCAATAGCCATAGTTGCATTGTGCAACATACAACCACGAAAGTAATACATGGTCTCTAGGGCTATGATAGCTAAAGATAACTATAATAATATGACAAAAACAAAATATAATGAGTCCATTAATGATGGAAGGAAGAGAAGGAGGACCACCACCAACATCATCACCAAAGCCATCACTATCATAACTAAGGGCCTATGAACAATAAAAAAATGTAACTATTAAAGCATGAATTGACCTTGAAACCAAAGTAAAGCCAAGTCAAACAAAAAAATTAGATAATTACTTATCAAAGAAACAGCCTGTTGCAAATGACTATGCTTTACAATTATCAAAGCTTCAATAGAGGTTGAGGTATAATCAAGCAAGCACTACTATTCCTCTTAAATAAAGATAATAGTTCTGAAGCTTTAAGGTATCCAAATCCAATCAAACAAAAATAGGATAGGGACTCATTCATCCAATCTAGCGGTGACCGCCATGAACAAATATGAACAGAACACATGGCTACATCCTCCCTATTTCTGCACTATTTCCCTACTAATCCTTCATGGTCAAGCTAACGCTTTGTCATCTGGTCACATGAGAAAAATCATCTACAAAATCAATGCAAAAGGAAAACTTCTTGGGATTGTGGTTTTAATTGCTTTTAAGCCAAGTTGCTGATCTTTCCCAAATACTAGTTCTAATGTTGTTCACTAAGACTTCTAACAGTAGGAAGCCTATCACCTCAAAAAACCATAAGACATTTAAAGATTTCAAGGGAAAATACATGGATGAAAGAACAGATGAAATGCAATCTTGGACTTCACCTAATAATGAATTTTTTTTAAAAAAAAAAGCACGCCAAATCTAACAATAGGGTTCTAAAGAAATAACCAAGTCAGAATATGGCCATGGGTCAATCTAGCATTTTGAGAAATAACAAAAGCAGCAATTGTCTGATCCAGGGCTCTGATTCTTCAACCAAAGCTATTAATGTAAAGAAAAATAAATTTTCCTTAAACTCCATGAAATCAAAATCAGCATCAACAAAACCAAATTCCAAAAACATCAACATTTGTAGTGATTCTACGGGAAGAAAGTCACCAATGCATAATGCAGAAGCCAATAATTCTAAAGATGCAAGCAATTTACCTAAATACGATTGTGGATTCTTAGAGCCTCCTTTCACAATGCAATTGCATTGATCCCTGCCACATCATGCTGCTACCTTATGTCGCTTCTCTGCCATGCCCCTGCACCGCATGTCACACAAAAATCTCAATGACATCATTCTCTTCCTGCCATCACGCTACCCTTTTCTTTGCCATCGCGTGTCACCCTAAGTCATTATTGTACTGAGCTAAATCGTTGGTGTAAGGCTGAAAGGGAAACAAACACTGAAAGACCATCGAGCAGCCACAGCTGACCCTACCTTCGCCCGAGGACAAGCTGGAAAAGTAAAAGAAGGCAGAGTGCCTTGGATGGTCTGCACACAAATCAACCAAGGACTTCCACGAGCATAAGCTACAACTAGCACTGGGGTTATCGTAAACAATGTCTTAAAACATGTAAATGCGCGTAAAATATAAACATGATCCATAAGAAGTAAGACGTAAATGTGAACATAAGGTGTAAACAAAACATAAACTATAAACTGAACGTAAACTGAATGTAAGCAGAAATGTAAACAGAACGTAAAACAGAAAATGGAAATAATGTTTGGTTGGCAGAATGGAAATACTGTATTGCTTAGAAAAGATGTGCATGGGTCAAAGCATAGCTGCGTGTAGATGGCAGGTTGAACGCCTAGCCCTGGGGTGATCTAACGTGATGATGTGAGGAATGGAAGAAATGCTTAGATGCCAATAGTCAGGTGTGCCGAGTGCCCAAGGATTGCAAGTTCTATACTTTCTCAGAATTGCCAATGTCTCTAATTGTCAACCCCAATTTATGTGAATTGATAGGGTATTTATAGGGTTGAGTTGGGCCTTGGGCACAGAATTCAAGAATGGAATTAACAGCTGGGAGATGAAAGGAAAGTGGATCTAGTTGCATGTATCCAATGGACAGTTGTGCTTGGGTTGGATGAATGCTAGTGAGAGTTGGATGTGTATCAGACAGTTGTGCACGAGTTGGATGTGTGTCAGCAAGCTACGTTCTTGACCAGGTACATTGCATTTTACAATTTATGGGTTATTCAAGCCCATGAAAGTACATTTAATTTAGACATGAGGGCCTGACATGCCCACACATGTGGATTTACAATGAAATGTACAACAAGAGAAATTCAACCCCTGCTCGCTTGACCATGGACCAACCACTCCAGGATGTCGAGATGTCGATTTGAGGCTGTTCGAGACATATTTGTTTGACCAGGGCTTCCAATGTGAGTTGTCTAGGCTTCCACGTGTCTTTAGCATGCATTTGAAGCATCTTTGTATGAGCGTGATTGGCAATCATGCTACAGTCACGTTGGGCAGTCATGCTAGGCATGACCCCAACATGACCTGAGCATGAGGTGGTCAAAATGCAATTTTTGACACCAAATTTGGAATTTTCTGAAGCCTATTTCTAAGTACAACTGCTACCTTCTTATGTGTGATCTGGATATGGAAATTTGAGTTTGAATGTATTTGATTTGGAGCCGCTTTGGGTAGGTCACACTGTGGTCACGCCCAGCATGACTGCCCAACGTGACCTGTAGTGTGACCTCAAAAACTTACAATTTTGAGCCAAAATCTAGAATTTTTTAAGCCTGTGACCCATAGTTATGAATAGTGGACCCTAAAGAAAACTTGCAACCCTAAAATCAAGTCGTTTTGACTCAGTTTTGAGGCTCTAAAAGTTGGTCATGCTATGGTCACGCCCAGCATGACTACCCAGCGTGACTTGCAGTGTGACCTCAAAAACTTGCAATTTTGAGCTAAAATCTGGAATTTCTGAAGGCAGGGACCCATAGTTATCAATAGTGAACCCTAAGGATGACTTGCATGCTTGAAATCAAGTCATTTTGGCTTAGTTTTGGGGCTCTAAAAGTTGGTCACGTTGTGGTCACGCCCAGCATGACTGTCCAGCGTGACCTGCAGTGTGACCTCAAAAACTTACAATTTTGAGCTAAAATCTAGAATTTCTGAAGGCAGGGATCCATATTTATCAATAGTGAACCCTGAGGATGACTTGAATGCTTTAAATTGAGTTATTTTGACTTAGTTTTGAGGCTCAAAAAGTTGGTAACGCTGTGGTCACGCCCAACATGATTGCCCAGTGTGACCTATAGTGTGACCTCAAAAACTTGCAATTTTGAGCTAAAATCTAGAATTTTTGAAGACTAGGATCATAGTTATCAATAATGAACCCTGAGGATGACTTGCACCCTTGAAATCAAGTCATTTTGGCTTAGTTTTGGGGCTCCCAAAGTTGGTCACACTGTGGTCACGCCCAGCATGATTGCTTAGCGTGACCTGCAAAAACTGTGTAGTCTGGCTTGAAATTTGGACTCTTGAATGCTGAGACTTGGAATGAACATCAACGGTTCTTGAGGATGGCTTACACCCTCATATTTGGACCACTTTTTATTTGATTTTAAAACTGTTGGAGCTGCTCATGCTGAGGGCAAGCTAGCTTAACAGTGTGATCAAGCTGGCTTGAGCAACCTGGACTTGAGTTTCATGCCTTAGTCATATTTTGCCTCCCGAATGCTTGAAAGGGCTTGATTTGTTCTTGTTTCAAAGTGTTAGGCCAAAATTAGTGGTGTTTCATTGGTCCCTCTTTGTTGACGTCTGGAGAAGTCCACCCGAGAGGCGTCGACAAAGAAGTGCAAAACACCATGAACGACCAAGTACCAAACATTAACCGTCAACCCTTGGCTAGATCTCATCACACCGTTTTCAAAAGTACATGGGATTGGGGAAATTCAGTTTGAGATGCAAGGGGAGGGGATTGGTTGTAACAAGGGAAGCTAGGAAATTGCTGTTCGAATTTGTGGGAGATGAATGCTCTCTCATGAATAAGTTATGTCATTGGTCCTTGTCAACAGCTAAGTTTTTAGCAGAATCGGAACCAAGACATAGGAGGTGCATTCTTTGGAGAAACAGGACTCTTATAGAGTATTTGCGGGGCTCGTTGTAAATAGCCAAAGTCACGTGATGATGTGTAACATGGTCTCTTTGAGGCACGAGTGTAACTGTTTCTCAAGACAACTACCTTCTCACCTGGGGCTTGTATGAGAAGAGCCAATAGTCCTTTGTTTGTGATTTCAACGAGGTCATGAATACCTTTTCCATATATTTTTCCCTTTGACCTTTTTTTTCTTTTTTTTCTTTTTTATGTCTTTCTTTTTTTTTTCTTATTCTCTTTGGTCTTTTTGAAAGAGCTTACTTTTAGTGCTATGCTCGTGTTCAAGTGCTTGCATTTTATGTCATGCATTGTGTAGTGTGTTTTGTGTTGCGAATGCTTAGGAAGTTACAGTGTGCAACAGTGTATCAAGATTATTAAGCTAAGTGGAATGCATCTAGGGGTATAACTGAGTAGGATAATTGGGGCGTGATGGGGGAAATAGGGGATGCATAAGGAGTTGTGAATGTACTCATGAACGGATTGATTAACCTAGTTATGTGCATCAGGAAAAATGTGATACCTTGTTATCATGATGAAGTGCATCTATGCACAAACGCCTCAAAGGTGTCATCTTGTAAACACAACTCCAAAAAGACAAGAAAACCACAAATGAAACAGTCAACTAAACACTTTAAACAAGGAGATGAAGTCATTGTGTGCAATTTTCAAAGTAGACAGAATCATGAACAGCACTGGCTTTATTAGAGCCTATGAGATAAATCATGCAGCAAGTCTTTGTGGAACATGAACAGCCGATTGCAGTGACACATCTTTTCAAGTTTTGCCTGATCGTTGATGATGTCACCGGTTTATAGTCTTAGCGGACTGTTGTCGATTAGTATCGTGTCATAAACCCTTGGACGGTGCTAGTTTAGCGTCGTAGAGAACGATGCATTGCTAGTTTATAGTCAGAGCGAACTATGAAGAAGCAAACTAGTTTATAGTCTTAGTGGACTCTAGATGCTAGTTTCATGTCATGGCAAACAGATGTAGCAGTTTAGTGTCATACCGGACAGAGCTCTGTGGTATCATTTTTAAGTCACGATGCCAGGACTACTATGTGGTATCAGTTTAAAATCATGATGCCAAGACTACTTTGTGGTATCAGTTTTAAGTCATGATGCCAGGACTACTCTGTGGTATCAGTTTTAAGTTATGATGCCAGGACTATGACATGCCTCAAGTTTGTCAGACATAGTACCTTTTCAAGTACAAGTGGTTTGTTGGATTGGCAAACTCATTTCTGTCCATGTCAGCAAGTTTGAATGCTCCATTGTTGTATGCCTTGGTGACTAGGTAAGGCCCTTCCCAATTGGCTGAGAATTTATCCAGATGTTCTCAGGCAGCCTTAAGGACTAGATCTCCTTCTTTGATCGGGTGTTTATGGAGATCATGCTTATGACTTTACCTCTGTTGTGTTTGGTACAATTCAATTTCATCAAGTTTTTGTACATGTTATTCCTCTACCGAATCGAGGTCGGCAATGTGCAATTCATTATTTTGACTTTCATCGAGGACGCTGGAGAAAGCTATCCGCAATGAGGGAACCTGCAATTCTAAAGGTAAAATAGCTTCAGATCCGTACACTAGACTATATGGAGTTTTACTTGTGGATGTTCAATGTGTCGTTCCATAAGCCCACAATGTGTAGACTAATTTTTCATGCCATCATTTCTTGCTCTGATTCAGCATCTTTTTAACCACCATGATGATAGTTTTGTTTGTAGCCTCCACTTGACCATTGCTCTATGGGTAGTAAGGTGATAAAAATGCATGTTTAATGCCCAGACTTTCACAGAAGCTTTTCGTATCTGCACTGCTAAATTGTGGCCCATTGTCAGTAACTATTGTCATTGGAATACCAAAATGGGTCACAATATTTTCCATTATGAAAGTGCAAATGTGTTTTGAGGTGGTCTTCCTAAGGGGAATAGCTTCCACCCATTTTGTGAAATATTCAGTTGCAGTGATGATAAAGCTATGTCCCGCAGAGGACAATGGTGTTATCAGTCCATTTAAGTCTAAATCCCATTTTTGGAATGGCCATGTGATTTGTGTTGTATGCAGTTTGTTAGGTGGCACATGTATTAGGTTACCATGCTTTTGGCAAATGTCACATGTTCTAACCTTGGAGATGTAATCGTATTCCATGTGTGGCTAGTAATAGCCTAAATCCCTAATCTTCGTTTCCATTACTTTAGGTGCTATGTGCCCTCCACAAAGCTCTTCGTGGATTTGTTCTACAATTGTTTGACCATCAATGCTACTGATGCACATTAACAAAATGCCTTCATAGGATTTACGACACTAGGTGTCTCCTATTAATGCATATTGGCAGGAACATTTTCGTACGGTATCTTTTTGAGCATTCATCAAGTGTTGTGGAGGTTCGCCTCTTAGAAGATACTCTTTTATGTCATCATACCATTCTATTGCATGTGTTGTACTAACAAATGCTATAGATACTTCATTTTGAGTGTTAATTACAGGTTCAGCACAACTAGTTATAGAACTAGGTAATGCATGGAACATTTCAGGTGTCATGTTTAAGGCTAGTGTGGCAAGTGCATCAGCAACGGTGTTTTCACTTCTAGGGATGTGTTGTATATCCACTTCTACTAGTTGCCTCACTAGATGCTTGCTCAAATCACAATACGGTTGCAAATGGAGAACTTTGCATGTATAGACTTCAGTGACTTCATTAATAACTAATTGCGAATCACCTCAAACTACAAGGCATGAGATTCCCGAAGTCCTCTAAGAAGACCTTCATATTCTACTACGTTATTGGTGCAAGGAAAGTTTAAGCGGTAGGCAAAAGGTTGGATTTCTCTAGAGGGATATGTTAAAATGGTTGCAGCACTTCCTCCTCGAGAGGTTGAAGCTCCATCGAAGTAGAGGATTTCCTCATAATCATCAGGTATGGTGTCTACACTGTTAACATTTTCATCTAGGAATTCAAGGTTTATCATTGCTTGATCGTACGTTGGCGAGATGGTTAGTTGCATGGCTATTGTTTGATCTTTTCCAGAAGATTGAGCGACATAGTGTAAATCAAACTCTATGATCATCACTTTCCATCTAGCTAACCTACTTGAATCATATATGTTATTAGTGATGGCACGGAGAACATTATCCTTGCAAATGATGTAAAGCTGATTACGGAAGAGATAATGCTACCATTTCTTCAAGGAGAAGACGAGGGCGAGGCATGATTTTTATACGTCATTGTATCGTTGTTCATAGGCTATTAAAGCATGGCTTAGATAATATACAGGGATCTCAGCTCCATCTTAATGTTTTTGACAAAGCATGGATGCGATGGATGAACTGAAAGTTGCAACATAGATGTAGAAGGGTTTGTCACTTTGTGGAGGATAAATAGTTGGTAGCTAGGCCAACTCTTGTTTTATGTTCTTGAATGCTTCTTGGCATTGTTGAGTCCATTGGAAATGTACATTCTTTTGCAATAGATGTTGCATGGAACTCAACTTATCTGTCAATCTTTCGATAAAGCGTCTAATGACTTGTAGCCTACCTTGGAGGCCGCGTAGTTTAGTAAGGTTTCTTGGTGGTTGCATATTAGTTATCGCTTTAACCTTATCGAGGTCTACCTGTATCCCTGTTTCAGAAACTAGGAAACCAAGCATTTTTCCCATTTTAACATTGAAGACACACTTTTTGGGTTGAGCTTAAGGTCATATTTGAGACAACGTTTAAGTACTAAGTCTAGATCTTTTGCATGTTGTTTAGTTGTTTTAGACTTAACTGCTATATCATCAACATAATCATTGAGAAAATTGAGCATGTAATCACTAAATATGTATGTCATTGCTCACTGATATGTAGCACCTGCATTTTTAAGGCCAAATGGCATCATCGTGCAACAGAATGTCCCCCAAGATGTCATAAAAGTTGTCCTAAGTTGATGCTCTGGATTAATTCTTATTTTATTGTAGCCCAAAAATCCGTCCATGAAGGACAATAGTGCATGCCCAGTAGTCGTGTCAATAAGTTGATCAATACTAGGTAACGGAAAATCATCTTTTATAGTGGCTATATTGAGATCATAGAAATCAATGCATATGCGTATACTACTGTTCTTCTTGGGGACTATGACAATATTTGATACCCAATCAGAATAGTCAACGGCTCAGATGAAACCGGCTTGGTAGAGCTTTGTGATTTTAGCGTGGACTACTAACGCCACTTCGAGTCTAACCTTTCGTGCTTTTTTCCTTACTGGTTTAATTTTTTTATTAAGAATAATGTTGTGCTAGATGATCCGGGGGTCTAGTCCCAACATGTTTGTATATGACCATGCGAACATTTTTATGTTACCTTTTAACACCTGAGTGATGTCACCTACGAGTTGCGGATCTAGTAAGGCACTTAATTTCAAGGTTCTAGCTTTGTCATTGACCATGGTAATGGGGATTTCAACCAAAGGATCTTCAGTGATATTGTTAGCTTCTAGATTTAGAGTTTTAACTACGTTTTTAGGCCAGTCTGACGTTTCTTGAGTGGAGGCTATCAAATCGATATAGGTGGATGGATTTAGATCCAAATATTCTAGGCGAATCACTCTTTCTACATCTCCATATGGTCCGTCGAGAGACAATATTGAGAGGATGTTGTTGGTGGCCATGGTGCTCACTCCTGCCAATTAAAACAGGAGCGAAGTAAGAGACACTCCCTCGGTAGGAGACTTACAAAGTGTAAACGAACATAGGATAATTAAGTTGTGCACTGACAAATTTAGGAGATGCGGTGGAAGATATGGCAATTTAAGGCCATACCGAGCTGTATGGTAGTTTAAGGCCATACTGGGCCACATGGTAGTCTAAGGCCATACTGGACCACATGTTGACTTGCCATTTAAACTGAGTGTATGCACTATTTTTAAATTTTAAATTTTTTTTGACTTTTAAACTCTATACTTAAATTTTAAATTTTCCAGTGGACAATAAGGTTGTGGAAATTTTAAAATTTTATGAATTTTAATGAAATTTTCAAATGTTTATTTATTTTCATTGATTTTCAACACTTTTCTCCTTTGTTCATAAGAAATTTTTGGGTTGAATTTTGGGGAATTGGGATGACAAGGAAATTCGGGCAAGCATAAGGCAAAGATGATGTGAAAAAAATGCGTAATTAAAATAAGAAGGGGAACCTAACATAAAAGGCCCAAAAATTAAATAAATTAAAATAAAATAAAATAAAATGAAATAAAATTGCCAAGGGGGATTTTAAAAAAGGAATTTTAGAAAAGAAACTCTCATTTTTTGGCTAGCGTGAGTTGCTGGCAATTGGAAAAACAGCATGACCTACCTAGAGTGCAACGTGAGCAAAAGTGTTAGCGTCAGCGTGACCATGGAAGACAAGGGCAAGGGCAAGGAGAAGATCATTGGGGTTAAGGGAAGGAAGCAGGTAGCTCTGGCGTTCGTGGAGTAGAGTGAAGAGCACCTCCAACGTCTCCCTCCAGTCAGGATTCCGACATGGAAAAAGATTCTGCAAAGGTGAATTCTTTGTCCCCAATTTTTCATCGGTATTTCTACAAGTAGTGTTAACTAGGGCGAGAATTTGTGGTTGTGATTTTGGGTTTTGGGATTGCAAGCTTGGAAGAACATGAGTTTGGCCTGAGTGAGTGAGTTGAGTTTTCAGTTTGTTGGCGTTCTAGCTGTAGGGTTTCTAGTTTTTCTTCCTGGGGTTTCTAAGTTATAAGTGTGAGCTACGTCCTTAGGAATTGTTCCTGCAAGCATCTTGGGTAGCGTCTCGGGATTTTAGAAGGACAGCGTGAGTTGTGAATTTGGGCCTTTGGGGTTTTGGCAGCGTGGTTATCAGGGGAGGCCATTGTGAGCTTAAGGCTCCTTTGTGGGTGTTGCAACAGGAGAATCCTACCCTAACCTAGCACCGTAACTGTAAAATTTTTACCTCAAGGCAGGGTTGCTTGCAAAATTTGGCAGGAAATGGCCAACGTTGGCTATAAATTTTTGGGAAAAATTTTGGAGGGCAACGTGGCTCCTTGCATTTTTCGGCTACCAGGGCATTTTTCACTTAAATTTTCATGACTTAGATTTTCAGTTTTCTCCCTGAGACTGCGTCACTTAGATTTTCGATTTTCTCCCTGAGACTGTGTGACTTAGATTTTCGATTTTCTCGCCCTGGGCAGCGTGACTGAAATTTCGAATTTCTTGCCCTA
This sequence comes from Gnetum montanum, assembly GCA_015680685.1. Classification (NCBI taxonomy): domain Eukaryota; kingdom Viridiplantae; phylum Streptophyta; class Gnetopsida; order Gnetales; family Gnetaceae; genus Gnetum; species Gnetum montanum. The sequence continues at coordinate 174,412 of MNCI01004839.1, forward strand.
GGCAACGTTACTGAAATTTCAAATTTCTTACTCTGGGTAGTGTGACTGAAATTTATTTTGGCCCCTAGGGAAGTGTGACCACGATTTCAATCTTTTTTTTCTGCTACACAACGTGACCTTGATTTTTCAGTTTCTTGTCCTGCACAGCACGTGACCATGATTTTTCTGTTGCTCTAGACAGTGCGTGACCATGAATTTTGTCTATTTTCTGCCCTGGGCGGGGCAACGTTACCATGAATTTTCTCTATTTTCTCCCTTGTGTAGCGCAGCGTTACCATGAATTTTCTCTGTTTTCTCTCCTAGGCAGGCTAGCGTGACCTTGATTTTTCTGTTTTGGGCTAAGGTAGCAAGACCAAAATTTTTCTGTTTTGGGCTAAGGCAGCATGATCGAAATTTTTCTGTTTTTCCCTGGACAGCATGACTAAAATTTCCAAATTTTTCCTTGGGCAGTGTAACTGAAATTTTCCAATTTTTCCCTGGACAATGTGACTAAAATTTCCCAATTTTTCCCTGGGCAGTGTGATTGAAATTTCTCAATTTTTCCCTAGGCAGTGTGACTGAAATTTCCTAATTTTTCCTTGGGCAGTGTGACTAAAATTTCCTAATTTTTCCCTGGGCAGTGTGACTGAAATTTCCTAATTTTTCCCTGGGCAGCGTGACTATGGGTTTTGGATTTTTGTCCAAGGCAACGTGGTTTTGAATTTTGAATTTTCAATCTTGGGCTTTTTGTGAAGATGTTCAATGCTTTCTACATTTTAAATTGTTTACATTATTTTTCTAGGATTTTAAACATGGACTTGCTCTGTAACTGATTTTAATGTGCCTTAATAAGCATAAAATTACACTTCACCTCATGGTGTGTTACATTTTTTTATGTGATTTTTTTTTTTTTTTTTTGAGGAGACGTTTTTAGAACAAAAATAGCAGTCCCTAGCGTGATCTAGAATGTGGGAAAGCTCAACATGACTTGTGTACAGGCTAGCTTGACTTGTGTAGCTAGCATGAGTGTTGGAGGAGTTGCCTTTGAAAGGTTGTTCAATGATTTCTCAATTTTATAT
>MNCI01004839.1:175670-189870 GCA_015680685.1 Gnetum montanum
CCTAGTAGAGCAGGAGCGGATGATGAAGAGGATCTTGGGGATCAACCCCATCCATGAGCTTTTAAGTCATTAAGTGCTTTTGGATTTTTGGATGTTTGGTGGAATGTATAAAGACTGATGTAATGGCCTAAATTTAAAAATGGTTGCATTCCTTCGTTACCTTGATATTCTATGTAAATATTTTTGTTATTTCTCATGTTTTTTATTGTTTTTTTGTTTTGTTTTCTAAAGTATATGTGTGCAACTAAATGTAACATAAATTTCTAAAATGTAAAGCGAGATGTAAGGTAAATACTTTCAAAAAAAAGCAATGACCGTGCAAGAATCTAAATTGTAACTTGTAACCTGTAAGCGAAAATTCAATGTAAAATGATGAGAGTTCATAAATCTGTAACTTGTTGGCTCTAGTTTAAAGCCATTTCAGGCTTGGTACATCAGTTTAAAGTCTTGATAGACTGTTGCATCTGTTGTTAAAGAAAGGATTACCAGTTTTATGCCATGGTGGGCCAAGGTAGTAACATTTTCAAAAAGTTTTAAATGAAACTGGCCATTTCTAATCATGGCTAGTTTAATGTCATTACGGACGTTTGTTGGCAGTTTTAACGTCATACCGAACATGTCGTAGTTTAACGTCATTTCGGACATTTCGTAGTTTAACGTCATTTCAAACATTTCATAGTTTAACGTCATTTCAGACATTTCGTCTCATTCGTTCTAGTTATTGAGTTGCCTCTTGATCTTTTGTAGCCTAACGTGTGGGATTGGGCATATGGATATGATTTTATATTCACCTTCCTCTTCATTGGTGATGTCAAAGGGTAGTTCTGACCAAGAGACATCAGTAGGAATGGCTTCTATGTCTGCGTCTTCTTGTGTTTCTTCAGTGCTAGTCAGATTGTGAGTTAACATTGGGTTCACGTTTTGATGTATGTTCACAGTTTCTTGTTTAGGATTAATGAACTCAATTTCTAACCCTTGACCTACCTCAAGGTATGAGAAAGTGATCGATGCTATTGTATCCCCATGTATGATGATCTCACCACCCTCGTAAGGTAGGTGGATCTCCTGATGGATTGGTGAAGATACGGCTTTAAGTTGAGCTAGCCAAGGATGTCCTAGGATCATATTAAACCATGGCATTTCATCAACCATTATGAATTCATCTGATGTAGGGAATTGGTCACCGGCTATGAACTCTAAGGTAACCATGCCTTTCACTCCCACACAAGAACCACTGAAGGATCTCAAGAAAGAGGTTGTCGTGGGCTGTACTTGTTCAGTGAGTCCCAATTTTTCGATGACGGAAAAAGGTATTACATTTGTTGCTACACCATCATCAACATGCACCCTACGTATTTTGAAATGATCAACCTATATTGTTATGAACATAGGGGCTGTGGTGATTTCCCCTATTTTCTCATCTAGCTTAATGTCCTTAACGTGGAACTCTAGGGATGTGATCTTCGATTACTAAAGTTGTGGGGATAATACTGCATAAATGGATGGTTCATCTGTAGGAAGATCCTCACTAATAGGAATTGAAGTTAGCATTCGTACAAGAGCCTCTCGATGTACTGGTGAAGTCATTACAAGGTCATACAAACTTAAAGAAGTATTCTTTTGTTTTAAGGCTTGTGTGACCTGGGTCAATGCACTTGTTAGGTCTTTACCATTTGGGACATTCTTATCCATAGATATTTGGTCCATTTGACCTAGCATTTGTATTTCTCGTGGAGGGGTTTTTACGTTAGTAGCTGAGGATGCTGGGTTTGGGATATGACTCGCAACATCATCTTTGTTTTGGTGACTTGTACTAGGCTCATTAATGGACAAACTCATGGGAATGGTGCTTAGCAGTATAGGCTTTGGCCATCCTAATTCGTGTCCATGATTTTCTCTCTCCATGTGCTCTCTTTTTTCTCTTTCCAAGCACTCTCTTATTAGCCTATCGGCAAGACGTTCTTGCAAAGGTCGTCGAGAAGTGGAGGTAGGTTGTGTGCCAAGATGTTTTGGCACCCGGACCACAAAGGAAAAGGGTTGATTTTCAGATGGTATGTTTGTTGTGGTGGCAACCGAAGGAGGTATGCATATGATGAATGGTTTTGATGGTGTGGGGTATGTGCGCATGGTAAAAGGGGTTTGAGGATATGTTGGGGTAGGTGTGTTTTCTGAATGCCCACGAATCACAAAAGGTTTTCGAGGAACATCTTGTCTATCTTCCACATGGATAGTATTAATCACATATGGTGCATCATTGGTATTGGTATTGAGAGGATCCTTGTAGACCCCCATGGATTGGTTTTGGGGTCTTACTGGGTTTGTCTCGTCAAACACCACTTCACCCCTATCAATCATGCATTGTATGTCTCGTTTCAACGTAAAGCAGTAATTAGTCCCATGACCACACCGTTGGTGATATTCACAAAACCTATCCAACCTAAAGCCTTTTGGAATGGGAGGTTCGTTGGCTGTTGCTAAGGTTGGATTTTTGGCCAATTCGCAAAAGCGATCATGTCTTTGAAAGGCCGCAGAAGACATTTGTTTGTGTTGAATTAGCCCAGTCTTTAGAAGTTGATCAAGTAGTTGTGAAGGCTTCATGAGAAATGGTGTGTATTGAGCAGGGTCTTTCCTTTCAAAGGTACGAGCATGACCTGTGTTGTTGTTTCTATTTGAAGAATTTTCAAGTGTAGGGGTGGATGTGGTTCTTTCATAGTTGTTTGGGATAGTGGGTTGTTTTCCCTTTTGTCCTAGGTGACTAGGTCGGGCTATTTCAGCCACTGCTACTACCATTTTTTTGGATTTATCTTTCCTTGTGTGTTGGCTCCTAAATGTTGAGTAGGCTAGGTCATTACTTGTTTGTGCAGCCTCTATTATGTCTTTAATTTGTACAAATTCTTGACTCAAAGTACGGGGTTTTAGATAATAAAGCTTTGATTTAATGAAGTCATTTTCAGCCGCCTTAAGGATGGTAAGCAGATATGTTTCAGGAATAGGTTCATGAAGTTCATTCAGGACGACGCTCCATCTTTGGATAAACTTCTGTGCTAGCTCTAAAGGTGATTGTTTAATTTGGATCAAGCTATCTAACATGGCTTCAGGTTTTAGATTGTATTTGAAACAGGTGACAAATTGGTGCAACAAATCCTCTAGAGAAGATATAGAGCTACGAGGTAAGGCTCAATACCAGTCTAAGGCTCTTCTTGCTAAGGACATAGCAAATACATGTAGAATTACATGGGGCCATGGCTGAAGCAAAAGACTTTCGGTTTGGAATGTCACTAGGTGGGCATTTGGGTCTCCCTCTCCATTGTACTTGGTCAACTGAGGTAACGAGACTCCTTTTGGCAAGGTTAAGGGTGGAACTGAGGGGTTAATCAGGTCATCTTGATAGAAATCTAGTACTTTGACTTCCTCATTGTTCAAAGTTTTAAGGTGTTTTAATTCCTCTGCCAAGGAGTACATCATTTTTTGTGTGTCTGCCCATTCCTGGGCGGTAGGAAGACTAGCAGTTTGGGTTTATGGTAATTGATAATGACTCAATTGTGGCATCATTTGTGGAAAAAGAGGTTGTTAGACTATTGTTTGTTATGGCAGGATACCATTCGGGGCTGAGATTATGGGATGTGGTACACTATAATGAGTAGACAGGTTTTGCTGAACAGCTGGTGGGACCCACTACCTAGTCACAGGCTATGAAGTGATCATTGGTGTTTGTTGGATTTGCACTTGAGGTACATAATGGATGGACATGGAAGCAGGTATGACTGATGGCATTCCAATCACTTGAGGTCAAGAAGTCATTCCTGCATTAGTCTGCTGGGATTGTATTTGCAATGATATGACGGAAGTAGATGCATTAGTTTGAATGGTGGACTTGGAGAAGATGGGGATGGGAATGGCTACTTCCCGTAAGGAATCTAGTGGTGGAAATATTTTTTCTTCTAAGAACAGTTGAAACAGTGGGTTTGTATGGGCATGGAGGCTAACGGTATGGTATCATTCTCCATGTTCAGATTGGGCTGCAAAGTCATCTTCTTCATCTTGAGGCTCTATGGGAGGTAGCTGTAAGGCTTGACTTCTAGCCATGAGAAGTTGGGATATGAGTCTATGATGGTGTTCAGAGAGCGAGATTATGTCAAATGCTGAAGGGATGAACTCACAACCTCCCTTGGGGATAAGTTCATAGTCTCGTTTTGCTTCCCTTTCCGTACGGTCAATAGGTAGGTTGGCTTGGATTTTGACACATATGAAGTTGTACTGTTCGGGTGTAAGAGTGGCATAGGTAGGGTTTTTTCCGTGTATCCTAAGCGACTGGCGTGTAGGGCCTTGAGGGTTTACTTGTTCAATGATAGTTATGGGTTCCATAGTAGTCACAGGGTTCGAAGTTTCAGTGATTGGTAGTGTTACTGGGTTTATTTGAAAGGATTCCATGACGAACATGAGTAGACTGGGCTAGATGAATGGGGTTGGATTGTAAGTAGTTGCACCATGACTGGCGTGACACAAACACAGCGTGACTAAATCGATCAAACCACAGCGTGACCAATAGGACAAGCTCAGCATGACCAATAGGGACAAGCTCAGCATGACCAACAGGACAAGCTCAGCGTGACCAATAGGGACAAGCTCAATGTGCTTAGCATGACCAACAGGACAAGCTTAACGTGCCCCGCATGACCAACAAGAACAAGCTCAGCATGACCAACAAGGACAGGAGACTCACAGGATAAGATGAAAAATTTTTGGCAGGTTGATCAACATTTTAACAATGGAAAATCAGGTCCTCCTTCTAGCACCAAAAACTGTACTGACCTAAATCGTCAGTGTAAGGCTGGAAGGGAAACAGACACTGAAAGATCGTCGGGTAGCCACAGCTGACCCTGCCTTCGCCCAAGGGCAAGCTAGAAAAGTAAACGAAGGCAAAGTGCCTTGGATGGTCTGCACGCAAATCAACCAAGGACTTCCACAAGCGTAAGTTACGACTAGCACTGGGGTTATCGTAAACAATGTCTTAAAATATGTAAATGCGCATAAAATGTAAACATGAGCCATAAGAAGTAAGACATAAATGTGAACGTAAGGTGTAAACAAAACATAAACTATAAACTGAATGTAAACTGAATGTAAGCAGAAATGTGAACAGAATGTAAAACAGAAAATGGAAATAATGTTTGGTTGGCAGAACGGAAATAATGTATTGCTTAGAAAAGATGTGCACTAGTCAAATTGTAGCTGCATGTAGATGGTAGGTCGAACGCCTAGCCCCGGGGCGATCTAATGTGATGATGTGATGTGATGAATGTGAGAAATGCTTGGATGCCAATAGTCAAGTATGCCAAGCGCCCAAGGATTGCAGGTTCTATACTTTCTCAGAATTGCCAATGTCTCTAATTGTCAACCCCAATTTATGTGAATTGACAGGGTATTTATAGGGTTGAGCTAGGCCCAGGGCATGAAATTCAAGAATGGAATAAATGGCTAGGAGATGAAAGGAAAGAAGATCTAGTGGCATGTATCCAATGGATAGTTGTGCTTGGGTTGGATGCATGCTGACGAGAGTTGGATGTGTGTCAGACAGTTGTGCACAAGTTGGATGTGTCTCAGACAGTTGTGCATGAGTTGGATGTGTGTCGGCAAGCTACGTTCTTGACTGGGTACATTGCATTTTATAATTTATGGGTTATTCAAGCCCATGAAAGTACATTTAATTTAGACATGAGGGCCTGACATGCCCACACATGTGGATTTACAAGGAAATGTACAACAAGAGAAATTCGAACCCTGCTTGCTTGACCATGGACCAACCACTCCAGGATGTCGAGATGTCGATTTGAGGCTATTCAAGACATCTCTGTTTAATTAGGGCTTTCAATGTGAGTTGTCTGGGCTTCCATGTGTCTTCAGCATGCATTTGAAACATCTTTATATGAGCATGACTGGCAGTCATGCTACAGTCACGCTGGGCAGTCATGCTGGGCGTGACCCAAGCATGACCTGAGCATGAAAAATAAAATTTTTGACACCAAATTTGGAATTTTCTGAAGCCTATTTCTAAGTACAACTACTGCCTTCCTATGTGTGATCTAGATCTAGAAATTTGAGTTTGAATGTGTTTGATTTGGAGCCATTTTGGATAGGTCACGCTATGGTCACACCCAACATGACTACCCAGCGTGACCTGCAGTGTGACCTTAAAAACTTGTAATTTTAAGCTAAAATCTAGAATTTCTAAAGCTTGGAACCCATAGTTATCAATAGTGGACCCTGAGGATGACTTGCACCCTTGAAATCAAGTCATTTTGACTCAGTTTTGAGGCTCTAAAAGTTGGTCATGCTGTGGTCACGCACAACATGACTACCCAGCGTGACCTGCAGTGTGACCTAAAAAACTTGTAATTTTGAGCTAAAATCTAGAATTTCTGAAGGTAGGGACCCATATTTATCAATAGTTGACCCTGAGGATGACTTGCACGCTTGAAATCAAGTCATTTTAGCTCAATTTTGGGGATCTAAAAGTTGGTCACGCTGTGGTCACGCCCAGCATGACTGTCCAGCGTGACCTGCAGTGTGACCCCAAAAACTTGCAATTTTGAGCCAAAATCTAGAGTTTCTGAAGGCAGGGACCCATAGTTATCAATAGTGGACCTTGAGGATGACTTTCACACTTGAAATTAAGTCATTTTGACTTAGTTTTGAGGCTCTAAAAGTTGGTCACGCCCAGCATGACTGCCTAGCATGACCTGTAGTGTGACTTGCAATTTTGAGCTGAAATCTAGAATTTCTGAAGGCTAGGACCCATAGTTATCAATAGTGGACCTAAGGATGACTTGCACCCATGAAATCAAGTCATTTTGGCTCAGTTTTGGGGCTCCTAGAGTTGGTCAAGCTATGGTCACGCCCAGCATGATTGCCCAGCGTGACCTGCAAAAACTGTGTAGTTTGGCTTGAAATTTGGACTCTTGAATGCTGAGACTTGGAGTGGACATCAACGGCTCTTGAGGATGGCTTGCACCCTCATATTTGGATCATGTTTCATTTGATTTTGAAACTGTTGGAGCTACTCATGCTGAGGGCAAGCTAGCTTAATAGTGTGATCAAGCTGGCTTGAGCAACCTGGACTTGAGTTTCATGCCTTAGTCAAATTTTGCCTCCCAAATGCTTGAAAGGGCTTGAGTTGTTCTTGTTTCAAATTGTAAGGCCAAAATTAGTGGTGTTTTAGTCACCTCCTATGCCTTGTTGTCCATTGCACCTCCCTCTCATCCTACTGCACGCCATGGCCACCATCATTCCTTCAACCAGCATGCTACTCTGCACCGTCACACATGCCTACTCCTCCGTTGACCTTGCTCCATGCTCTCCCAACTATAACGTTGAAAAATTTGGTTGTCGAAAAACTAAAAATTCTAGGTAAGACAACCTAACATTGGATCTCAAGGGCCTCCAAGAAACAAGTTCCAAGGTACCCTATATAGTTTTGCTAATCACCCAAGAACTTAGAAATTGTAAAATAGTGTAAAAGAATTTAATAAAAAAATTGCATATATAACCAAAAGAAATAGAAAAAATAAATTTTCACAAAACCAATGAACTACAAATTTTATTGAAAATAATAATAATCGCAGAAGCAAAAAGTTCGAGTACAAGTTTCTTTTTGTGTGCTTAAAATATACAAAGAGCTGTGTGAGAAGTGGTTGTAATCCTAGTAAAACTGACAAAGTGCTTCTGGTCGACTCGACGATCTAGGTGCTCCAAAGTTCCACTCCTGAAACTCTTTGCTAGCTTTGAAGTTGGATCTGCTACACTGGTTGAAAAATGGGTAAGGTAATTGTTTGAATTTTTGGTGTTCGGCAATTACTCTGAGAGTCTACAATGCTTAGCCAATTGCGTGTTTGTCAAAAATTCCTTTCAAAGTGTTGGAATTCTGTTTAAATAGGTTGTTGGTGTTCAACTTGTTGCTACAAATTTTCTATCATGATTGCTAATAGATTGAAATCACGCGCAAAGGTGGCAAGCTTTCAACTCCAACGTAATTTTCATTTATGGTAAGTTTTGATACCCCCAAGGCATCAAAACAATAATTGTTACCATAAATAGTAAACATACTTTTCCAACTACGTTGGCTTCTCCCACCAATGCTGAGTTTTGACAACTATATCGGGTTTTGCTAGGAAATTGAAACCAAACACCACCAACACTAGGTGTAGGTGGTTCCAACGTAGTTGAGCCTACATACCCTCAAAAACCCATGAACATGCCAATTTTGATAGTCCAAAAAGCATTTTTAACATCCCCAAGCCCAAATATAGACATGGTATGATTTTTTTTTTTACTTGGGGAGTGAGGCTATGATAACTTATGAGGCATTTTTTTAGTCCCAAAAGTTAAAGTATGTGAAATTGCATCTCATGGATTACAATCTTTACATTTTACAATAAAATTCCAACCTCAAGTTTAATGGTGAGGTTTATAAGTTGCAACATGAAATTTCTTGGTGGTGGTTCATTTGGCCCTTCTTTGTTGATGTTTGGAGGATGAACTTGAGAGACATTGACAAAGAATACAAAACACCAGCATAGGTCCATTACTGATGTTTCCTCTTCATGCTTGATTCTATAATGTTGAACCATGCCAAAGAGTGGTTATAACAGTGAAATAAGATTATTGTGAGGTGATAGAGGCTAAAGGCTATATTTGGTCATGAGGAAATGGTCACAAGGGTTAACAATGAGTTCCAAATGTTGGCAATCATGATCATGGTGATGGCATTGACATGTTGGCTAATCAATGTGGTCTTCGCACTTTGTACTTCGAAGTGTTGTTCACTTGATTTGAGGAGCCAACACTTTGCTCCAAGGCTTCTTTGGTCATTAGGTCTCTCCTTTTGCATATTTGGAGCTATTGGTTTGTCTTTTGGTCTTCATTAGTCTTTCAACTTCTTGGTAATTTTCTTCCCCATTTCTTTTTTATTTTTTGACTTTTGAGGGTTGAAACCTTCATTGGGTTTCATTACCAAGGTTGGGTTTGATTTGGTTTTCCCATTGAATAAGATGTGTTACATTCAATGGACTTCATGGAGCATGACAAAGGAAGTGTCTTATTGCCATAACACATCAGTGTCAAACATAGATCATCATTGCTATTCAAGGTAAGGAGGATCATAATTAGGCTAATAGGGTTGGGCTTAATTGAGGGTAATGGATGTGAAACAAGCACTCTTGGTATGGCAAGACAAGCTAACCACATCTTATGCATCAATGTCACATGGTAACTTGCTGCCATGATGAGGCACACCTTCATGATGACTTTTGAGTTTCATCCTACAAGCACAACTTCAAGAGAACAAGAAAACAAGACAAAAAAAACATGTCCTTACAAAATAATGCATTGGATTACATGAGACAACCAATGAACCAAGCCACTATAGATCACTATCAATGCAACATTGAGAGATCTGTGTGATGTCCATTAGATTTACAAAACTTGCAGTTCATTTATTGTGTCAAATAGAGAGATTGAGAGAAAGAGAACATGCAAGCTCGTTTATCGTAGACTATTGGAGTCATCAACATCGGTCATTCATTGCAACCTGTCAACAATGATAAACAACACTACAAGAAAACATATAAGTGTTAGATGTAATCAAGGCTATGTAATGGCTTTAATATTACATTGCAAGGGCTTGATGAGGTCATGAGTAGGCTTAAGTTCTAGTGAGGAACTTGGTTGTGTGTGTTTTCTCCTCACCATTGTGATTTAGATGGGAATTTCAACTAAGGGACCCTCTGTGATGTCTCTGGCTTTAAGGTCAATGGTCATGAAGCTACTTCAGGGCATTGAGGCTGTATGTTAGAACATTTTCAAGGTTTAAGATTTGGGTATGTAAGGTCAACTTGGTCTAACAACATCACAAGAGGGGTTTATTTAGGCTTTAAGGCTAGTCAAATTTGCTTCCTTATCCTTCTAGCTCATTCCTGCATGACAACATAAGCACATAAAGTGACACCTGTGTAATAAAATTGTTAAATAATGTAAAAAAATATAAAATACATTAATAATAATGCATATATGAGTCAAAACACATTAAAGCAAAGGCGAAACATGGTTCAATCATTGTTAAAAAAGGGTATCAGGGGTAAGTTAGAGAAAATAGTGTAAAACAAAGCTTAAATGGTGGTAGAATGGTGGTCAAATAAGACTATATGCAAACCAACATTCATGAAATGAAGTTGGGTAAGGTTAAACAAAGTCGTATTGATGTTCCATGACATCAATTGAAGCTAAACCAAGCCAACTAAAATACAAATGGTATCATATGATAGAAACATGAGGCTCAGTAGGACCAAATGTTGTGGACATGAGCGGTGTAGAGCCAAATGATACTAAATGATAAGGTAGTGAAGACCACGATTATGCAACAAGGTTAAAACACGTCAAGCTCCAAGGGAACAAGGCCAAACCAATCAAGGTGAGAGATAGGTGGTGATATTTGGTCAATTTCTAGTCAACCAGAGTCAGATTTTGCTAATTTTAGGCCTTAACGAGCCATAGTGGAGGTCTACATGATTAATGGGGAAGTTTGGGCACTTGGTGTAATCATTTTAAGGATATTTTAAGTCAAAGATGAAGCATTTTCTTGTAACTACACTAGAGCTCAACTAGGACTACGCTGGCTAGCATAGTTAGGGTATGCTCTAGTGTAGTAGGTATCAACATGTTGGTTCTAAGGTTCATTATGGTCAATTTTGGGATCTTCATCATCTATATGGCTAGCGCAATGGACTAGGGTTGGAGATTGGTAAATTTTACTATCACTTTGACTCCCTAGAAGTCACAAATGATGTCAAGACTACCAACCACACTAGGACTACACTAACCAATGTAGTCTCAACATAGTCCCATGAGAAAAATGGATTTTTGGTGTCCCAATGTTAAAATTAGTGTTCCATAAGCTTCCTAGGGAAATGCAGGGTCTTGGAAAGGCTAAAATAATCATGTGAAGGTTAAAATAGGCTACTACAAGTGAAGTTTTGGCACCAACACCCCATGACTACACTAGACAACATAGCTGGGGATGGCCTTAGTGTAGTTGGATCAAGATTTGGGCTTTTCATGGTCAAAACAAGGCTAAACTATAGCTAACTTTAAGGTTTCAAAATTCTAGACTTCCCAAATCAAGTTTTAGGCTATTTTGAGTGTTGTTGTGTTAGTACAACTACCCTAGAGTAAGAACTATGGTAGGACTACACTGGCTAGTGTAGGCTTGGTCTACCCCAGCATAGTTACACGAGTCTTGGCTTTTAGTTGGTTTTTGTGGTCAATTGACCCAATGCTTAGGTTCCTGGGGTTACTAGTGTTCATAGCTTAGGTTTAGACTCAAAATTCTCAATTTTGATGATTTTTTGAGTTTAGATATGGCCATACATACACCCCTATACTACACTAGCTAGCATAGTCCTAGTGTAAGTGTGGGGTGTATGATATGTTTTAGCCATTTTTTACTTAATTTACAGGGTTTAGTAGTCTTTAGAGGTTCTGATAGGGATTTGGGTTTAGGATGATGCATTGGGAAGTTGATTTGACATGTTAGTGACCTATTTTTAAAGCTTTTTTTAACCAACTATGTTGAAAACTACACTAGCCAATGTAGTTAAGGTCATGCCTAGTGTAGCTCTGAGGTTAAGATGTGTTTTGACTAATTTTTGTTTCATTGATTAGTAGTTTATAGTTACAAAGACTTTTGAAAGGTGTGAAGACTAGGATATCCCACTTTGAAGTTCATTTTTGGCATTTGGTATTCAAAATCCAATCAACTACATTGGGACTATGCTAGCTCATATAGTTGGAGTTGTCCCCAACGTAGTTCTAAGGTGGTAGTGGGATTTGACTTGTTTTTGCTTCACAGTTTGACATTGTAGGATCACCAAAGGTTTTGAGAGCTATAAAGGTTAGTAAATGTCAATTTGAATATTATTTGATGCATTTGATGACCAAATCCACGCCATCTATGCTGGGACTATGCTAGCTAGTGTAGTTGGGGTGCCTCCTAGTGTAGTTCGTCTAAGATAAATGGTTCTTGGCATCTTTTCGTGGGTTTTATGAATTTTTGGAGTTTTTAGAGGTTCTCGTAAGGGTTTGGGACTTAGATGATGATTTTTAGGATCAAGTTGATATGTTTATGGCTTGTTATTAGGTTTTGATGGGGCATCTATGCTAGAACTACACTAGCCAATGTAGTTCCTTAATCTACCCAACTTTCAAGGCCTGTATTCAGCTTTTATGAGCTGAAAAGTGGCTAAAGCATAGGTGTATGTTATTCCCTAGGCCTCTGGGCTTGTGCCAATCAATTTTTGAGTTATTTGGACTCAAGGAAGTTAGTGAAAAGCCACTTGTATGAGTAACTATAGCCAGCGTAGTCCCTGAGTTAGCCCAACTTTCAAGACCTATATTCAACTTTTAGGGGCTAAAAAGTAACCAGAGCTTAGGCTTATGTTATGCCATAGGCCTCTAGGCTTCCACCAATTGATTTTTGAGTCATTTGGAATCAAGGAACCTAGTGAAAACCCACCTGTACGATATAAATATGTTAGGTTGTGTATAAGCTTTGCTAACCATCCTAAACAATGCTTAAAGTGTGACAGTTAATCTAAAGTATGGTGGAAACTTCGTACACTAGTTTATGTTGTTAAATATGATAATTTTCAATCAATTTTCACATTTTACATTTTTCTATGTTTTTTTTTTAATTTTGGTGTAAAACGCTACTAGTTAAAATGACTATAAAATGCAAAGTTACAAAGCAAAGTTTAACAATAAAATGCAAATGTGTAAAACAAGATGTAGTAGGTTACATTATAAGTATAGAGGAGATAAAAGGAATAGAGGTCACTAATTTACTAGTTTTAGGCCTTGGCAGACCATAATATTTCTAGTTTTAGGCCTTAGTGGATCGTAATATCGCTAGTTTTAGGCCTTAGCAAGCCATAATATTGTCAATTTCCAGCCTTAGCAAGTTGTAATATTGCCAATTTTAGACCTTATTGGGTTGAGGTCCATACTTGAGTAGCAAGTATTGGATTCTCTCAAAAGAGCATATAAGGCTAGAGGCAATATCGAAACATGATATAATATCACAGAGGTAAACAACTGATCATTTACCAAAGAAGGGATAAGACATTTACTGCAAACTTGTTGCTTAATCTTTGGTAGATCAATGAGTTCATTTGGCATGATCTTGTGCTCATCATCTCTCTTGTTCAACATGGTAAGTTGCATGCATTTTCATTGACCACCCCATGTTGTAGAGTTAATATTGCTAACATTATTATTGTTCTTATTGTTGGTGGCCCCAGTCTGAGTATCGAGAGTTTCCTCTTGAAACTCCACCTCTGAACCTTGGTTAATGTTAACATAGTTAACCGAAGGTAGCAACATGTTGTCTGGATAATAATTTCTCCTTTCTCATATGGTAAATGGATCTCTTGATGTTTAGGAGATGAGACCACATGAAACTTAGCTAATCATGGCCCTTCTAAGATCAAGTTGAAGCTAGGTGTCTCTTCAACCACTAGGAAGTTGGCAGATGTAGGGAATTGCTCATCAGCTATGAAATCTAAGGAGATGAAACCTTNTCAATGGCATCAACATCAGAACCAAGACCATGAGTTGCTAATACTTCAAAGCCTAAGGAACCATTTGTTATTTGGGTCCCTCCACCATTGACAAGTAAAACTATAATAGCCCATGATCAAAGCCCACCTATAGTGATCAACAACTCAATGGTAAGCAAGGNCATTATTTATTAGCGGGCATGTCTTTGCTTATAGGGATAGAAGTTAACACTTCAGCTATTGCATCCCTAGGAGCATGAGATATCATGACTATGTCATACAAGTTCAATGATGTGTTCTTTTGTTTAAGGGACCATTTAGCTTGTTCCATTTTTGTGAGGAAATTCTTTCCCTTGGTGTGTAATCTTTCAGCCTTAGTGGTTTTAACTTCCTTCATCCTTCCTAGATTTTATGGCTTAGGTTTCAACATGGATGCCTTGGGGCCCCTGTCCATGGATATAGTTGGTCTTGGTGTAAGTCTCCATGGGTTAGTTGATTTTGAAGCCTTTCACTGTTGGCCACCTTCAATGGGCTTAGTTGGTGGTTTGGTGATAAGTTGTTTTCATTGTCATTCTAATGATGATTCCTTGCTT
>MNCI01004841.1:64372-85700 GCA_015680685.1 Gnetum montanum
GAAGTGGTCGTACTGAGACACTTAACTAGGAGGAAAGGGTTGAAAGAATCTAATCTAGCCTAAGTGCGATGAACAGTCGATTCCTTGACTAATTGTACACATCTTGGTGCACGACTACCACTGGGATTACCAAGCGCAGATCCTGGATATGCCATTGGGTTACCAAGCAGTCACACTTAGATGCTTGTAATCAAGTCGTACTCATACCACGTTGTGATGAGCAGCCGATTCCTTGATTATCCGTACACATCCTTAGATGCTCGTAATCAAGTCGTACTCATTCCGCATTACTAAGAGAAAGTAATAAATAACATTAAAATAAAATCCTATTCCATGCACTGCAAGGTTTATCCAGGAAGTTCGTCTTTATTGTCGTACGCAACTTGTGTTCAGGTACAATGTTGCTCGAATAAACATCCGTTCACTTTAGGACTCCTACTATGGGCACATGGAAAATATTCTATCTCTGGAGTGATCAAACTGCCAGAGTTTCCCTACTTCTAGCCCAGGATGAGGAAACAAGGGACAACGCGATATCGTGGCTTATGCGATATCACATCTCATCAGTAGGGGTCATTGAGGTTTTGACAAGCATTTGAGTATCCTGTGCTCTAGAGATATTGGCCGGTGGCATAACAAGCACATTAAATGATTTTTGCATGTGGTTAGTGGTGACCTCTACAACTCCTACTACATATTTGTGTTGCATGACCACAACAATGGCATCTTCACCAGTTTCAAGCATTACTTGGAATGGTGCAGCATTCTCAAATATCTATTGCATCCAAGCATCCTCTCCTCCTATTTGGAGTGATACTCGCCCAATTGTTAGGTCTATGGATACTATGGGTCTTACAAAGCTCTCTCGTAATTTGTAAAAATTGGTCCTATCCCTTCTTCTCCAACTTATTATTTCTACAATTTGTTGCATATGGCTCATGAATAGTTGAAGATCCTATGGTGATGGTAGTGGTACTTCTTGTTGTTGTTGGTTAGCTTGGAATTGGCTACTAGGTCCTGCCTATTGCTATTGACTAATAGTAGGAATGTTACTGGTAGGAGTGGAGCTTGTAACTCCCTTGGTGCCAAGCTTTTCCAGTTGATCCTTCTTTGATGACATCAACTTGAACATTTCTACATAGGAAGCATTCTAAGCCTTTCTAGGGATGTCATTAGTGTACCCTAGGATTCTAGCCTACTTGCATAGCTTCTTGATGAGGCAAGGGAATGGAAATGTTATCCTCCTTACCTTCTTCTCTTCAAACAACCTCTAAATATTGAGGAAGAATAGATGGACAATGTTAGTATTAATGTTTTCCATCAAGATTGCACTTCCTTTGACTGCATATGTAGATATCCTATTAAGCCTTTTTGTTGGAAACAAGTGGTAGGTTCCAATCTTAAAGTATATCTTCTCCTTGGCTATGAGCTTGCTATAATCTTTATCTTCTTTTCCATATGCTTTTTGCAATCACAACCTCTTAGCATTGATGTCTAATCCTATTAAAATCTATGCCATATTTGTCCCTTGATTTGGGATGTTGAGGGCCTTTACAATTGCCTCTACTAAGTAAGACATAGAGACACCTTCGATTTTGATTGTAGCATTTGCTTGCTTATTCTACCAGAATTGGTATGTTTCCCCCAAATACCACTCACCACTGTTACATAGTGCTGGCCATAAAGGAGATGCTTGGAGTTGTGTGTTTACAACTTATAGAGGAAACTCCATGAAAGGACCAAAATTCAACTCCACAATGATCATGAACATGATAGATTTTTCTTGTATTTCTTAGAGGCATTCATGAGATAAGGTGAGGCATTGCCCCCGTTTAGGCCCTGGTGGAACTATTGCCTCTCCTTGGGCTAAGTGCTCAGTGGCAAGAGTTTGTTGATGGATGTTATATGACTACACATCTTGCTTTGCATGTTCTACTTAGTGTGTTTGTTCTCCTGCTTGGCCTCTCCTGTAGCCTCATGATCCTTTGCTTCCATGTTGAAAAGGTCCTTTAGCTACTGGTCTCTTTGGGACCATCTGCAATCAACAAGGCTTTGCAATTATTAAAGTATTTAAATCAATTTTTAATAGTTTTCTATCTTCCTTATACCCTTGGTTAGATCAAGTTCTTATCTTATTATGATTGTAGAGTTAGATAATATTTCAAAAAGAAACCCCTTAAGTGTTATATCATTACTTACTTATGACCTTCCATGATTATCATTTTCTTGCTTATTATGCCTTAAAATGATTGGTATGGTTAATTAGGAGAATTAAATAACTCTTTCTAGCCTCAGTAGCCTAAGTTTGATTAATTAGTACTAAGGTTCTTATTATTTCCATATACTTACCCTTTATTATATCTTTTGGGCGTTAGGAATTTTTGGCTGAAATTTTTAGTTGTATCGTGTAATGTACCCACGCTCCCACAACTAAGTTGAGCACTTTAGGATTAACAAGATTCAAGAATTTTGAAAATCAAAGCTACGAGGATTGAGTTATGACCTTGGGAAGTTAGTGTGCAAGAGCTATGAGGAAAAACTACAAAAACGTCTCTTGCTAAAAATGAGAGGAATGAAAAATTTCACTAACTCCCATGCATATATATACTATTTTTATATGCATGACATTGTAGAGGCAACATCATAGGGGCTATGATGTTGTAGTTATGACATCACAGTCAAAAATTTCAAATTCTTTCGTTGAATTTTTTGGGAAAAAATGAGTCAAATGGAATGTTTGGAAGATGTGAAGCTTGTCCATGGGCTATTAATGATGTACAATTTTTGAGAATTTGGCATTCAAAGTTCATAAAGAAGGAATCTCAGGCAATGAAATTTTATTTGGGAAGTATAACTCTTTTGTCACACCCTTTGCATTTCCACTTGTTCTTTACTCTTTTGTCTAGGCATACTGATACAAGTGTATTCTTAGTTTTATTGTGGGAAGAATACCATTATGGCCATGGTAAGAACCTCTTATTATTGGAATGTGTGGATGGATGTTGTGGTCTCACTGTATAGGTAATTAGTCTCTTTATGATTGATAATATAGGAAAATCTTCACCTTAATGGGACTACATCTTACTTTATTCGATGTGTTTTATTAGAAGTAAACAAAAATGTGTACAAGAAAAAATAATGGAAAAATATAGAAAAATTGTAAAATATAGTAAAAATTGCAAAAATAGCAAGAATAGGAAAAGTATAAAAAGAATGTAAAAATGGTAAAGAATGGGAAAAGGATTAAGAATTGAAAAAGTATAAAAGAATGAAAAGATATCAAAGAATGTTAAAATTGCTAAGAAATGTGAAAAAGCATAATAAGAAATTATAAACCAAAAAGAATTGTAAAACAAAAAGTTAAAAAGCACTTATTAATTCCTAGATCAAGATAAGATATCTCCCCCATGATTGAACTCATGGGCAAGTATTCAGAAAATGCATCCTAGATCCCTTGGATCATACACTCTAGGTTTCTCACTTACCATCCTTAGTGACATAGTTTTTCAGTTATCATCTCATGTAATCTTGATGATAATCAAAGTTTGATCATCTAAACTAGATGATCTTTCCATTTCAAAAGGTCCAACTATACTCTCTTGTTGATTTCTAAATTCAAATTCTAAGTCCTTATTTCCTCTATCTACTAATGTATGGTTATGGTTTAATATTTTCATTTATGAGTGCTCAGCTATGGTCATTTTCTTAGTATAGGAGTTAATAATAGAGTCAGATGGTTCTATGCATGTTTGAGATAGTTTTATGTTCTTAGTTTTCAGCCCCTGGGTATCTTTTGGTTTAGTGATCCTTGTTCCTTCTTGTACACACACTTGTTTCTCACATTTGTTGTGGACTGGTGTAAGAACTATGTTGACATTCTAAAGTTTCAATCCACAACCACACCCTTCTTTATCATTAGTAATGCATGAAATTCTTTGCATATGTATGGCTCCTTGCTCATCTCCCTTAGAGATTTCCACCACTAAATATCTCATTCCTAACTTAGCATCAATTATATTAAGCCATGCTCTCCCCATAATGATAGGAAACTTCCTATTATCATTCTTTACATCAATCACTAAGAAATCTACTAGATAAGACCATCCATTGATGGTGGTCACCACATCTTATATCTATCCCAAAGAAATGGCAACAAATTGGTCTTCTAGCTCTAACTTTATGTTGCACTTCTTTAAGGGTAATGGGTTCCATGCCTTATATGTTTCTTGAGAGATCAAATTTACTTTGGAACTTGAGTCCAATAGAGCCTTGCATGGTAAGTTTCTAGCTACTTGTAAATAAATCAAAGGAACTCCTTGATCAATTCTTTTCTTAGGAAGTGGTCCTGCCTTAATCTAGTTTGTTACTATTTTGGTTAGCATGATATTTGTAAGCTTTTGATTTGATTGTTGAAGAATCAAGGTGTTTGTAGGAGGATCGTTTATATAAGGAATGTGGTTCCATAAGGTCCTTACTCTACTAGCTTTTTTGCACTTATCTTGAAGAAAGGACATATCCTTGATTTTTCTTTAGTGTTGCTAGTATGATCGTCTATTTGTATATTCAATACCCTTATAGTATTCTTTTGTTGTGGTTGTGACTATAATTCTCCCTACATTACAGGTGGTGGTAGAGAGTTTGAAGGTTGACTCAACAAACTAGCCACTTGTTAATGCACGTAGGGGTTAGAATCCATCCTTGTAGGTGTTGGTATATAGCATTTTGGTGGGTAGTACTATGAAGTCTTAACTTCTACATTACTCAAAGATATTAGACACTGGACATAGTATCCATAAGGATCTAGTTGTAGATATGGGTACTGTTGTCTTAGTGGTGGCATTGCCCATGATTATGATTGCTACCACTATTGATGATACTTCTCCTATGGTTGTGGGTAAGCTTCATTAGGGTAGTAGGCTAGTTGGAAGGTCTACCTATAGTTACCTAGAGGGTAACGTAACCGCTTGGGCCTTTACTTCTTAATGAATCTTGGATCAAGTGCATATGTTCCTCTTTCTTACAAATGTGACATTACAGGATAACACCCCTTAGGGTGTTCATACTAGCACAATGTACACACTTCCTCATCCTTTGAGCTTGAATCAAAACATTCTACCACTGAAACAACTTTTCCTTTTTTCTTGTAGTCTTTTTTCTTCCTCTCTCCTTGTCCTTACTAAAGGCTTGCTCAATTATTTCTTCTACTCTTTTTAAGACTATAACGAATTTCATCCACTGAGTCCCACATATTTTCTACCTTGGTGTCTATGTCATTAATAGACTTTTGGATTGGTAGAGTCTTTTTATGTATCACCTATTCCAAGGTTTCTTTTTCTTACTTATCGCATATTCGTACATCTCTTTTTTTGATAGATGGATCTCTATCATACTCCTCAGCTAATTCTCTCTTTTTCAACTCACTTTCTTCCTTTGCCACTTGGTCAATTAGTCTCTGAATTTGATGGGTGGTCATCTTAGATAGTTTGCCTTAGGCATAAACTCCAAGGACTTCCCTAGTTTTATTCGTTAGCACATTGACAATATGTCTAAGCTGCTCCGTTTGAGAAATCCATGGCTTGGGCACCTATGTAGAAGAGAATAGTATTTGTTCATTATTGCATCAAGGGATTCATGGATCCCTTACTTCTAGCCCTAGATTTTCTTCCTAAGGTTGGACACCTAAGAACAAGTTTGGTATTTATCATTGAAAATTTCAAGCATGGTACTCCACCTTCTGATTGATTCAGGTTCTAATGATCTACACTAGCTTTCTGCTTCTTCGATGAGTACTTGACGTAACAACTTAAGTTTCTACCAGTCACTTTCGATATTCTATAGGGTAAAGGAATCATGAAATGCTTGAAGGTGATGTTGTGAATTCGTGTTATATCCACCTTCAAACTTAGGGACATTATTTATATCAAGTTGCTTAATGCGACTATCTCTCACATGCCTTGTTGGAATGTACACTGCTTTCCTTATGTGGATCATGCTGCAAGTAGCCAACAGGGGTTCTTCATGATTGTAGGATTCATATTCTTGATTGTAGTTATGGCTCCTTTGATACTCATATCTCTCTCTTTCTTCATGTCTATCCTTGTTCCTTCATGGTTCATGCTCCTCATCTCCTTTATCAAGGCATCTTTGACGACACTCATGTCTATCATGAGCTTGTCATCTCTTCCTATTATGATCTCTATACCTTTGTTTCCTTCTATCAACTTCCATCGATGATCATGAGGATGAAGTTGAAGTAGTGGGAGAACGATGTTGGCTAGTTCTCCTTCTATGACTATGGTATTCATCCCTTTGTGATCCAACAGAAGCTCTTGGCCTTGAGTCCTACTTGTACTTAGAGTCCTTTGCTTATCTTCTAGGTGTCTCTACTAAGGCTAAATGTAGTCACACTTTGACAAGTTCTTTTGATGAATAATAGGTGTTTGGGAATGGGCTTCATGATCATAGTGAAAACTCTCTACTACAAATGCATCACCATCAAGTTCCTCTAGGACAACAAGAGAGCTAACCTACTTTTCCTTGTTATCCTCATGTTTGGTTTCCATGGCAACATCTCTCTGCACTTGCCTTTGTGGATTAATAAGACCTTATCATGTGTTTGGTCACATGGTACCCTTCTTGTGCATGGCTCAAATTCATTTCCCTTAAAGTTGTTTGAAGCATGGTGGGTGCTGAACACTCTAGAGGCAAAATGATATTGCCCTGTAGGTCTCTCAACCTCAACTACCCATCTTGGTAAAAGATGAATGTGAAATTAAGGTAGTAAGGATCATTGTGAGCATATGATATTCTTATTTGCATAGGCATACTCTAGTCATCATCATCATTTATTTTGTCATTGTCCCTTTGTATCTCTTTGGCAAGTGATTGTTTTTCCTTAGTTGAAGCCATGTTATAAGTGTGACTCTTGGCTAAGTGTGTGTTATTAGAATTATTTAAATATTATAAAGATTCACTTTAAGGTTATTAATACAACAAACTTTGTAAGATCAATTACTTAGCACACATTGATACATCCTAGGCAACAACGCCAATGATGACACAGTGAAGCATCTAGCACTCTACCATACAAGTCATGAATGCTCATGCACAACTAGATCATAATCTATGAATGGACAATGTTATTATATTAAGGGTTGATATTAGGTATGTGATTATTTTCTTCCCACTTTGAGCTTGTGAAGTGCAAGTGTATGGTTTAGCTCTTAGTGAGACGTATGATTAACTAATGTTGTTAGGCTCATTTTACTCCTAAGTGTGAACATAATGAAAACAAAGTAAAATGCTAAGTCTAAGTAATGACAAAAATGTAAATCTATTCTAGCCTACAATGATGAGCATCTAGTCCTTATTTACTGTACATGCCTTGGGCTCATGTAACCATTACTAGGTTACCAAGCATTATGCTACTGGGTGAACCAAGTAATAACACTGCTGGGATTACCAAATGATTACACTTAAGCACTCAAAACTAGTTGTACTCCTTTTGCTTTACTAATGAATAAAGTAAAGTACTTTGAAAATGTAAAGAGTTCACTAAGTAAATATGAAAATTAATCTAAGTAAAATAGTAAACTAAGTGGATGCTATAATGATGAGAAGTAATCTCAATCTTTATTTCCGGTCATGAACTATACCCAAGTACGTTTCACTCAAATAAAGATTCTGCACAACTACTAAACATGACACTATAGTTATTCACTCTATTGTTAACTACAAAAATAAACCACAAGAGTTTCCCTAAAACTTATAATGAAAAGTTATAGATTGTGTGCCCAAGTGCTGGTATTTATAGGGCTACACACATCTCGAGAAATTGTATCAACAATGATGTAGCATGTACCATGACATTGTATCTACAATATCGTATCATCACAAAAATTGACTTTATCACTATCTATAAGAAAAAGAAAGACATACAAAACTATGAGAACTATATAGGCATCAAGCTTATGAGCCATAACATGAAGTTATGAGAAAGGGTAATAGAATAATGCTTAAGGCAAGACTAAACTATTTCTAAAAATTAGTTTACTTTTATACCTAGAAGATCAACTATGGAAGCTATCTTCTTACTATTTAATTGATGGGAAAACTTATATGCAATAGAAGGAATCTACAAATGATTTTCATTAACTTAGAGAAAGGTTAGGAAAAAGTTTTCCAAGATATTATTTGAGGATTGTTAAAGAGAAAGAATATTCTTATTGGATACATAAAGACTATTCAAGATATGTATGATGGAGCAACGACTCATGTTTTCACTTTCTGTGGAGTGACTTTTGTTAATTCTAGTACACATCTAAACTTATTGTTTATACTTCAATTCACTTATTCATGTTATGGTCTATAAATTAGAAGAAGAAATTAATATTACAAACAAGAAATTAAGGTAATTAAAGGTCACATTTATCTATGGAAGTATGAAAAAATGAAGTAAAGTTACAAAGATAAAATATAAAAATAAAATATCAAAAGAAGACAAGTTAGAACCTTTTGTAACATAGGGATAAAAGCCCTATAATTTTCATTTAAAATTTTTATGTCATATAAGAAAAAATAAGCAATTCCATTTATTTCTAAATTTATTAAAAGATTGACAGGTTGATCTAATAGAATAATAGCCTGAATCTCTCATGCACCTTTAATCTTTAATCATGTTGTTGTAAAGAAAAAGACTTGTCTTATCTATAGTTAATGAATAGTTAACAAGTAACTTGCAACATTGAACCTACAATATTGTAGCTGTAATATCATATGTTTTCATATGATATTACAAATGCAATATATCTAGGTTAGGTATAGTCTATAAATAACATCCACCCACCACATTAAATACACTATTTTAGTCATTAGAGTAGTAAAGCTCTTGTAGTTTGTTTTCATATATGTTAGAACAACCAAAGAGTGCCTCTAGTATGGTTTGAAGTGATTGTCTGGAGTCTTTACTTGATTGCTTTGTACTTGAACACATGGCATGAATGACAATAAAGATAGAGACTACTCCATATCATTGGAGCACTTTGAGTTAACATAGAATTTACTTTTAATGCAATTTTTATTCTCATGCACATAGCTTAATGTTTACTTTTACAAGCACCTGGTTAATGATCTACTTTTCATTTCATACAAATGAGTGCAGCCACTTTGAGTGTAACATATATTCACTTGGTAACTTAGTAATGTTAATACTTGGTTAGCCCAACATCGCTACATTTGGTAATCCTATTAGTGAATATATGTGTTTTGGACATGTATGACAAGTGGGAATGGATGCTTGTTGTTTAGGTTAGGTTAGAGTTTTCTAATCACACTTAGATTAAAATAAATTAGCTTTATATATTTTAATATTTTAATATATTTTCAATATATCCAAATAACATCAACAATCATATATCTCAATTACACTTAATTATATGAACTAAGACCAATACAAGTATAAGTAGAGAGACAATACTCTAAAATCACATTTAATGATCTTGGTAAATTGCTAGTCCAGTCCATAGAATATGATGAAGTCACTTGTAAATACTTGTGATTTGTATGATTGGATGTAAAAGACATCACCACTCATCATTGGCATTTTGCTAGGGATTGATGTTAGTGATCTAGATTAGTTTAAATTATTTACAATTGTTGTTAGGACTTAAAGATTTATTACTTAAGAAATAATATTGATTTCTTGAGACATACATAATAATTCAAAATATCTTCTTCTTACAAGGTTAATTTCCCATCCATTAACAATTCCACTAGGGGATGTGATAAAACAACAAGAAGCATGAACAATATGTAATATCAAGTCAAAATCATCTACTAGTATCTACATCCTTACTATCCAAACTTTGTCTTCATCCTTTGCTAGGATGAGAAGATGTGATGGAGGGCCCTCAAAGGTAACATTGTATTACCACCTAATTGTTCAACACTAATAATTCTCATGGAAACACTAATGAAAGTTGGACTAGAAGTAGCTACCATTGACTACAAGGTAGTTGATGAAATGTTTAGGCCTTATTAGTACATTAAATCCTAGCTTCAAAAGGATAACTTCATGGAAGCCTACTAGGAACTAGCAAAGGGAAGTGGGGCTATCATCTTGCTAACATCATAATTAGAAAAGAAGAACATAGATTATCTCTCAAGAAAATGTAACTATCAAAATCCTCCTTCCTTTAATGCAGATGATATAACACATGGCTGCATTTAGCCTCAACAAGAATCCAAAGAAAAGGAAGAACATGATCCAATACTTAGAGTACATCTAGGCCTGAATCTTCTAGTAAGCCACCTAAAGATAACTAGAGGGATTATGAAAAAAAAAGCAAGTTGACATGACTCTTCTAGTTCTCCATTAATATCATCATCCTCATTGTTAGGCTCTAACGAAAATTAGTATGACCAAGAAAGAAGGGGTAATGATAGAAGTTTTCATGGAGATAATGAGAGAAGTCATACCAAAAATAAAGGCAAAGGTGGTGGATGTGATAGTGATGGAAACTAAGTCCCCAGAAGAGAATTAATCTTAGAAGTCCCCCCTAATTATAGATTACAAGAAATGCACCATACAAAGCTCTATTAGACCTAGGCTCTAGAGTTAATTTAACATCCTAGGAGATGTATAAATCATAAAACCTACCACCACTTATAAAGTGTAATGTTAGGTTGGAGTTTGCAGACTAGTCCATTGCTATTCCTTTGGGACATGTGGAGGACATTGTGATAATCATTAATGGGTGGTCCTACCCAGCATTTTCTACTTATCAATGTAGATAACTACATAGGAAGGTTTCCCATCATTATCAAAAGAGCTTGGCTAACCATCATTGATGCCAATCTTGACAACATAGATGTTCTTAAAATTTCCCAAGAGAGTAAGCATATAGAAATCAAGAAGAAGAGAGTTCTATGCATCATGTATAGTGATATAGGATGCAATTTCATGTAGAAAGCTTAGAAAATTAGATAGAAAAGTATCACAATATGTAGTTCTTGTGAAGAGATAATGTATGTGCAAAAGTGCCTATACATTACTGTCACTAAACAAGAAGGCATCTAATGGCTAACCATAAATTAAAGCTATAAATATATAATTTGTATGGAACAAAAAGAAGCACTTACTAGCTCATACATAGAGAAGCCAAATAAGATGGAAAATGTATAAGAACAACTCTCCCAAGTAGGGCATGTGTAGGAGGAAGACAATAATTATGAGTCAGAAATTTTAGAAGAACTAGTGCTCACACTAATTGAATTAAAGACATTACTAGAGTCACTATAATATGTTTTTCTTAAGAATGAAAAATTAGTAATCATTAATGCTGAGCTAACAAAAGAGCAGAAAAAGGTATTGGAAGTTGTGAACAAATGGCTAAAAATCTTTACTTTGTCATATGATGAGATAATAGGGATAGTTTCGTGCATATACCAACAAAGAATTTATCTAGATTCTGCCATCAAACCCAAATATCAACCATAGCACATCTTGAATTTAAAGTTGAAACAAGTTGTAAAATGTGAGATTGAAAAGCTTTTAAAGGTTAGATTCATCTATCCTATTGCAAATAGTAAGTGTTGGATCATTTTCAATTGTCAATTGTTGATCAAGTGTTGGATATCATAGCATGGCACAAATATTACAACTTCTTGGATGGTTATAATAGCTATGACCAAATCTAGATTGCATCTAAAGACTAACTAAAAATAATGTTTACGAGTCCAAAATGTCCTTTGGAGTACAAAAAATGACCTTTGTCTTGTACAATGCTCTTCCTACCTTTCAACATTTAGTATTAAGCATCATCTAAAAGCAAATTAATAATAGTGTTAAAATCCTTATGAATGACTTCTCCACCTATGGGTCAAACTTTGAACAAAAACTAGATTATTTAAAACATGTACTAAAGAGGTGCATGAAAATAAATTTAAAACTCAACTTGCAAAAAAGTCACCTCATGGACTTTGAATAAGAACTATATTATTTAGAACAATCATATGTCTTAGTTACACTTAACCATATGAACTAAGGCCAACACAAGTGTAATTGAGAAGACAATGACCCATGATCACGTTTAATGATCTAAGTATACCATTAATCCAAACCACAAAATATAATCAAGTCACATGTGAACGCTTGTAATTTGTGTAGTTGGGCGTAGGTAACAATTGCTGCTCATCAATAGCTATAATGGCCCTATAAAATGCCTATAAATACATAGGCATATTATGTTGCATTTAACTTAAAATAAATAAGCATGATTTTATTTTGAATTTTCTCTCTATTTTTCATTACTCATTAACATTCACACTTCAATAATCTTTATCATTCATCAGTATTTATACTTCAACAAATTCCATTAGTCATCAGCAACACTTGTCTTTCATCAATATCATTAAATTCTATTATCATCAACTCAACATTTCATCTATTATCAACATGCTTCTATATTCAATTCATTTATACAAGAGTCAACATCAATTACATTCAATTCAATCTCATTAAATTTAGATTTCAACTCTTTTAGAAGTTCAAAAGTCACCATGATCATTTTATCTAAATTCAAGATAATTCAATTATTGTTAGATCAATTGCATCCTCCAAACTGTCAAGAAGAAAGAAACGAACACAATAAACTAAATTTTGTTAAAATCCGATCAATAAAACTTTAGATATTGAAGTTTTTCAATTTGACTACTACTAATGGTCATTTACCATGACTAGTGGTATATTTAGTTTAAATATTTTTTCTAACCAAAACTTTATCATGACCAATGGTTGGCTCACCATGACTGGTGGTATATTTAGTTTTCAAAATTTTCAAAGTTTTTGAATTATTGAAAAAAATTTCAAATCATTCATTTGCTCCTTATCTTTAAAATTCCAATGACTTTGGACTTTCCTGTGAAGGTTGGGTTACAACAAGGATTTGTTCTAAGTCCTTATTTATTTTCTATATTATGGATAAGCTAACCAAAGATATTTAGTGATCATATCCCTTAGTGTATGATCTTTGCAAATGATATTGTTTAGTGGATAAAATTAAGTGCTAGCTACAAAAATGGAGACTTTGAAAAACACATTAGAATAAAAGGATTGATAATTAGTAAAAGTAAATAGAATACATGGCTTAAACTTTTAATGAGAGAGTGAGTAATGAAGAAACAAAGATTCGAATCCAAAACTAAGAAGTTTTCCAATGTAAGCAATGCAAATACTTAGAGTCTTTTGTTGAAATGGGTGGTAAGATTAATAATGATTTGAAAAGAAAAATTGAAGTGGATAAAGAAAATAATAGGAAGCAAGTAGAGTGCTTTGTGATAAAAGAATCCTTGCTACTTGAAAGGGTAAGTTCTACAAAATTGCTATCAAATCTATGATCCTTTATGGTGTATAATGTTGGCCTATCAAAAAACATTAGGCTCATTGCATGCATGTGGTATAGATGTGTATGCTAAGATAAATGTTAGGTGTGATTATGAAAGACCAAATCAACAACTCTCTTATTAAGAAAAGTTTGAAAATAGTTCTCATAGATGAAAAGATTAGGGAAAGCCATCTTAAATGGTTAGTTACATGCTAAGAAAGTTAGAGAATGTTCTTATTAAGAAATGTTGCTTTATTAAAATATTAGCTTAGTGGTAATGGTCTTGGCTTGGTAACCTTGAGTCAAAGGTTTGATTCCACTAAGCAATACTAAGTTGTAAATTTTTTAAAAAGATTACATAAAAACAATTCTCAAACAAGTTTAATAAATCCTAAGGGTCTTAGTAGATATAAGTAAAAGTTAAAGGAGATCCAACCTTAAATAAACAACTCCTGGTGTAAAAAAAAAAATGTTTTGAACTTAGTAGTTGACAAACCAACAAATTATTTTCTTATTGTATTAAAGTAATAATCATGCTTACTTGAATGCAGTATTTCTGATTTTGCAAGTTAGTTATTTAATTCTCAAAGCCAAACGAGAAGACCCTTATCTTCTCGAAACATTTTCAGTCTCATTAATAGATAAAGATTCATCGTATTAATAGAAACACTCTCGATCATTCAATGACGTTCAGCTACTAAATTTTTCAGATTTCATCGTATTAATTCTTTGCTCCAATGACGTATTTCTTGGACTACTAAAGTACCATCTAGAATTTGAAATCCCATTTTTACAACCAACCTCTTTTCACCAACCACAAGAGTGAGATAGTCCGTTAATTAAATTAGACTTTGAGATGCATTACACTAGTGCTTCGTTTAGACTTCCACTCCTACACGGAACGCAACCCACTTATGGAAAGAATATTACACGCTGGCGAAGTCTTTGATACTAAATCCTAAAACTCTTTAGAAAAAGAGAAGTTTAAGAAGTTTGTGCAAGGGATGAACTGTTTCTTCGATACTGAATCCCGAAACTATTTTGAAAAACAGAAGTTTAACAGAAGTTTACGTAAGAGATGAACTGTTTCTTTGATACCGAATCCTAAAACTATTTAAAAAAACAGAAGTTTACGTAAGACATGAAGTCTGCACATGCTTTTTTGATTGTTGTCAATCGTCAACAAAGACGTAATACAGCACTTCTAGACGATCGTTGAAACGGCGCATTCGTTATCAGAGAACCAGAAATTCAGTACAATCACGACTCTGAAACCGCCGTTGTTCATCTTTAGTGCAGAATGACGTCGTCGGATACGCAAAAAACCACAAGAAAAAAACTTCTTTAGCACGAAGTCACTACAATACAGAGCAGGGGTCAAGGGGCAGAGGTCAAATGTGAAAGGCACGCTGTGCTTTTTATTTGAAGGGTAATTTATGGCGCGCCCTTCTATTTTAACGGGGAATATCTCTCTCGTGCTTCGGATTTAAATATTAATGTTTATTTTGATAATTGCTTTATTAATTAAAAAATTATTAATTGCTTTTTAAAAGTTAGATTAAATTTTAGGGTTGAAGACTTAGGTTCAAACTTGGGCATAGTCATTGGAAGAGGTTAGGCTTTCGCTCATCTATTTACCCACCCCACTTAGTGGAATGAGCAATGTGGCTTTGCATGGTGATCTTTTTATTTTCTCCAAGGGGTTTGACCCTAAAAAAATTAATATTGATATTAAAAAAAAATTTAGAGTACATATCAGATCAGAAAGTCTAAAGATAAAAACCTAACATTTTTGGAATGCTTTTTTAGGTTTTCATCTTTACAACTAATCTTGAAAAACCTTTGCTCTTGTATAGGAAAAGGATCAAACCTTGGTCTGCCCTTATCTAGAGAAGGAGAAAACCCTCTTCAAAGAAAAATAATATATCAATCAAAGATAAAGAATAAATAGCAACAAAAGTTGAAAACTTCTAATCCTTGAGCTTTCAAAACAAGAAGAAATTAATCCGGTAGAAAAATAAATTAATTGTTCAGCTCTTATTGCAAGCTTTTTGCTTGAAGTTGTAGTTGAAAAACATCTTTGAAAATCTAGTATTTGATACATGAAGAAAGGTCATAGTCATTCTCTTGTTGCTGGAAAATAATTACATATTGAAGCTTCTAAATTAAGTATAGAACAAGTGGTTCAAAATAATTTCAAATGCAAAGAATCTTTTTATTTTCGTCATGATATTAACTTTTTATAAAGAACCTTAATATTAAAATTTATGATTTGATTAACACTTTATATTTTATGTTTTAGCCATTTCTGCTAAAAAAAAATAGCCCTTCTTATGTAAAGTATTCATACAATGCACCATGAAAGGTAATTTTTGCATTAAGCCTTTCATCGGCATGGCACTTTTTACCCTTTCATGGATAAAAAGGCCTGAAAAGGGGCATTCACCCTGCAAATTTCACAAACCCACTCCATACCTACAATTTCTGATCAACGAATTCGAGAACCGAAACAGTTACAGTCCAAGGTGGAAAAGCAACCGAAAAAACAAAACAAACCGGAACCCGGGGTCGGCGTGCGTCCTTCCGACCGAAACCTTGACTCGGTCGATTCGGAGAACGAAAAAATTCATTCATTCATGTACATGGTGGCACTGGAAAGAGGATCAAACGAGCATGGACTCGGGCACCGCGGACACGACGACGTCCAAATCAAGCGGCTCTATGACTTCATCATCATCATCATCCGGGTCCGGAATGAATGGAACCGGCACCTGCTTGAGCCGGAGGGCCTCCCAGTCGAGGCCCCGGAAGAAGGCATGGGACTTCACTCCCTCCAGCCCAAGCCGGGTCCGGGGGTCCTTCTGCAGGAGCCTCACGATGAGGTCCCTGAGGAAGGACCAGGGCTGGTCGGCCTTAAACTCGGGACCGGCCGCAAGGATCCTACCGAAGGTCTCCTTGCGGGTGTGGCCCCGGAAGGGGGACCGCCCGATCCAGAGCTCGTAGAGGAGCACCCCCAGCGCCCACAGGTCGACGCTGGGGCCGTACCCCTCCCCCCGGACCATCTCCGGGGCCACGTACTCCTCCGTCCCCACGAAGGAGTGCGCCCGACTCAGGGACGACCTAGTCGTCCGACTATCTGATGCCTCCCTGCTCGGATCCCAACTGGCCGCATCTTCTTCGCTGCTCGTCGCCACCGTGCACCGTTCGCCGCCGGTCCGGCGACCGTTCTTCCGACTAGTCGTCTCCCGACTACTCTCCTCCCCACTATTCGTCGTCTCCGGACCGTCCGGGCCGCCGGGCCGCCGGCGGTTCTCCCGACTACTGGACCGACTAGTCGGCGTGACGCGGCGCCGGCGCCAGAGCAGGCAACCCGTCCGGACCGCTTCGGATCCGGGATCGGTTTTCGGGGCGGGGGTGTTCGGGGCGAGACGGATGGAGAGGTCGAAGTCGGAGAGCATGATGTGTCCGTCGGCGCGGATGAGCACGTTCTCGGGCTTCATGTCGCGGTAGACGACGCCGAGCGAGTGCAGGTGCTCCAGCGCCAGGACCACCTCCGCCGCGTAGAAGCGCACCGTGGCCTCCGGCAGGGACCGGTCCGGACCGGGACCGGGTCCGGGTCCGGGCCCTCCGGGTCCGTTCAGGCTCCGTCGGCGGAGCAGCGCCATGAGGTCGCCGCCGGGGCAGAAGTCGACGACCCAGGCGAGGACGCCGCCGGGCGTGTCGAGGCGGTCCCGGAGGCTGGGCAGGAACGGGTGCGGGTGCCGCGTGAGCAGCGACAGGATCTGGGCCTCCCGGGCCGCCCGTTTCCGGCCGTCCGTCATGAGCTCCGCCAGCGCCGGCTTCCACATGGCCTTCAGCGCGAACGCCCGGCCGCGCCCGTCCCGCGCCTTGAACACGCGACCCATGGCTCCGCGTCCCACCTCCTTGACCGCCTGCAACTTTCCCTCCACCACCACTGCCTGTTCTTCCTCCATTGCTGCTGCTGGTGCTCCCATTTTCAGACTAACCCGATGTATCTATCATTCACGTGAACGCAAAACACAGCATGCAATTGCGATCCTCGGTGGGATGGATTTTGAATCCGGGAGAGAGTTGGGCTGCAGGTATTTATTTAGGTTGCGTGTGATGTGGCTCTGGGTCTTCTAGATTGGGATTGGAATGAGGCAGCGCTGCTGAATTTCTAGAAAGGTGGCTGTCTGTCAGTCTGTGATCCACACAGCTGGGTCACGCTGCCGTATCCCATGGACGCATTCGCATTCTTAGATTTGGGTCTGTTGGTGGCCTGGTCTTTTCTCAATTTTGGAGTTTTTGACATGTGAGCCATGCGGCCGCTCCTGCGCGCGCGGAGAAAACCTGGTCCGCCTTGGAAGAGGAGTCGTCAGGTATTCTTTCCGTCTTTCTGGTGGCTGCTGACTTTTCTGGAACAAACGACAGCTTTTTGTGTCCGTCCCACCAATCTGTCACGGCCACTGCCTCCATCGAATTTATGTTGTTTCTCCACTTTATTCCACGCACTTGGATGATTTGGATGCCGCGGAAACAGCGTGAACCAGGGAAACCGAATTTTAATGTGAAATTGTGTTCCTGGTTAAATTTGAGTGCCGGAAACTTCGCTGCTTTTTCTGTCATTTTTGTCCACTAAATGAATTGTCTGGACGCAACCATTTCCAACTTGCCAATTGGATTTTCCCGTGCAATATAACAGCGTATACCAAATATCCGTTTGAAAGGTGTTGCTACTACTCTCGTGGACGTGGCATTTTCCCCGCCGTAAGAATGGTTGCATCAAATTCGCTGTTAACGAGGAAACATAGAGGCGTGCACCTTGCAGCATAATCGTTTTTTTAAAAAAAACAGGTGGCCGTCAAAGTCCCTTTCGAAATAATAAGGAAGATTCTACTTATCTTAGATAATTCAAGTGGTCATCTCGTTATTTTGTTAGTCAAGAAGGTTACCAGGTCAAGGAGGTTACCAGGTCAAAACATTATTATATTTTTCTGCAATGAAGTATTGGCATGATGGTAAGACCCTTGACTTGAAAGCTTAGGTTATGGGTTCGATTCTAGTGGACAATGCTAAGTTATAAAGTTCTAATTAGACTATATTACAAGTCTTTCTAATGATTCCATTAATATATACAATAAGGTGTTAGCCTAGTGGTAAAGTTCTCATCATCCTTGTCCTAGCCTTGTCCCAACAAAATGAGGTTAGCTACATGAGTTTTTGCCCCCCACCATTTGCCTCTATGAAGAGCTAGATCTTTGTTTATTTACAATTTCTTCAAATACTCTTCGATTGTTTTTTTACCATGTCTTCTTTGGTCTTCCTTTTAGTCACTTTCTTGGAATAATGATGTAACAATCTTTGTTTATAGGTTCATTATTTGATCTTCTTTGCACATGTCCAAACCATTTGAGCCATCATTCTTGTACCTTACCTAAAATAGATGCCACTCCAAGTCTTTCTCTAATGTTTGAATTATGTAGTTTATCTCTTTTAGCAATATTCATATTTCTACCACATTGATTTATTATTCATGTTTCTTTTGTATTGCCCAACATTTAGCACCATATTAGATAGTAGGCCTAATTGTTGTCCTGTAAAATTTCGCTTTTAATTTTATTTGTATTCTTTTATCATATAGAATACCACTAACTTGTTTCCAGTTTGATCATCTTGCTTCAATTCTATTTTTGATTATCTTTATCAATTTTACCATGTGATTGGATGATTGATCCTAGGTGGAACTATTTGTAATGAGGGACTTTTTCACCTTGAATTGTAACTTCTATTTCACCATTGCTTATACTATTATTAAAATTGCATTCCATATATTCTTTCTTGCTTCTAATAATTTTAAGCCATTTGATTCTAGAGCATGTTTCCACTTCATTTTAGCAGCAATATTTTCTTAAGCTGTATCCACCAACACAATATCATTTGCAAATAACATACACCACAGGATTTCATCTTGTATTTCCTTTGTTAATTCATCCAGAATAATGACAAATAAGTACAGGCTAAGTGTAAACCCTTGATGTAGACCTATTGTCACTCAAAAATGAAATGTTATTTCACGAGTTGTTCTAATTTTAGTGGTAGCTTCTTCATACATGCCTTGAATTACTTTAATATATTTATTAGGGATATTTTTCCTCCACAAGGCCTACCAAACAATATCTCTAGGCACTATCATATAGTTTTTCCAAGTCAATGAAGATCATATATAGATTTTTTTATGTTTTCTAAATTTTTCCATTAATTGTTGTATCAAAAAAATAACCTCTATAGTACATCTCCCTAACATAAATCTAAATTGATTTTTAATAATATTAATTCAAGTTGGAGATGCTACTCTATGACTCTCTTCCAAAGCTTCATAGTATGGCTCATTATCTTGATCCCTCTATAGTTTGTACAATTTTGTGTGTCTCCTTTATTTTTGCAAATGGGAATAACAAAGCTTTTTCTCGAATTGTTGGACATTTCTTCATCCTTCAAAATTTTGTTAAATAATTATGTTAGCTAAGTGATGAGTGGCGAGGTACCCCTACACTCAACCATACGAATACGAGCGTTTCACGCACGATCCGATTGAACTCTGCAAACGGGCTAGTTGTGGTATCTAGATAGTTACTCATTGATCACAGTTTGCTGTCTTCCCACCTAGACTAGTATTTGCTTTGTCATGTATGGTTTAGTCCAGAGTGAGGTGTATGATGTGGTTTCTAACCTAGTGCTACTCATGGAGACAATGGAAAATAACTTTAATTAAGCTAGGAGGAAAAGGGAGAGAGAATCTAAGCTAGCCTAAGTGCGATGAGCATCCGTCCCTTAATCATCTATACACATCTTGGACCTCATGCACGAATACCATTGGGATTACCAAGCGCATGGCTTAGGTATGCTACTGGGATACCAGGTAGTCACACTTGAATGCTCATGATTAAGTCGTACTCATTCTAATTTAAGGAGTTTAGGGTGAAGAGATATTAACTACGAAAGCAATAAATAACAATAACAATTAAATAATTAAAATAAGTGAATGCTGCAATGATGAAGTAATCTTGATCTTTATTTTCGGTCATGTGTGTGTCCAAGTATGTCACACTCGAATAAAGGTGCCGTACAATTACAATCATCACACTGCGGGCATGCACTGGGGGAAAAGAGTTGAGAGGAAAAAGTGACAAAAAGACTTTACTCTAATACTAAACTGACCTCCCTTTCCCGTGCACCCCATTGTGTATTTATAGGCTCACACGAGAACTGCGATATCGGATACGTGATATCACTTGTCAAGTCGTGATATCGCATACCCAATATCGAGGGTTCGATATCAGGACTCATCAGATATCAGGGGTCCAATAACAAGGGGTTGATATCAGCACCTGGTTAATAAGGGTTCGATAACAAGGGTCCGATATCAGCACCTGATAAACCACGATTCATCGTACCCCCACGACTGAATAACAACTCGTCCTTGAGTTAAAAAAAATGAGAACAAGTCTAATTGATTACACAGTGGATAGGTATGGGATTATTGACTAACTAGGAATTATTCATGCCGCAGTGTGGGATTGGAAAAAATAAAATTGGGACACAGACACACAATTACAAAACTTTGTTGCAACTCGTGTGGTTCTAGGTGGTGGTGGTTCCTCCATGGATGCCTTTCCTTTGTCCTACACGCCAAGCTTCTAAGATTGATACTGTTAAAGAAGCACCTGATGTTTCTTCTCTTCTATTCAAGGATTATGAGCCATCCATGCTGATGTTCCAATGTTTCATGGAGTCAGCACTTTCCATGGACACAACAGCTACAGGAACACTTGATTGGCCTTGACATGCTATGCCGCAAATAGCCATCGTTCCTCTTCATAGGCTCAGGCCCTGACCTCTCCACCTTTTGTTTGGCTAGATTGTGCAGTGACAGGAGTTCCCTA
>MNCI01004841.1:102107-121956 GCA_015680685.1 Gnetum montanum
GTCAAAGGGACTTGCAACAGGAGAGATACCATACATCCTTGAAGGGTAAATGGCCCCATGATGCTTCACATGTTTTGAGCGAAATTAAGGATGGTGAACCTGAATCAACAGGTTCCCCATGAAACAATGTTCCTCCTCTTGACATTGGTCAAGGGGTGGTGTATCAAAACCTCCACTCCACTATTCACAACCCTGGTTCTAATACCCACAAACACAAACACACAATAAGGGAAGACGTTCTAATCATGATCACGATCAAGGCCGAGACCACCAAAGAGAAGGTAGAAAACACCATCATGGCGATGGTTCTCCTTCTTCTTCACCTTCATCTTCATCTTCACCCTCTCCTTCAATGTCCAAACACAGTCATAGGGAAACCAATCATGAGGATAAGGTAAACGAAGTGAAAGTCATCGAAGAGATAGTTGAGAACGAGGATGAGGGCACTCTAAAGAATCAAGGCATAGAAGAATGGAGAGTAGGGAATCACATAGACACCATAGACGCTATGAACAAGGTAATCATGAAGAAACCCTACTCACAACTAGAAGCATGCTAGATATAATGGAGGTCATAAGAGTTCCAATAAGGCACCAAAAGGATAGTAGGATTAAGAGGTTAGACATGAACAACATCCCATGATTTGAAGGGGGATACACTGCTGATCCTCAAAATCATTTGCAAGCATTCCACGATGCATTTGCAATGAAAAACATAGAAAATGAATGGCAAAAATTGAAGTTGTTCCCAAGGACACTAGTGAAAGAAGATGAAAGCTGGTATCGATCGTTAGAACCGGAATCCATTCGAAGGTGAAGTACAATGTTGGAACTCTTCAATGATAAGTACCAAACGTACTCTTGAGTGTCTAACCTGCAGAAGTAAATCCAAGGATGGAAGCAAGGAAATCATGAACCCTTGGATGCTGCCATGGGTTGCTATTACATACTGTTACATCGTTGCCCTGACCATGGTTATTCGAAGTAGGATCAACTACACCATTTCGTGGATGGACTTAAGCATGAAACAAGAAGAATCCTTGGGACGTATGCCCAAGGAAGGTTATCGAAGCTTAGGTCTCATTAAATTCATAGATTGCTAGAGCAAGTTGCCAAAGAAGAAGGTGAGCTACGAAAGCGAGAAAGTGTGGAAGAATACAATCGAGATCCTTCCCTCTAAAAAAGGGGAGTGAGATTTTGTGAGGAGGAAGAAGAGAAACCACTTGAAGAGATGGTAAATAGGAAAACTTTGCCTCTCCAAAAGTTAACATCAGAAGTATTAGCAAAGGTAGACCAAATGTGGGACTCTCTAGATAGTAGATTTGAAACTATTCTTAAAATTGTAGAGGAGTCTAGGGAGCGAGGTAGTGACTACGAAAAAAAGAAAAAGAGAGAAGTGGAAAATGCATGTAACAAGGGTAAGGGAAAAATGGTCATCACAAAAGAGGTTGTGGATTCAGGCACGGACAATGATAGTGGATGTGAGATATGCCAATACAACCATCCTAAGGGATGTTGCCCAGTGATCTGACATCTACAAGAGTTTCGGGTGTATGCACTCAACCCATGACTAAATAAACGGCAAACAACTTGATGGTTACCTTATCCCCAAGGTAACCCAAGGCAGTTCCACCAACCTTCAACATATTATCCAAGTGGAACTCCACCACAACCCGTTGAGCAACATCAACAGTGGCAATACCCATAGTCATGGGGGATGCCACCACCAAGGCAACAATACTCCACGTGACTCTGTTGGTCACGTTATACCACAACATCACTACCAAGCCTGTGAGTATTATAGAACTCTATCTCCTAGGAGAGATAACCCACAAATATATCATCCTTCAAATCCATCCATAGCTCTCACACTAATAGCTCCATTACCATCTACTCTAGCAATGCAAGGGGAACTCTCTACTCAACCGTAGCAACGCAATGCCACAAGGGTTATAAATCCTCAACCCATTGTTGGTTCTAACAACCATATGAAGAAAATACCTTTCTTCAAAACCAACTATCCAATTAAGCCCTTACAACCACAAGCGGTTGAACCTCTGAATGCCTCCCCATCAAATAATGCTTTAGAGCTCCCTTCAAACCAAACACCGAGCTCAATGCATAAAGTTATGTTAACACATGTCGTTACTAACTAGATCAAGGCTGGCCACCTTCCCGAAAAATTCTTTGATCCTAGAAGCCCTCTAATCTATCTCCAAATCTCTAGGAATGAGCCATGCAAAGCTATTCTGGATTTAGGTTCTAGAGTCAACTTAATATTGCAAGAAATGTACAAATCTTGGAACTTGTCTCCATTGAAGAAGACCAATATTCGCCTAGAGCTAGCCAACCAGTCCATCACTGTTCCCTTGGCACTGGTGGAGGACATTGTTACCACTGTGTGTGGGTGGTCGTACCTAGCTGATTTCCTAGTGATACAAGTGAATAATGGTAAAGGAGACTTCCCAATCATAATGGGAAGGGCATGGCTAAGTACTATAGATGCACGCCTAGGAATCCGTGATCTTTCCTTGGAAATATCTAAGGAGAACACTTTTGTAAAGATCAAGAAGAAGAAGGTTCCATGCATCGCATATAGTGATACAGGGTGCAATTGCGTGCAAAGATCATGGTTTGTGCAAAGTTTAGAATTGCCCGCATGCAACCAGTGTGCACAAGACATTAACATACAAAAGTGCCTATATGTAGCAGCCACATGACAAGAAGAGACCTAGTGGCTGATAGCTGATCAAGAGAGAAACTCACTCATGTGCATGGAACTAAGTGAGGAAATAACTTGCGCTTACATCAGAAGCATAAATGCACTAGAGCAAGTCCGATGTCAACTTCCAAGCCTTAACCTTAAAAACATTAACTGGGGGAAGTTCAAAATTCCTAAAAAATTCAAACAAGAGCCCCTAGAATTAAAACCATTGCCCACCAGTCTGGAATAAATGTTCCTTGAAAATGGAAAACTGGTAATCATCAACGCAAGACTTGCTTCCAAATAAGAAGGAAGATTGCTGAAAGTAATAAACAAGTGGTCAAAACCCTTTACCTGGTCATATCCTAAATTAACTGGAATAGATCCTAGGGTATTCCAGCATAGGATTTACACTGACCCCTCCATGAAACCTCGAAAACAACTATAGAGACGATTGAATCCAAAATTGAAGCAAGTAGTAAAAGAAGAAATAGAATAGCTTCTTAAGGCTGGGTTCATATATCCCATTGCTAATAATGAATGGGTTGGCCCTCTGGTAATTGTACCTAAAAAAGGAGGCAAATGGAGGGTGTGCATAGATGTTAGGTTGCTAAACATGGCAACATTTAAGGATCACTTTCCGTTTCCATTCATTGATGAAGCCTTACACACCATACTAGGGCATCGCTATTATAGTTTTTTGGATGGCTATAGTGGATACGACCAAATACAGATAGCCCCAAAAGACCAAGCCAAGAAAATTCTCACCAGTCCTTGGGGAATATTTGTGTATAAGCAAATGTCGTTTGGCTTGTGTAATGC
Organism: Gnetum montanum; assembly: GCA_015680685.1. NCBI lineage: Eukaryota > Viridiplantae > Streptophyta > Gnetopsida > Gnetales > Gnetaceae > Gnetum > Gnetum montanum. Next base: position 105,633 of record MNCI01004841.1, read on the forward strand.
TCCTATCACATTTCAATGCCTAGTTCTAAGCATATTCCAATAGTAGATAGGGAACGGAGTGGAAGTATTTATGGACGACTTATCCACCTATGGAACAAGTTTTAATCAAGCCTTGGATCGATTAGAGCAAGTGCTAAAAAGATGTGTAGAAACCAATCTAAGGATCAACTGGCAGAAAAGCCATTTAATGGTCTAGAAAGGCATAGTACTTGGGCATAAGGTTTTACATGCAGGAATAGAGGTAGACCTAGATAAAATTAGGATCATCCAAGATCTCACCCATCAACCAGAAACTATCAAAGACATTTGGTCATTCCTTGGACACATTGGCTACTATAGGAGATTCATTGAGAACTTCTCCAAGATTGTCAAACCATTGGTAGAGCTAGTAAAGAAGGATGTACCTTTTGAGTGGACCAGGGACTATGACGAGCATTCCAAAACTTGAAACAAAAGCTAGTAGAAACTCCCATTCTACAAGCTCCTGATTGGTTCAAACCATTCCACATCATGATTGACGCGTCCAATTATGCCTTAGGAGTCGTACTTACATAGTTAGATGACCAAAAATTGCCTTACTACATCCACTGTGTAAGTAGAAGTATTGCCAGTGCATAACTTAACTACACAACTACAGAGAAAGAATTAATGGCTGTAGTGTTTTCACTAGATAAGCTTAGGCACTATGTGTTAGGTTACAAAGTGTTCATCCACATGGATCACAGTGCAATCTGGTTCCTCATGAACAAGCCAATGGTTAGTCCTCATATTATATGATGATTGGTAATCCTACAGGAGTTCAATCTAACGATGATTGATCGAAAAGGCACCAAAAACGTAGTTGCAAATCATTTATCTTAGTTGCATTGGGATAGCAAAGAGGATGAATATGTAATGTCTGATCATTTTCCTGATGAGGCCCTCTTTGCCAGTGTAGTGAAAAACCAACTACCCACAGAGACGAACTGGTATAGTAGCATTCTCACCTATCTCCTTACTCAAAAAACACTACAGAAGTTGGACCTTAGGAAAAAACAACAATTTCTTCATAGAGCCAAGTACTTCATGGAGATTAATGGACAACTTTACAAAGTGTGTCCTGATGGCTTGGTTCAATGGTGTTTGCCCAATGTAGACCAACTGAGAGTTCTCCAAGATGCTCATGAGGGCCCTTATGGGGGTCACTATGTGGGGAGACAAACAACTATTAAGATCTTGCTTGCAGGATATTACTAGCCAACATTATTTTGGGATGCCCATCAATTTGTCCGATCTTGTGAGTGCTGTCAACCTGATGGGGGAATGATTGCTAAAATGGAAGGTCCACAACAATGAATTCAACTGTTAGAACCCTTCAAAATTTGGGGAATAGAATTTATGGGGCCCATTACACCAATTTCCAATGGAAAAGCTTACATTGTAGTTGCTGTAGACTATTTAATAAAATGGGCTGAAGCAGCTATTGTTAAAGACTGCACATCATCTACAGCTGCACGATTTATGCAACAAAATCATAAATAGGTTTGGTGTGCCATGTGCACTTATTTCGAATAATGGAACACACTTCACAAGTGCAACTTTTCAAAAGTTAATGCAATGCTTAGGGGTTAAACATAAATTGACTACACCTTATCACTCCCAAGCTAACGAACAAGCTGAGGTCACCAATGGGGAGATCACTAAAATATTGACTAGGACAATTAGCAAGTATAGGTGAGATTGGAGCACTAAACTGAATAATGCTCTTTGGTCATACCGCTCCACCTGGAAACTCCCTATAAGTTACTCTCCCTATGAGTTAGTGTATGGAAAGCTTCTAATGCTTCCAATTCAAACCGAGCTCTGTACACTATCAATAGCTTGTGACCTCCACCTCGACCTCGATCTAGCATAGAAACAAAGGTTGGCAACTTTAAAAATGCTAGATGAAAACTGATTAGCTGCCCTATCATCAAATGAATTGCATAAGGCATATAACAAGCAATGTCATGACTTGAAGATTCAAAAGGTTAAGTATCAACCAGGAGATAAGGTTCTCTATTGGAACCCCACACATGTGCCACAACGCACAAAATTTCAAACACTGTGGGAGGGACCTTACATTATTCATGCAACCTTTCCTTCAGGGGCCATGACCATATACAAACCTAAGAGCCTTGATAAGAGATTTTTAGTCAATGTGCAATAGACCAAACCCTTCCATGAATTCAGAACGGCTAGTGCACTTAATACCTCTGAGAGGGGATGACCCTGCTCAGTACTTCGGATCTCCTCTTTCCAACTCAGTCATGGGGGAGATGACCACCTCTGCTAATCATTCAAGGCCCTTAGTTCCTTTTTAAAATTTTTTTTTACACATTTTTGTTTTACAAATTTCTTTAATTTTTCTTGTTTTTTTTTTGCACCATCGTTTATACTTTTTCATTTCTTTGTGTGACTGTTTGTTTTATTTTTTTTTTGTTAGATTTGTCACCTAATAAGTGCTCATGATGGTGGTATGAATTGTATTCTATTGATTGCTAATGTTTGGTTTTTATCTTTGAGCTCTAATGTTGATACTAAGGTATGGTTCTTTTGATATAACAGGCAATGAGTCCACGTTGTCCATGCATCCATGAATTTCTATGGTCTCTCTTAGCTTGGAACTGTACAATCCCTTTCTTGAATAATAAAACTATTAATGAATTGGTGACTGGACATTTCTCAAACTAAGGAAGGACTCAAGGACTGAAAAGGGTGTGACTTTAAAGGGATTTGATGCATTTGTGCTGGCTATTCTCTTGGGTGCTTGGATGTCTTCTTCTTGAGTTTTCGTACCATTCCTACATTGCTCCATTATCAAGAAGTTGAGCCAATAAAAATAAGTCTTTACATGGTGTGGTTCTCATGCAAAAAAAACAAAACAAAACAAAACAGAACAAAAAACCAGTGAGAATTCAAAGCACACCCCTTAGACAAAATAATCATCTGGGCTACAAGCACTAGTTATGGAACTAAATAGACATGTTACCTCTAACTAAGGCCCTTTCTTGCTTCCTACTTCTCCCTTTCTTGTTTACCTCGGAATGGTGGTAACTCTTTGGCGGAGGCATTCTTGTTACTTCAAGTGGATGGATTGGCCAAGTGTATTAATGCAAAGTCACTAGATGTGGATTGTTTGAAGCTGGATTTGGAATGAGATCTACTTAGTCACGTTAACCATAAGTACACAAGGGGTTGTACACCACCTTGTTCTTGGGACTCCATTTCATTCTCTTCTCCCCATCATTCTTTCTCCATTTTCCACTTCATTGCAGGTTGTATCAGTAGTCTATATTTTGGTTGACGCAGTGTTTTCTTTTTGGTGAATTCTTATGGTTAAGTCTTTAACTCTTGCTTCCAAATGACATTTCCAGAGCTTGCGGACTCTTTGAATGTGGGTTTGTCAGGGCATAAAGGGCATGAGCCTGCTTTGGGGAGGACCCACTAGCATTCTTATTTTGTGCAATAGTTAACTTCTTTTCCTTAAACATTTCCGCAATCAACATTTTTTTTGTTTCATTCCCACCTTTGACATCAATTTTATCGGTGTTGCCATTGTTTCTTTTTCTCCATCTTTCTTATTCCTTATCTTTTTCCATTCTATCGCTACTGAAGGATCGCTCTTAGTCATGGGGGCCCTGGTCCAATTTTTTCAATTTTTCCCCCTACACCTTGGGTAGTCACCAGTGTTATATCTCTAGAATCCATATTAGCCATATCACAACTCAACCAATGGACCTTACACCAAGGCAAGGTATCAACTGTATTGTGATTTGCTTATCCTTACTCATATGTGATTGTGTTGTGTGTGTAGATTACAATCATACAATAATGGACTGGACTTGGAGGAAACACTCAAGATGGACTGGTGCTAGAACGGTTGTGCAAGGAACAAGATTGATGGCACGACTATGGATGGACAATGGAGGTGCAATCCTGGCATCAGCAGCAACACATCTTCTCCTTTTCTTTCTCTCTCTTCTCTTTCAGTTTCCAAATAAGGTTGGATGTCAATTGTGTATAGTATTCACTTTTTTAGTCATGAACACTGATGTTGCCATGTATTGTAATGTTGATTCATTCACATGTCATCCCATTCACCATTAGTTGTCATTCAAGTCAATAATCCCATACCTTCCCAATATTTTGTAAGAAACTCGATGATGAGTTTTCATTCAGTCATGGGGGTATGATGAACCATGATATTGTGTCCTGCCTCATCTTCTATAAATGAGAGGTAGTGCCCTTGGTTCCCATACATTAGATTTAACACCCTTAGCCAGACTCTTGCAGTTTTGTCATTCTAGAGTTAGAATTATTTTTGTGTGCTCGTAGTAGAAGTCATAGAGTGAATGGATCTTTATTCGAGAAATTTGTACCTGAGCACAATTTTGTGTACGACAATAAAGACAAACTTTATGATAAACCTTACAGCATACAGATTAAGCTAGTTAGTAATTAATTATTGTTTAATGCTTTCCTAGTTAATTAATATCTCTCTCAACCTTCAACCCCCTTAGTTAAATACACTCAGTACGACCGCTTTGAGCATGCGTGTAGCGCTTGGTGATCCAGTAACGATTAGCNTAGTGGAGTTCGATCAGATCGTGCGTGAAACACTTGTATTCGTATGGTTGAGTGTAGGGGTATCTTGCCACTCATCAAATACTATTAGCTTAAATAATTCATACCAAATTTTACTTTATAACATTTCAATAATTGAAACTAAATTTGTACTTACATCCACTCAAATCCTCTTAGGTCCATTATATAGAGTAGTTTATAACTCCTTTTATGAAATTTTTTTTGTTAATTTATAACTTAGCATTTCTCGCCAAAATCAAATCTATGACCTGGGGTTTTCATGCTAAGACACACGTCACTAATCAAGCACCTTATTGTATGTTGCTTATCTTCTACCACTTGTATTAGACATAATTGAAATTTTGTATCCTCATGTTATACATTATGGAATCTTTGCTAATAAGAGATGGCTCAGATGGTGACATCATTATTCAGTAATTATAATGCAAGAAAGAGGCTCTAAGTTTAAATTACATTTTAAGTATCTTTATGTTGAATTTATATTCTTCTAGTTTTAAGTCAAAGGTGATGTGATCTCATTATTCCTCTACTAATTAGCATTCACATTGACATAGGAATAGTTGCATGCATATATTCTACTTCATCATGTTAGGAATGTGAGGTCCTTAGGATGAGAATAACCAAATCCAACCAATAGAATGTCAATAAATAGCATACGTATGCAAAACATGATAATAGAAGTTTATAAAGATGACATTTATGACTAACTAGAAAGAATATTACATATAGTAATTAGAGAATAGTTTCATAAATATATACACAATAATGCGAACACAAAAAATTAAGAAACGACATACCTATCTCATGACATTATCCAATTGTGAGCTAATATCACAATAGTATGGAGTCAAATAGTTAGTGTGATAAGAAAAAATGTGAGAATTGTAATACTAAGGCAAGAATCTTTGTATACACAAAGTACAACTAGAAGTGAAGATCACATCAAACAACCGTGACCAAAAATATCAATGATTGAGGTCTATACACCACACTAGGAAATGTGTATATGTTTCATATCTTAAAAAATGTCCTAATAGCTTCCTCTTAAAGTTTAATTAGACATGAGACATGTCTTTAGTATATATTCATATCTCTTCTTAGTCAATCACATAATAATTAATTAGTCTCTTCATGTAAACCATTATGGTTAACATTTGGATATCTATAACACATGTTAGGGTTAATATTAATTGAAATCTTAAACACTTCCTCTCAAACTCAACATGGAAGTACTTTTTAACAATACCTAAGATTTATTTTATATTATAATTTTTCTATCGTTAAAATTTTTTGCTAACTTAATGAAGGATTAATAATCCTTTAACTTACTTTTTGTTAAGATTTGTGCTTGTGGAAACATCTTAGAAATATCATGACCATGATGAAGATTCAATATTATCATTGATGAGTGGCGAGGTACCCCTACACTCAACCATACGAATATGAGCATTACACACGTGATCCAGTTGAACTCTGCAGACGGACTAGTTGTGGCATCAAGATAGTTAGCCTTAGGTCGCGGTTCACTGTCTTTCCACCTGGACTAGTATTAGCTTTGTCACGTATGGTTTAGTCCAGAGTGAGGTATATGATGGGTTTCTAATCTAATGCTACTCCTGAAGGCAATGGAAGATAATACTAACTAAGCTAAGAGGGAAAGGGTGAGAAGGAATCTAATCTAGCCTAAGTGCGATGAGCATCCATTCCTTGATTATCCGTACACATCTTGGACTTCATGAAAGACTACCATTGGGATTACCAAGCGCAGATCCTAGGTACGCGACTAGGTTACCAAGTAGTCACACTTAAATGCTCGTAATCAAGTTGTACTCATTCCACGTTTTAACATGAGATAAGAGTGAGAAGATATTAACTAGGAAAGTAGTAAATAACAATTAATTAAATGATTAATTAAACTAAGTGAATGTTGCAATGATGAAGTAATCTCGATCTTTATTGCTGGTCATGTGCGTGTCCAAGTACATCACACTCGAATAAAGGATGTCGTACAATTACATTCACCACACTGCGGGCATACACGGAGAGGAAAAGGGTTGAGAGAGAGAAAATGAAAACTAAAATCAAAACTAACTCTAAAAAGCTAATGATCACTAACTCATCTATCTACCTCTTATTTATAGATGAGGAGATAGGCTGCGATATCACGTATGCGATATCGCAGTCGCCCAAATGACGACTCATCAATCATAGGATGGTCCCTCTTTAATTTCCATTTTATATTGGCAATTGTGATTATAGTATTAGACATATTTCTTCAAGCCAATGAAACTATTCATGAGCAATCTTCTGCATATTCCATTAATGTTTGTGGTTCTCTATATATCCAATATTCTTGGTCATATCCCCAATAATAACAATCATTTCTTAAAATAAATAAAAAGGAACCTATGCTAAGAAAGAATTTTATAAGAGAAGATTCTCTTAGGGATGTAAATGATATAAGAAAATGTACACATACTATAATAGAGGTAAAGAACCATTAGAAGTCATAGAACTTCATCAACAGTTACTCAACAAACCTTGTTGAAAATCATTTATTATCTAGTTTAGAAAGCTCAAAATTCAATATATCATCAAACTCATGAAGTTTAACATCATCATCAATATTAGGTTCCACTATGATTTGAGATAAAGGAAGCTAAGACACATCCTTAATAATCATGGAGAACTAAGGAGGAATAGAAGAGGAAGTTGAAGGAAAGAAGGAGGTAGGAACCATGGACTTTGATTTTAACATAGGTACCTATTCAAGTACAATAAGATTCATGAGTTGAGGAGGATGTAGAATGAATATGATTGAAGCTTGACTATCTATCCTCATGCAAATGTCTATATATTTTTTTATATCTTTATGGGTGAGGTTTCCAATTAAGCATTTTATAGAAATACATACAAGGATACATTACTACTAATTAAGAGATTTAAAAGCTTATCAACATAATTTGAAACCTTTCCATATCTAATGATGATTTTTCTTACTAAAGTAGTTGATGGACCTTCTTTTCCATTTTCATATCTTTAAGAATTTCGTCTAATGCGTTTTGTAACTTCTCCTTGGTCTTGACCTCAATAATAAGATTTTACCTAATTGAAGTAAGGCCCTTTGATGCACATTGATCTGCAAGCTTTGCCTTATTTAAATTAGAGATCATTGAGACTACTTTATTCTAATCCTCTAGCATATACAATCATACGACATCAATTGCGGTAGGTGGAAGGTCTTTTTATTTCTTTAGTATCATGAGTTGCTTCATTAGTTGCTTTTCTTTCTCAAGTAATGAGGCACTTCTCCTTTTGAATATTTCAAAATACTCTTGAATTAAGTTATTTTATGATCCTTAAATATCGAAATCTTTCAATTTTTATTTTAGCTCACCCACTCATGCCCAAGTGTCACATTGGGTGGACTAAGCTTTTTCTACCTCCTCCTTTACATTTATGCTTTGCATGAAATAGGCTATAGCACAATTATAAAAGTAAATAAGAGAGAAAACTACCTTATTGTCTATGGAGGTGATGGTTGGCTATTTTGCAAACTTTTACAAATCCATCATCACCCTCTCTTGATGACTTTGGATTCTATGTGATCATTACTACACTTTGTTAGGCTTTTTCATGTGAAAAAGTTATAAACATAATTTTATGAAATATCTTTCTTAATAGTTGAGTTAAAGATCTTAACTGTGAATTCCTACTCAAGAAATTTATTTTCTAGGGCATCGTGTTATATGACCAAATCCACAATGCCATTCTTTAACTGCATATTTGAAGGATTTGACTATGACTTATTTAAAACTATCATGATTCCCTTTATTTTCTTCTTCTTCTTCTTCACTCATGCCCTATTCTTTCAAGGTATTAGCTATGGATTCATATAACTTATTCATGTCCTTAGCATCCCTTATTCTCATAAGGAACTTAATTGCCACAAACTTTATATGTAACATAATGGATTTATACATAAAAAGAATAAAAGCGTGAAATAAATGAGCTTTACTAGAGTGATAACCTAATTTTATTTACTACTTCATCTTGTTCTTTAGGACCTTAAACTAGTTAATTTTTATCCCCAATAATATTTGTGTATGTAATAGGTTGAGTACTCTCCAAGTTATGTCAATTTTCCTCTCAGACATAATAATGCAGGATAAAATGATTAATGTCATATTATTCCATGATTCCTTCAAGAAGGATCATGAAAACTATAAATTTATAAACTTATCGACTCTATTGAAATTACAAATGTCTTTAAACATGAAGAGTATATAAACTACGTTTACATTATTATCACTTGCCATGACTCTAAAGCAAAACCTCAAAGACTTGGAAGATAACTTCAACAACTTGTAATCCTCAATGAATTTATATAAAAATCACACTTCATGATAGCTCCTATCTACAAGGAACACTACTAAATAATCAATCTTTGGCAGCTTAAACATAGTAAACAGTAAGATCCCAAATGCAACAAACTCATATGGAAGCTCTTTAATTTGTACTTTCACAACATCAAGTAAATAATTGTGCATTGAAGTTTTGAATTTTGGCATGATGTAGGGCTCTACTTGTTCCTTTGTTGGCTCTTTCTCTAGCAACTATAGAAATTTTAAAACTACTCTATAGTGCATTATTAGCTTATTGTATCAAGAACTTGCCTTGAAATTTGAGCCTCTACTATGTAAGTGCTTTGACAATAAAGCCTTGCTACTTTGGATAATATCCTTTCATTTCAATGTTATAACTAATTATATAAACCAATAAATGCAAGTAACTAATGTGACATTTCATTAATTAAAAAGGTAAACACAATAAAATAACATGCAATGATAAGTTTTGGAAATTTTACTTGGCTTCAAATGAAGTAAGAAAGAATGCAAGTGGATAATAAATAAGAGATAAATGCTAAGATAAACCCATAAACAAGCATGCTGAGCAATAGGATGCTAAAAAAACATGAGAAAATGAGTCTTCATTTGTACAAATAGGACATTAAGGAGAAACATTTCCCATATGTTTAAGATGAGTGTTGATAGAAAGATGTTCAAAAATAAGACACCCTAAAAAATTTGAATTTTAGGAAATGTAGGAGCTCTTCAAATATCTTTTGTTTTCTGCATTCAAAAGTGTGATGATAATTGCATTTTTCATGCCTTATTGAATTTATTATGAATAAAATTATTATTGATAACAATCTCATAAGCAACTTTTAAATTAAAAGGAAAAACTTATCTGTCATCATTCTAGAAAATATTTGCAGAAGCCTGATGCAAATTGTTATCAACTTTAAATAAATTCTCAAGATTAGAAATTAATTTTTCAAAATACTTTTTGCTCTTTCTAGTCAAACCATAGAGGCTAGAACCTTCATTACAAGTAATCCATCTATCATGTATATATGTAAATAAGAAACTATAGTGATACCAAATTTGCTCCAAATGGTATATAATCTAGATGCAATGGTAGCCTAATCTCCTTCCTTAAAAGGAAGCCACCATAAGGTAATTTGCTTATGCATATCTTCTAGAATTGTAATATGATTATAATTCCAAAGTTTACTAAGCTTACATCATGTTTTCTAAATTTGTTTAAGAATTGAAGAACCAAGAATAGAACTGGCCTAAGGAAAAAGAAAGTGAATAAAGTTATTAGAAAATGAACTATTATCATTCTTAGGTTTTACTTACATAATTCTATTTCGTAAAAGAAGCATCAAAAAATTATCTCCATTAATGCACTTTGCAATCCATTTTACTACAAGAGAAATACCTTAGTTATAACAATTAATAAGGCTAAGTCTTCCATCATTCTTACTATTAGTGCAAATATTCCAAGCAACTCTAGAAAAAATCTTTTCTATGTTGCTTGATAAACTAAAGAAACTAATAGATAATGTGGTCAATTCTTTCATAAGATGTTTTAGAAAACAACTTAAGTTGATTGAAGCATTTGCTTAATAACTAAAACTTTGACAAGAAGGAAGCTTTTTTGCTTTCCATTTATCAAGCATCTTTTCAATTTTATCAACCACATAATTCCATAAAATAGTAAGATTAGACTAAAAAAGAAGAGATATTCCTAAAATTTGGAAGATAGAATCTTAATTTTTAAAGATTTTCCAAGGCTTGAGAGTAACCCACTCATCAATATTACCATTACAATAAATAACAAATTTTCACCAATTGATTCGAGAGATAGATAACATGCAATAATTCTTCACTCTAGCTAAAAGAGTATTAATATCTTGCAGAGAATTTTTGATCATAAAAAAAGAATCATATACAAAGTGCATGTTAAAAAATTATGTACCCTGATCATCAATTGAAATTCCCTTAATGAAATTCCTTTGTAGATCATCATGTAGATTATGTGAAAGAACATTTGCAATAATAATAAAAAGATAAAGAGGTAGAGGAGAACCTTGATGAACTAAATGTTGAAAAGAAAAGGAGGAACTTAATCCAAAATTAGTAGCAACTTGAGTATTAGCATTAGTGGGTAGGGTATGGACAGTTTGAGAATTTTTGATCATAAACAGGAATCATATGCAAAGTGCATGTTAAGCAATTATGGACCTCAATCATCAATTGAAATTCCCTTAATGAAATTCTTTGGCAGATCATAATGCAGATTATGTGAAAGAAAATTTGCAACAATAATAAAAAGATAAGGAGCTAGAGGACAACCTTGATGAATTGAATGTTGAAAAGAGAAGGAGGAACTTAATACAAAATTAGTAGCAACTTTAGCATTAGCATTAGTGAGCAAGGTATGGACAAGTTGAATAAAGTTATCACCAAATCCTAGTTTATAGAGACAAGAAATAATGATATTCCATTCAATCCTATCATAAAATTTAGCATAATCTAACTTAATAAAAGCAACATCTTGGTTAGTATCAGAAGCCCACTACATTTCCTCTTAAGCTACAAATAACAATATTTAAGATATGTTTACCTTTAACAAAATCGGTTTGTTCAAGTCTGATGATATCTTCAATAACGTTCTAAATTCAACAAGCCATACATTTAGATAAAATTTTATAAGTATTATTAAGAAGAGTAATAGGCCTTTGGTTACCAATATGTTAAAGATCTTCATTCTTAGAAAGAAGACAAATAACACCTTTATTAATATTTTTACCAAGAGAAACTTTTCAATGGCTTCTTGAAAAACATGAAAGTAATCATTTCTAACAATGTCCCAATGTTTCTTTAAAAAATCAATAGGAAAATCATCAAAACCTGAAGGTTTATTATCTCCTAAGCTAAAGTCTACAACTTTGATTTTTTTTGTTGTAATTTCTAATTTAAGAATACTTTGATATTCTTTTGTTATAAGATGAGAAATATGCATACTAGAGGCCTAGAAGGATTGCTTGCTAAAACCTTCAAAAGAAAAAAATATAGAAGAAAAATGATTCACTAAAAAACTGTTAATAGTATGAGGATCTTTAATGATGAAATCATTTATATAAAGTGATTCTAGTTTATGTACTTGACCTTTTTTTTTATATAAATTTAAAAAGTTTCTTACAAGGTTCATCTTTAATTTTTAGCTAACCAATGCAACTTTTAGTGAGAGCACTTTTAGCTTGGAAAGTATCCCAACATTATTTCGTATAATGAGCTTTAGCCAATGCTTTTTGAGTTTCAAAATTAAAGGGATTTTGGTCTAAAAGAATTTGCATTTGCTTTATAGATTCTACAAGATCTTCTTCAATTTGATATTTACGCTTAGAAAATTTCTTCTCAAACCATCTAGTATAATTTCTCACTCTACAAGTAGTTAATTTCCACCAATCAATCCAACCAATATCCTTAGTAGGCTTTTTTTCAACATTCCATGAAGACTTCAAAATTTATTTCCCACTAGGTCCTATGAACATATTAGCATTTATATGAAAAAGTTTATTCTTTCAAAAGGATAAAGAATTAATACCAAAGAGAAAAATTATAATAGGAAAATGATTTGAAAAATTAGCATATGTATGCAGGCTTCCAAAAGAAAACATTAGAGATGTAAAATCTATCAAGTTGATAATAAATTCTATCATTTCCTTATTGATAATCATGCCAAGTATAATGTTTCTCATTTAAATGAGATGAGAATAAGGAGCTAACATTAGAAAGAAATATTTTTCTTTAAAATTTCACCAATGCTCTTTTCCTTAAGAATATATATTAGGAGGAAGACCATCAAGTTTATCTAAATGACTTTCAACCATATTGTAATCACCTCCAATAATCTAAGAAACTTTAAATAGACATAGCGGATATTTTCAAACTTCTCATCAATCTTTCGAATTATTAGAAGCATAAATATTACAAATTTCAAAGTCTTCTTTTTCACCATGATAAATAATCCAAATAACTCTTCCAAGATTATCAAAACCAAAATTCAAAACTTTTGCAGTCCAATTTTATTAACAAGAAGAGCAACATCTCTTTTATTAACTTCATGAGCAACCAAAAAAATAATGAAATTTTTAAAAATGCATTTACCAACAAAACTAATATCATGAGTTGAAATCTTAATTGCTTACAGGAAAAGAAAATTTGGAGATAAATGCTGGTTTGAAAGATACTCCATGGTAATCTTTACTCGGGACCTATGAGAAAGGCCCCAAACATTCCATGATAAAACTAACATTGAGATATAGAGAAGGAGGCCTCCATCCTTGATTTTTCAAGCTCAACATTTATCTCACGATAGGTTTCTTATTTATCATCTTTAGTCGTTTGTGTTTTCATTTATTTTCCCATGTAAGATTGATGATACTTAGGTTTTAATTAGTTTAAGATGCATATCTTGTTGGATTGGATGGATTTTTTATTTTTGAAGGTCCATATACATTTTTTAATTTTGAATTTTAGGTTTGGAGTATCCATATTCGCTTCTTATTTTTAGTATATAGTCAAGATTTAGGTTTTCCTTTTATAAGTTCTCTATTTGGATCATTTTCTTGGGCTAGTAGTTGATAAGTGGGTTGGATATTTTGATACAAGTTTTGGATAGTTTTATGCTCTTCTTTCTTAACCACTAGGTGTTTTTTGATTTAGTAGCTATTGTTTCTTTTTGCATGCACACTTGTTTATCGAGTTTGTTGTGGGTTGGTATAAGGATTATGTTGACATTTTAGACGTTTAGTCCACAACTACACCCTTCATTATTACAAGTAATGCATGCAATTCTTTGTGTTTCTATGGTTCTGTGCTCATCTTCCTTGGAAATTTCCAAGGACATGTCTCTAATTCCTAGCTTAGCATTAATTGTACTAAGCCATGCTCTTTTCATAATGATAGGAAAATCCTTATCATTCTTCACATTGATTGCAAGGAAATCTACTGAATAAGACCATTCATTTATAGTGGTTACCACATCATCTACTTTTTCCAATGGAATGGTGACTAATTTGTCTACAAGCTCTAATCATATGTTGCACTTCTTTAATGGTAGTAGGTTCCATGCCTTGCACATTTCTTAGAAGATCAAATTAACTTTAAAACCTAAGTCTAGTAGAGATTAACATGGTGAATTTCATGTAATTTGCAAATAAATTTGATCTTGGCTCATTAATGCTTGCAATTTCTTGTTATGTACTAACTACCCTAGTAGCACTCTTTTGTTGAGGTTGTGTTGGTAGTTCTCCTTGCATCACGGGCAATGGTACATATGCTAAAGGATAATGAGCCTAATGAGAGTGAGTTGCAACTAGTTGTGATATGTAATGATGGGACATGATATCGCATGGGCCGCAATATTGTGTACACGATATCGCGTCGTCCCCCGCGATATCACGTACGTGATATCGCAGTGCATCGCCAAGTCTACAAATAAGAGGCGGCTCTCCCTTGTTCCTCATTCTAGGCCTAGACTGTAGCGAAACTTTGGCAGTTTTACCTTTCCAGAGATAGAATAATTTCCATGTGCCTTCAATAGGAACTTCAAAGTGAACAAATCTTTATTCGAGAAAATATTGTACCTGAACACAAGTTTGTGTACAGCAATAAAGATGAACTTCTTGGATAAACCTTGCAGTCCATGGAATAGGCTAAATAGGATTTTAATTACTGTTATTTATTGTTTATCATTTAAATGCTTTATTAGTTCATTAAATCTCTCTCAACCCTTCTCCCGTAGTTAAGTGCATTCTGTACGACCGCTTCGAGCATGTGCGTTACTCTTGGGAATCCCAGTAACGAATAGCGTTTGGTAACCAAGGTTGCACTGGTTCAGGGTGTGAACAGTAAGTGGGAACAAATGCTGATGCTAGGTTAATTAAGGCTTAGTTAGTTAGTTAAAGTTAGTGAATTAGTCTCTTCACCCTTCACCTCATTAGCATAGGAGATAAAACAGAAAAGATATAAAAATCACATACCTCAAACTTACTTAACCATACAACCATGACAAATACAAGTAAGTCTAGGAAGACAACGAATGATTAACCTTAAAGTGTTCCATAAGGCGTGTAGGCACTTAGTCTACGGAATTTGACTAGATCGCGTGTGTAATGCTCGTATTCGTATGATTGAGTGTAGGGGTACCTCGCCACTCATCATTGGCGCCGTTGCTAAGGATTATGTGTTTGTGCGCTAAGTAGAACATAGGAAATTATCCACATCATTGGGAGCTTAAACGAACCCTTAGGGTTAATTAAACGAAAAATTATATAACAGTTAATCAGCACACCGAATTAAATTAAGATGTCTTCCTCTCATAAGAGCAATTCACCACCTAGGGATCATACTAGAAACAGTTGGCATATACTAGGGATCATATGAGTATATACCTGATTTTACCTTTATCCTCCATTAGGATGAACAGTTACAATGGAGAGATTTGCAAGGTAACATAGGATTACCTCCAGATCGGTCAGTCCCAAACATGCTCCTCTGTGCTCTTGCACAGATCGGCATGACACAAATATATGTTGAATATGTTGTAGGTGATATTAACACAAGGGATTATCATCCCACAGAAGCACAACGTTTAAGGGACTCACGGCAGGAGAGCCACCATACACAGTTGAAGGGCAAAGGGGTCCCGCACATCCTAAGTGAAATTGGAGATGGTGAACCACTTCTAACAGGTTCTCCATCCAATGATGTTCCTCCTCCTAAAGATGGTGAGGAGGTGAGGTATCAGAACCTGCGCCCCACGATACACAACCCTAGTTCTGATCCCCGTGAACACCAACTGTTCACTGAGGAAACAACAACACATGACAAGCACGGGCACTTAGATCATCATCATGATCGAGGCCGTAGCAGCTAAAGAGAAGGCAAGAAACATCGTCATGACAATGGTTCTCCTTCTTCTTCCCCTTCATCACATCACTCACCCTCTCCTTCCACATCTGGGCGCAGCCACAAGGAGCATAACAATGAGGATAAAGGTAAATAAGATGAGAGACCTCGATGAGAGAGTCGAGAGAGAGGACGAGGGCACTCTAGGTAATCAAGGCATGAATGAAGGAAAAGTAGGGAACAATGCAGACATCACAGATGTTGATGAGTGGCGAGGTACCCCTACACTCCACCATACGAATACGAGCGTGCACACGCGATCCGGTCGAACTCCGCAGACTAAATGCCTTAACGCCACAAGAAACACTTGGGGTTAATCATTCGTTGTCTTCCCAGGCTTGCTTGTAAGTGTCACGGTGTATGGTTAAGCA